>WBMY01003255.1:117000-168203 GCA_013397315.1 Donacobius atricapilla
CAGCTCCATTCTTTCCTTTGAATTTGGCTTCTTGAAAACTTTGTCCATGGTCCAGCACAAACAATTCTGCACACTGATGTTGATGCCAACTCAGATAGAAGACTTTCAGACAGAGCAGTGTATTTTGCCCAAGCATTTGCTCAGGCTGATCCTAATTAAAGTACTAATTGCCATGTGGTTGAGTTCTCTTCAGCTGCCTGAAAGTAGCTGAGGATGGGTGTCCAAGCTGAGCTGAGCTCCCCTCCACCTTCTCAGTGACTGCAGGAGGGGTCAGTGAAGCCTCAACCTTCCCATTTCACAGAATCATAGAATCATTGGGGTTGGAAAAGACATCTGATATCCTCGAGTCCAACCATTCCCCCAGCAGTGCCAAACCCACCAATAAATCATATCTATAAGCACCACATCTTCATGATTTATTCAGATCCCTCCAGGGATGGTGACTCCACCACTTCCATGAACAGCCAGTTCCAGTGCTTGGAAACCCTTTCTGTGAAGAATTTTTTTTCCTAATATCCCATCTCAACCTCCCTGGCACAACCTGAGACCCTTTCCTCTTGTCCTCCCTTTCTCTCTGGGAGCAGAGCCCGACTCCACCCCATCTGTTCCCTCTTGTCAGGGAGTTGTGCAGAGCCACAGGGTCCTCCTGAGCCTCCTTTTCTCCAGGCTGAGCCTCTTTCCCAGCTCCCTCAGCCACTCCTGGTGCTCGAGACCCTTCAGCAATCCAAAAGGATGAATTCTGAGGGAAAAAAACCCCAGGTTTTCTTTCTGTTTAACTTCATTGATGAGTCTGTAGGTGCATATCTGGTGTGCAGGGCACCCTCACGGACCAAGAGGGCAGTGATTTCTTGGAGAGTTTGCTGTTTTCTGAAAATCACTGTTTTCTCCAGCAGCAGAGAAGGATTTTCAGAAATAATATCCTCAGGTAGGTGCTTAAAATTCCATAGGGTGCTTTGTACTCAAAAACCAAATTTTACAAGATTTTTGAGCACTGAAATTATTGAGATTTAAGAACCAATGTGCTTGAGAAGAATAACCCAACAGAGTTGATCCATCTGCCCACGATCCTGTTGGCAAATGTGTGGTAGGAGCTGAACACAGATCTGTGAACTGATGTAATCAACTAAGAATAACCATTCATGCTGTGACATTCCACAGCCTGGCACACACAGAGCAATCCCAGCACAAAAAACAGGCATCAAAAGTCACGGCGGGAAAGCGACTGGAAGTGTTTGAAACAGCAGCACTGCCTGTGGTTGTAATCTCCACTATGATAATGTCTCTGGGGACTGGAATTATGAGAGATGTTCTGTGGAATGAGGCTGGTTTGTGTCACAGGGCTCCACTAAGACAAAACACACAAGAAAGAAAAGCCTGACCAAGCAAAACCCGGACATCATCCAGCTGTGGTTTCATAGCAATAAATACGACTGGGGATTTTGCTTTATCTCCAAGTTTTATCCTGTCTTCTGCCACAGAATTGCAGCCCAAGCCATGAATGCTGATTTGAGGACTTCACCTCCTGAAACAGAAATGTGAGTGTTGGATGTGCCAGCAGTACGGGAACCGTATCAGTGTGTTAAAATAAAATCCCTGGCATGGTTTGCTCTGGTGGCTGTATTGGGAATACAATATTAATTGCTGGACCAGGCTTTGGGCAGCTAATGAATAAAGAATCTCTGTGGGTTGGGGTCTTAATTACTTGATTTACTTTAACCTGATTTCCTTCAACCCAGCAGGTCAGTGGGACTAATACCAGAGCAAGAGGCTATGCTTTGTGACATCTTCAAACAAATCCAGAGATTTCCAGAGATGAGGAAGGAAGTAGGGAAAGGTGCTCAGTGGAAATTAGACACCTCTGCCTAATATGATGATGTAGAAATAATATTTTTTTAGCTACTTACCAGCCTGAAGACCCAAAGATACACCAGATCTTGTTCATTCCAAACACTTTCAAGTCCAGACTTTTGTTCATGCCCTCAGTCAAGGTAAAAAATCAGCAAGCTCAACAATTTCTCATTTCTCTCAGCTGGAAATTAAAAACAAAACCAAAAAACATCCCCACAAAAACAAACAAACAAACAAAAAAACCCCACACCCAAATAAAAAAAAAAATCAAAAAAACAAAACCAAAAAACCCACAAACAAAAAACCAAACCAAAACAAGAAAACCCCAACCAACCAAACAAAAAACCCCCACCCAAACACCCAAAAAGCTAAGAACACGAAAACCAAAAACTTCACAGACTCTTTGAATCATTAAGGTTGGAAAACACCTCCAAGATCAAGTCTAACCTTCATCCTTCATCTTCAAGTCCAAACCTTACAAACTGAGAACACAATTCAGCATACACAGGGAAGGCCTGTATCTGAACCAGTAAACACAGTAAGTCTCAGTTAACCACAGGAATGTCAAAGCCTTATCACCTTCCTCTCCCTCATGCTTGCCATTCTTTACACCTTTGATGTCACCAAAGTCAGCAGTCCCAAAAACGGGTTTGCACTAGGTACAAATTCCTTGATTTCCACAACTCAGCTCACTTTTTTCCTATTTTTCCCATTTTGGTTACACTCTACACTAGGTTTATCCAGACAAGTTTATTGTCTTGTTTTTCTCTTATCCTTTAAAGAGTAGTATTGGGTGCCACTCAGTGGTGAAAATCATGTTAGAATGGGGCCCCTGAACCAATGGACAAAATCCTTGCTGGGCTCTGTGATGAGGATGATCTCAGGAACTCTGACAGCTGGAGAGGACACCTCTCTCCTCACCCTGTGTTATTATCACAGCAGGATGGTCAAAGGACAAAATTAATTATTCCAATTATTCCAATAACTCAAGTGAAATATTAATCTAAAATTGCCCAATTTCTGATTTAACAAGCTTTTATTGTTCTTTTTGGTTTTCTGTGCTTTGTCTCATATTCTGCGCTCCTTGTTTGGTGTCTGCAGCCCTTGTTTCATAAAGAGAAAAAGGAAAATAAATTAAAGACAATTAGCAGATTATTTATGAAAACTTTCAAACCAAAAATTAGTTGGAAACAGCAATTTGCAAGCTAAGTTTCAGATTCATTTCACTTTCTTTAGTTGATTTTAGACTAGACTACCTCTATCTTTAGTAGCTGCAGATACAGGGAAAACATATACTTCTCCAGAGACTGATATCTAAGATGATTTATCTTTAATTGAATGTCTCACTGGGCCATAAACTGAGCACATCTTGTGCTTGGAATGACACATATGCCTAAATGATTAGGATCTACAATTATTAGCAGTAAAAGTTGATATTCCTTGGGTTATCACAATGTGCAAATTCTATTTATGTTGGGGAACCTGAGTCAAACTTCACTTCCAAAATCTGTACCCACACATCCACAGTAGAGAGTCATTTCCAAAACTGCTCCTGGAAGATCTTTACCTTGCCTGATCTTAAAAATTCCAGTAATGGAGAATCCATCACATGTGGGTGAATTAATTCTATGCCTACAATAATTTTGTGGTGAATTACTTCTCTGAATAGAGTATGTCAGTACCTTTCCCTTTAAGCAGAATTTCTCATGTTTTTAACTAATGTTTTCCCTGTCTTTAAAGCCCAGAATAAATGTTTTGCTCACCTTGTTTGACTTCCTGACAGCAGCTGTCCCCTCTATTCCTGCATTTAGCATCCAAACACAGTACATGCATTTCATAAGGACAACCAACCATTAATAAATTTCACCTTTAAGTGAAATCCAATCGAGATTCTGATTTATGTGTTGATTAGCTTTTTTTTTTACAAACACAGAAAATTTGAAAAGTGAATGCAAAATGAAGGAGTGAAGTCTTTTCCCCCAGAATAATATAAACAATATTGTTAACTCTGTTGCTCGCAACCACTGAGCTGCTCCACTGACCTTGTAATCAGAGAAGACTCTGAGTCCTGCATTTGTCTTTGAAGGCTGCTAATAATTAAATCCTATTGTTTCACTGAAACAAAACATGACTCTCACAATTTGTAACCAGAAGGAGTATAGCTGCACTGAACAATGTTGGATAAACATGCCCTTCAAAGATCAAAGGATGTAGGGCTATGTCAATTAAAAAGAAAAAAAAGAAATCACCATAGCTAAATTGCTGTTTCTCAGCAGCTCGGTTTGGGTGCAGATCTGAGGCTTTGCTTTCATTTCACAGTCTCAAGGGTATCCTTATTCCCCCCAGTGCTTGGGGAAGCTGGCACACCCAGATGTGAGCTGAGAGTCCGTGGGCAGAGGGAGACAGTGCCCCCTCATCCTTAATTAAACGTTCAAAGGCTTCGTGCTCTCTCCAAGCAGCACATCTTTGTGGCATTAAATAAAAATGGGCCTCAAAGAGAAAACAAATGCACACACAATGTGTTCAACAAGGCAGTAGGCAAGAGGATAAGAGGAGGATGTGCATTTGGAGTGATGTTGTTTGCTTTTGTTTCTTCCTTGTGAGAACCCTTCCCTCTCGGTGGATTTCCATTGGAAAGTTCAGCCTCTGTGCCAGACTCAACTTGATGCCACTTTGACCATGCCGCTCCAAGAAGAGGCAGGAGAAACCATGGTTTCTTAAGGAATTTTCCCCTTCCCAGGAATGTCCATGTGATTTATGGCCAGCAAAGCCTCTTTAATTAACGAGGCTCTCACTGGCTGTTTCTTGGTGGCCCCGGAAAAGAGGGGAAATTGCAGCAAATGAATCCCAGCCACGCCTTGGCTTTGTCTGTTGTGTATTTCACAGCCCTTCCTCTCTCACTGCTGAACAATTTTCAGGGACATGGAGACTCCCTTGCTGAAATGTCTCTACTTGTGCAGGGACAGGTCACTGCTGGGAAGGGCAGATCTCACTGTCCATGGCTTGATCTTTCTGGGCGGTGTTGAGGGGTTCAGTTCATCCATATATCCATATATCCATATATCCATATATCCATGTCATAAACTTTTTAAGTGTCTCTTGTCAAGACCAAAGAAATTATTCCCTATGAAAGTGGTGAGGCCCTGGCACAGGGTGCCCAGAGAAGCTGTGGCTGCCCCTGGATCCCTAGAAGTGTCCAAGGCTAGGTTGGACGGGGCTTGGAGCAGCCTGGGACACTGAAAGGTGTCCCTGCCCATGGCAGGGGGTGGAACTGGATGATTTTCAAGGTCCCTCCCAATAGAAGCCATTCTGTGATTGTTCCTGTGCATGTGTATAAATATGAGCCCCATATTCTGGATGGCAAAAATGAATTTGATTTGTTTTCATGTTATAGGAGGGGCAACTGAGGAGGATTCAAACTAGAAAGGATAAAATCAAGCTGGAATCTTGTAGCAGAGCTGTCTCAGGGATACAAATGTGTTTTCTGCTGCAGATTATGTTGTCTCAGCTTCAGAGGGGATGAATAAGCTCCAGCTCTGGTTGTTGGGGTTTTTCCTTAATCGGAGTTTATTATTAGATTAATGCAATATAAAAGCATTGTATAAAAGCAAGTCTTCAAATGCTCCCTTTCCACTGAAAATGGAAAAGGTATTTTTATTCTGAGAATGAGGGCATTTGTTCCTTTTACCTCTTGTACCTCTGGACTCCAATGCTTCTATTATGTGTGTCTGGACTTAGATTTATCAGTTCAATGAGAAGAATGTAAAATATGTAATGTTGAACCTATGTGTGAGAGAGTTCTCTAACTCAGACTTCTGCTTAAGAATTACAGGTATTTGTTGTTTGTTTGCTGCACTTCTTGGGAAAACAGAGATAGTCCATCCTTCTCTCTGTTTATATTCCATTTTTATTTCCCAGTTCTAGACAATATGATTCCACCTCAGTGAATATTTTACGGTTTCCTTGAAATAAATCACTCTCTCCACCTTCCCGTCTACTAAAGACAAAACCTTATTGTAATGAGTTAAATTCCAGTATCAGCTAATCTGGGGAAAGAACCTGGTCCATAAAATTTGACAAATGATGATCATTTAAAAAAATAAAATGTAAACATTGTGTCTAAACACAATTGACCTAATTTCTCTCAGCTGTCTTGGTGTTCAGCTGCTTGGAAAGTTTCCTCGGGGAAAAACCTTTATTAAATGATTGGTGTGTCTTTTACATTTTGTTCCAAATTATTTCGCTCCCTTGTTTTATTTCTTCTCCAGGCTGGCTGCTTGCTACAGCTAATTTGGTTGTCCTTGCTGGGACTACCATAAATACTCCTTCCCAATAGTACTTTGCAAGCTGAATTAGTCAAGTGATCTTGGCTACAGCATCCAAGAAAATACTCAATGAAATTAAACACTGGTAGAATTTTATGGTTGGAGACACCGTTTTAAAGTCATCCATAAAGGAGCATGAGCAAAAGAAAATGCTGACATGGCTAAAAAACCCTTTCATAGATGCTAAAATTGTGACCCTCAGGATTGTGTTTGAAGGGAGAACTGTTCACTCACTTCTCTCCCTGCAATGACTGTATTAAAGCACGACACCCTCTGTGGAACTGGTCACAAGGAGCCCCTCATAAAAATACATGAAATATCAGATTGAAAACAAGGAGGTAAAGCCTGGCCTGCAAATTGAAAGAGAGAGTACTGAAGCCTGCAGGACCCTCCAGGTATTCTGGGTCTGCCTGTGAAGCAGAAGATGTGACATCCTGCCTAGGCTAAGTGGTACCAGAGTCACCAAAACAATACAAAAAGTTGTTTCTTCATCTCCATCTTTGCACTTATTTCACCCTGATAGCACTTGGTGATTTAACCTGTGCTGGGCTGTGGCTGTTGTGTGGAAATTACAGTTGCATAAGTCTGCTCAGGGTGGCATATATTTACCATTTCCCCCAAAATTTGTGGTTATCACCAGGAAGACTGGCCCTGTAGTTGTCCTTACAATGGCTTCATGTCTTTCTGTCAAGAGATTGAAGCTCTTGGTTTTATTTAAAGCTCTATAAACACTTCATTCACTGAAACCCAAGTCCAGAGTAGCAGAGGGGGACAACATGACTGTAATTATTTCTGATTGGGTGGAATGAATGAAGACCTTTGTGTCAAAAATTCCCTTTTTAAAAGTTTTTTCTAACCATGTACCAGCTAGAACACTTTATTTCAGTATTTCTGAAAGTAAATATACCTCCTTTTCAGTTGTGAAATAATTGTTTTTAAGTCTGAAAGTACCAGTGCTTCATTTAAAAGGGGTACAAAAATCATTACAAATGCCCCATTAGCCATACAAAATGTTTTCGCTTGAAACATCACTTAATTAATTTTTAAAAAAGCTTTTTTTCCCTTGATCTTATATGACTCTCTTCCCTTCATCGCTCCAAAACAGAGTTTTCAAAATCATAAAATCATTACTTTTAAGAACCAATTACTCTTACAGTTTGCTCAAAGTTTTTGAGATGTGGTGGACAGAGATACTTTCATGTCAAGACTGACTTTAAATAAAGAAGATTTCTAATACTAAATTCAAAAGGCTCAGACTTTATCCTAGTGAAAAAAGGTGAATGATTACAGTGGGAAATGTATTAAAATATCACTATTTCTTGTTGAATTAGAAGTCTACATTTCCTTCACTCTCCCACACCACACACAGGATGGGTAGGTCTTTATTTATATAAGATCTTTATTGATATTAAAAGGTAAGTCTACTCATCTTATAATAAACCTGGAAAATTCCAGGGTGAAGAAATACATGACACAGCATAAACATGATCTGAGGCACTTTGGTTACAAGCAACAATTCCACTTTCCGTGTAACGGATGACACTGCTTGACTTTAGAACAAGAAGTACCTGTTGCCTGTGCTGTAAAATCTCTTGCAAATAGCTTCTGATTTGTGGCACTGATATAAAGGCTGTGTTTTATGGAGCTTACCCAACCAGCTTTGCTATGTCAGGTTATCACAGATACATTTTTTTCCAATTCGTTTTGAGACCAACTGCTGCTAAGAGGCTGTAACAACGGTTGTAACTTGCTCCTTTCACTTCCATTCCGTTTGAATAAACCCCCATTTCAGCCTTTTACGGGCCTTCTTTCCATTATGCCTATTTTATTTTACTTTTCTCCACAGGGATTGAACCACTTTATTCAGGTCATTTTCTACAATATCATGTTAACCCATTAAAATGTCAGATAATTTATTGTCCATTCAGTCCACTTGCCTGTCCTTTTCCCTTTTAAAAAGCACAATCACTACTGTGAGCACTGTGTTCCCCTGCCTGTTCAAAGGGCCCCGTGGTTGTCCTCACCTTCTCATTAAATCTTGCCCAAGAACAGTTGCCTTGGAAACCAGGGAGTTGATCCAGCAAAGGGGCTGAGCATCTTCACCTTGCCTTGACTTTGGTGGGAGGTGAGGCCATTCAGCACTTCTGAAAGGAGAGTTTAGTGCAAGGCCAGCAGAGAAACCACCAACTACGGTTTTCCTCCAGTTTCAGGATGGTGGGAAATGATGCTGCTCCGCTCATGGCTTCTGTGTGAGGGGCAGAAGTCAGAAGGAGGTTGAAACAGCTGATGCTTTTCTGGCAGCTGGGAAATCATTTGAAGACATTCTAAATGCTATTCAAATGAACAAACTTCTCCTGAAAGTCTAAGACAACCCAACTTTCCTTCTGGGCTATTTATAAAGCGTTGGTGTATTTGTAAGGGAGCTACCAGGGTCCCTACAGATTTGGAATAAGAAACCAGTTTGGATTAAAACCAAGAAAAGAAAATCAAATAAACAGCATATCTTAGATGGTTTTTGAGATGAGAGACAGCATCTTTCCAAGGACTCAGCCAATGTAAGCACTGAATATTTCCAACGAAAACGCGGTAGGGCTTGGAAACTTGCCAGTGAAGAAATGAAGTCTAGATTGTCATGAAAATCACAGCAAGACAACTTGTGGAAATAAACCATGCCCTGAGAGTAGAGCTGGCTCTGCTCAGGCCACCAGCTCAGCCCTGGATTACGATATGTGTTTCCATTAAGCCTTCAGACCTTCCTTACGAGCTCTTTCCAGGCTCACCTGGTTCCATATGGAGGCATTCCTTGTACCTGAACCTCAATATAGGCGCCAGGAGCACTGGTCAAGATCAAGAAGAGCACAGTATCTACCAAGCCTATGCAATCCCTGGGAAAAAAGAGACCTGTGCAGGATCACAGTCCAACGTTTGCTCCCATGGGATTGCAAATCTTTCACCCTCCAAGGAATATCCCCATCTGCTCACCCAGACACAATGTGCAATGTCTGGACTCTCTTTTCTTGATGCCAGCTTAGAGTGGTAAATACTCAGACAATTTCTGCTGATCCCAGGTTGTTTCAGATATCAAATTTGATCAAGACGTTTTGCAGAACATCTCCAGAAATATTCCTCCTGACTCCTTGTCTTGATATTTTCAGTGTTCATTCTCAACTAAGTTGTTTTTTTGTTTTTTTTTTTTTCCCTTGATGTTCAGTTGCCCTGTATTTTATAACAGCAAATAAATTCCTTAAGGTCAAAAGGTTTTGTTTGGTTTTTTTTTTTTTTTTAGATGGAAAGGCATGTTTGAACTTGAGAAAATGAGCACTGGAAAGAAATACAAACGAAAAACTTATTTGAGAAGTAGAACTTTTTTCTTTTAGAAGAAAGAAGAACTGTCCGTCTGAATGTCACTTGCCCATCTGAAACCCTTTCTAACTAAAAGCAGTTTCTTAAAAAATACTGTATTACAAACAGGCAAACCTTCCAACAGAAAGATAAGCAGACAGAAAAGGAAATTTGCCTAGTCATCTGACGCATTTCTTCAATTTTCCCCATGTCTTTGTGTCCATGTGCCAAGCTGATGTTTTTACAGAGAAACAAAAATGACTTGGAGTTTATATTTTGGTTGTGTCTAGAAGCACTAAATGGTGTTAAAGCTACTGGCTAGTGGGTGCGGTAGGAAGAACAAAGAAATTTTCCTGCCTTGAAATATTTTCAGTTGGGACACACATAAAAGGCTTCTTACTCAAACTAACATACACTATTCCCTACCTTACAGAATTAGTTGGTGTTAAATGTTTCTCCCTTCTGCCCTTTCCCCATTATTTGCATCATCAGATTTTCTTCCAGACTGTTCCTTGAAAGAATGCGAAGAAGCTACTGTAGAGACTGAAAGAACAAAGGATAGGGAGCAGCTTTCTAACACTCACAGCACGGACAGAATAAAGTCAGGGCAGTCCCACCTGCAAATAGGAATTCACTGTTACCATCCCAACAGTGCAGCGTTGGCACCTCGCTTGGTGTTGACTTTATTCAACAACAGGAAACTCCTAGAGCATTCCCAGCCCTTCTGGGCCATGGATCTGAATTCCTTGCCCTGCTGTACACTGATTTCTCTCCCGTCTTGGCCTAGCTCAGGTTCAAACCAGTGCCCAGACCCACCTTGAAAATAAGGATATATATATCTCTGAAGTGCAAAATGTTTGGACAAAAGTCTCTCCTCACAGTAGATAGACTGGAGATGAGGCAGGTTTGGATCCCTGTGTTGCAAAGATTTACACCAACAAAAGAGGCTTTTAGTACTGAATAATAACATGCTTCTAATTAAGGCTGTTGCTGTAAAATCTCTAATCTGGTAACACATTGCGCAGGAAGCAAGCAGACATCTGTTCCTATGAACACATCAATATTAAGGTGGATTTTGGATGCAAAACTCTCCCCATGCTGTTTAATAATGCCGCTGGCAGAAGAAATCTGCTGCTTTAATATCTGGCACCAAATGTTTTGCCACAAGGTCATGTATTCCGTGGAGGATGGTATGAACATATGATCTAATCTTCCCCGGTAAAGCATCCATCATGCATGTGGAATTTCTTGAGGAAGACAATAACCCCTCCCATCCATGAAATCAGGTTGATGGATGAAAAAGATGAGGTAGAAACAGGAACACCCTCATTTCCAGTGTTACCATCTGTGGCCTTCGTTTTGGGATTTTTTTTTAAATGGAAAATATTTGGAGTTGGGGGGACCTTCTGAAATGAGGAGTGAGTGGAAGAGTCTACCTGGCTAAGATAACCCACCTGGCTAAAGGTTTTTCTCCCGACAGTGCCCAGGTACATTTTAGCCCATTTTTGTGCTCGGAGGAGCTCAAAGCTATTCCTGAAGGGAAGTAGGGTAATGCAGGACTGACTTTTCCAGAACAACCCGAACTCTGTCCTGAGCCAGCAGTTCATTTCCCCACTAAGTCAAGCACAAATTCCTTGCTGTATTCACAGAAGTAGCTTCCCCAGGTATTCCTTTTTCCCTCCAAGAGCTTGGTCCTCAAAGTATCACAAGCCAGAGTCAGGCTCTTCATATTTAGCTGCCTTCAATGCCTTCTTCTTCCACAAGTTTTTCCTGCTGCTTTTTTGACCCCCTGTAACATTGTGGCATCTACATCCTCCTGAGAAAAAAACTTTGAGTAGTTGGTCCAGACTGTAAGAAAAGCTACACATTTCTCCTCTCCTAGGATCCCCTTTTTATCTCAGAAAATATAAATCCCCTAGGATCTACCTCTTTAATTAGCTGAAAGCTTCAGCCTTGTAGAGTTTTTCTGGAGATCAATAAAAGTTCCCAAGGCCCTGCAGCCTTGTGGGTGACCATCTCTTACTGACACCCATCCTGCACTATAAACAGGCTAATTTTGAGTGATTATTTTGGGTTGGCTGCAAAATGCCCTTGCTACGGGTACATAGAACCATCAGGTTTCTGTCAGATATTTTTTCCATTAATTTTGTTTTCTTGTATGCAAATAGGGAAGCAGTTTCTGGTTCTGGCTCACAGATGTGTTGGTATTGCCTAGAAATAGCTTTGTTGCTTACATTCAACACCAGACTTGCTGGTTTTACTGAGCACGGAAGAGGAAGTTGGATTCACCCCAGAGAAGAGGTGATAAAAAGAATCCCCCAACTCACACTGAAACTCTCTCCACAACTCCCTGACAGGAGGGTGCAGCCAGGTGGGGGTCAGGCTTTGCTTCCAGGTGACAAGGGACAGGACAAGAGGAAACTGGCACAAGTTGCACCAGGGGAGATTCAGGTTGGATATTTATTGAATTTTTCAAAGAGCCAGGTGCAATAAGTTCTGTGAGGGTGCCAAGCACCTCACAGAAAATGGCTTAAATTACTTTGTTGGACGGCATGTAGGAGTGTCTTGAAAAAGCAAAAAGAAGAAAATAATACAAAAACAAAAGAACAAAGCCAGGCACAGAAGTTGTGGATCCCTGGAACTGTTCAAGGCCAGGGTGGATGGGGCTCTGAGCAACTTGGTCCAGTGGAAGGCATCCCTGCCCTTGGCAGGGGCGTGTAACGAGATGGCACAAAAATCCCTTCCAACACATAAGAATGTCATGATTTTATGATCGAAACAGACCCTCTTCTTGCCCATGTTGCCTGGAGAGGCTGGGTCAGTGTGTTACAGCCTCTCTATCCAGCTGCCAGTCTCCCTCTGTGTCAGGGACAAAGCCAATGGAGGATGGATGGGTCTGACCTGCCTAAGGGCCTTCTCAGCCTTGTCTCTATCTTGCATTAAATATAATTATAGACCTAAACTATCTTACCCAAGGATATCAGATCAACTCACCACCAAGGTCGGCACCACTGAGATCTGCAGGGCTAAGCCCCAGCAAAGAGAAGAACATAACTGGCTCTACTCTTTCCCAAAACTAACAGAAACAGCCAGAATCTTTTGCTTCTACAGCCACCTTCAACAGCTTTGGTGTTTTCTCTATTTTTCCCCTTGAACAAGGTGAGAGTGGACGTTTTTGCATTAGTAAGAAGTTTCCACAGCAAAACAAGCTGCCTACTGTCACACCAAGGGCCTGTGTGAGCATGGCTAGGATCTCCAGCAGAATACACCACATGTAAAATTCATGGGGCTCTGTCTGGGCCTGACGTGCTTGTGCAGCCCAGCTGGGGCTGGGAATGGCTTGGGCAGAGCCTCCCAGACCATCTCACCTCCACAGATTCCAAAAGGCTCCCTTCAATCTGAAGCTAGGCAAGACAGATGAGATCTCTGCTCCCCCAAATGCGCGTCTCAGCAAAACGATTTGCTCCTCAGAGCCAAGAACACTGAAATCTTACCTTTCATTTTGTTGGTTTCCATGGCAACCATAAAATTAAGCTACGCTGTTACTTACTGCAACATCACATAATCTGCCAAACTGATGTTTTTCAACAAACATGTCTGTTCTGGACTGACTGGTTGGCTGTTTTTTTTTTCCTTTTCCGGTACAGATCAGCCTGATCTGTGTTGATCTGTTTACACAAGGACCAGTGGTGTAAAATCAGGTTATAAATGCAACTTCTGTCAGTTCTTTCCAGAGAATGGCAGCTCTGCCTGCTTCCTTCCACTGCTGGCTTGCAGCTGCAGTTCTAGGTTTTACAGCACTGCTCCTCTCTTGATCATGCAGATGGGGCTGGATTGAAGAGGATGTAATCCCGCTTCTGGCCTTGGGGATAATAAATATCTTCCACACTGCTCCAGGTTAACTGCATCCATAATGATAAAATGAAAACAATGTGGTCATATGCAGCGATTTTTTTGTTTAATTAGGGCCACAAGGCAGGACGGAATGGGCTGCCTTCAGTTCAGTTTCCTACATGGACCTGAGGGATCACATTTTGGACAAGCACTGTGCAATATCCTGAAATTTTGTTATGAAGGAAAAAATCTCATTATAAAACAACACTAATAAGCATTTTTTGATATTCCTGGCACTCAGCCATCCCTGTTGAAACTGGACCAGATGCAGCAGCAATGTTTGGGATGAAGGAAAGTGCTGTGCAATCACTCTTTAACTCTTGTGGCCAGGCTTATTATTTTAAATAGAGCTCAGCAAAGCCACTTAGCTCTTCTTTGTTTTTCCAGGTTACATGACCCTGCTGCTGTAGGGAATAACGCCAAAAACTTTCTCACCATTGGTGAGCATAAACTCTTCCTTTTGTCGCTGCAGAGGACAAAAGAAAGTCCTCAGCTGGACTTTGGGGCCTGCACAGAAATGCAGTGGAGAAAGAGAGGCCACAAACACGTGGATTTATGCCCTAAGAGAAGGGTACAAAAAGGACTGCAACTTGTAGGTCAGCATCCACCACCTTTCACTGCTGTGACCCTCAGGCTACATTTGATAGTAAACTAAAAACATCCAGGAGATTACTCAGGCCAGATTAAGTCATTGTTTGGATGTTTTAGCTCTGACTTGCTCCTGCACCAGGTCACACATCACACCAAGGAGGGTGTGGATGCAGCACAGGAGAGCTTGGCCCATTCTGGGTTCAGAAGAAGAGAGTTCAGGGGTCACTGTGTTTCCCTGAAGTCCAGAAAACAGACATGGCCCATTTTATTTGCTAGTAAGTAAAGAAGCATTTTCAAAGAAATGATCAAGTCCAGCAAGGGCAGTGTAAATTAAAGCTGACAGAGATGCAGTCACTTCTTCTGGCAGCATCCTTTCTTATCTCTCCAATCAATTTATCCTTTCAGCAAAACCCACATCTTCCTTGAGCACTGCTCAGCCCTGGCACATCATCTTGAAAATCAACTTTTGGGGGTAATGGCTTTTGGTTTTGAAACATTGCTGAGAAACCCAAGGGGAAGCTGGATTGCCATCAGGTGACATCACAGAAACACCATCTATATCCCTGGCAAATCTGTCTTTTCATGAGTTAATCTCAGTCTGCTCCAATCTCTTATAATTCTCTGGCTTTGGGTGACATGTCAAACAGTGATCTTAGTATGATATAAAGACATAAAATGCTAAGCAACTGAAGCACCTGCTTGTGCACCATTCAAAGAGCACACATACCAAATAAAACAGGCATTTACAGTGAATATAAATAGCTGGGAATAGCAGATAACTAATAAATTTGAGTGTCAAAAAAACTCTAGGCAACCTCATGTGACATAATGACACATGTCATGGATAATAACTCCCAGCCTGAGATGAGGATGGAATTCAAAAGAACTGGAAATTGCCTGGGTTTGCCATAATGGTCAGTCTAATTTTTTTTTTTTTCCATTTCAGTGCTAAATATTGGAGATACTTCTCTTGATGAATACCTATATATTCCACTTTGAATTCAAGAGGTTCAGTCAGGTAAATTGGCATCCTTGAAAAGAAACTGCACCTGGAGAGGGTGGTTCAGGAAGCCAAAAAGTATTGTATCTTTTGAGCGGTAGGAAAAGCTGTATTACCTTAAATTGCATAATAAATCTCTGCAGAATAAAGACTGTGTTTAACATCTCTGCAGGATCTCATCTTTTCCATTTTCTGGTTTGCTGTTTCTCTTCTTGCTATGTATTTCTTGATGTGAAAAGTTTGCTCACTCTATACTCATTTTCGCTACACCAAGCAGCATCACTGCTCAATTTTCACCATAATAAAGACTCATCATGAAGTATAAAGAAAATGTCAGATAAAGCCAATACTGATGGTTTTCTGCTTTCTCTTGCACTGGTTTTACTGAGCCTGCAGACGGACATTCCTGTGAGCATCTTTAGCCATGAAACTCCAGCATGTGGATGATAAACTTACAGGCTTATTTGTCTTCTAAATATCTGTGATGCAGTTTAATCTCTTTTTTTCTTTAATTAACTCTTGAAGATTACTAGCTGCAAAACCCAAAGGCAGTTGTTATCCCCTTGATTTTCTTTTTTTTTCCTTCCTACAGAAAATTGGACATTTCTGTGCAACATTGGAGCAGTGTAGTTACTACAGTCACTCTGGTTACTACTGCTATTTCCAACCTGAAGGATCATTCAAAA
Source organism: Donacobius atricapilla (assembly GCA_013397315.1). Lineage (NCBI taxonomy): Eukaryota > Metazoa > Chordata > Aves > Passeriformes > Mimidae > Donacobius > Donacobius atricapilla. Next base: position 132,687 of record WBMY01003255.1, read on the forward strand.
CAGCAGCGCATAGAAACACGTTGAGGATGTGACACAACATGTTCAGAAACAGGAGGAGGACAGCAGCGCTCCGGTATTAAATAGCAATTAAATAATCCGCACGCAATTAGCAGAACATATCTTCCTGCTGTTTTAGAAAGGGTCAGACAAAAGTAAATAATTAAATGAATAAATGAGGGAAGTGATGCATTAGAAGTGCTGCGCGGAAAAGAAAGAAGCTGCACTCAGCAGCCAGAGAATCGCCAAAACAGTGATAATTACTAATTTTAGCACATCCAGAATTATTAGTCCTGAAGGACTGAAAGGACCTCCAGAAGCCTGAGCAGTTATGATCCCTGTAACCTGCAGGTGTCTGAGGTCAAATCCCAAGATTGCTCCTCAGGAACCCAGGCACTGCTCCTGAGGAGGACCTCTGAAATCATCTTATCCAAAGCTTATAAAATGCTAAACTTCACACAACTTCCTCTGCTCCCACCATCGGCTTTCTTTGCTTTTGTGGAAGAAAATTCCATTTACTTCACTGCAATCTGGATTGCAGTAGATCCTTGTGGTCATTAAAATTTGCTTCTTTCTTTCTTTCACATGAATATAAACTGGAATTTTATGAAGGGTTCTGTTGAGACGGATGGATTTGCAGAAAACACAAATGGGGGTTTTGCCTTATTTTATATTTTTTATTTTCATTATTTATAGGCTCCTGATGTTTTCCCACTGCAAGAATCCTATCTAAACCAAATTCTAGCCAACTAATTATAACACTGATCTTCCTGATAACCTTTCACAAAACTTTTTATACAGTTAACACACTAGAATAACCCCATGGATCACAGAGTAAAATTTACAGGTTAAAAGGATAAATCAGAGGCAGTTTTGATACATCAACACTTGAATGCACAAGGACCGTGAAATTCTTACAGTTTTGGGTAATACTTGCGAGGTTTTGAAACTTTAACAGAAATTCAACTATTTTCTGCTATGTTAACATTCTTTCCTGCAGTCCAGTCTCAGAGAACAAATATCTCAGGGCTTTTCTGCTTGAGAAAATTGATGTCACAGAAGTGCTGTCCATTCTTTGAGTTAAATTTGGTGTAACTTTAGAAGCATATAAAAAAAAGGTGAAGTCTCACCTATCTGAGCTCAAGAGGATTTTGTTTGGAGACTAATGGCTTGGCTAGTTTAGGCTTGGGGAAGAATTTCAGAAAGATTCTAAACCTTAATACTTGTATAGTGTAGCTACCATTGCTGTGGTGTCACAGGAGGCTCTTGAGAGAAAAGCCTGTGTCAACAGAAGTTTCTAAGGCAGGAGGAAACTTTTTGGTGTGCTTTCTGACACTGTGACATTAAGTGGAGATGCCAGAGCTGTAACTAAGATTTGCAGAACCTTGCTGTGTCAGCCTTACCCTGGGGAGCACCAGCAACAAGCAACTGTTCTTTATACAGCAGAAAAACTTTCTAAAGGAGAAAGAATCTTGTTAGCAATTCTTTTAGAAAAGTCCCCACACCATGTGGCTTCTGGAGGATGGAATTGCATCAGGACTGTGCATCTTTCCCTGCTGAATTCAGCTGCAGAGATCCTTTTCCACAGTATCAGCTCAATATAAATCATTTGTGCTGACAAGGTCTTTAATTGGGATGGCTCAGAAATGATGAACCAAGACCCAGAGAAACATCCATTGCAAAAATCCAGCGGTTTTGCACCTAATGATTAAGAATTTCTATTCCCTGGAGCTTCCAGTGGGAAGCTGCCTGGGTTGGCAAAATTTCCTACGCCATACGAACACAAAACTTAAATCTGGGCAGCTGCAAAAGGATCTCTAATTTCTCTGTAGACCCCCTTATGTAAAAAAAACTCAAACAAACGAGCCAAACCTGAGAAATTCAACAGCATCAAATTATGAACCAGGATAGTGAAGCTAATTTCCACAAGATTGCCTATAAACCATATATATTATAGATATATATAATAGACACATATTNGATATGTAACATATCTTATTTGTATTTGCTAATATATAAGTATATCTTTTATTTATACATACTTTATATGTATACTTATATATATATAAAGAGAGAGAAATATCTATATCCTAGATATATATGTATTTTTACAAGTCTAAAATATCGATGATTTAATGACCCTGCGTGACACATACATTCATGCATTTATTACATATGTCTGTGTAATTATATGTATGTCTAAATACACTTACAAACAATTTCAAGATGTGTCTCTGTATGGCAGTGTACAGTTTAAAGGTATAGAAACATTAGGCACTGATTTCTCCTGAGCTAACAGGATTTGTAGCTGGGTCCCTGCATCTCAGCAGGATAATTTAGGGTGAGGGAGGGACCTCTGTGCCTGTCAATTCCCCCCTGTTGGAAGGCATCAGCTCACAGTTTGGAATTCCTTTTAAAACTCTCAGTGTGAAATGTGCCCTTCTGGGTAATTCTGGCTGCAGATGCTTCAGGTGAATCCTTCGTAGGAAAAGAAAAGGTAACAGGGAGGGTTTTTTAAAATTCGTGATGAAACATGACCCGAGCACTGCTCACTAGGAAGGGTTTCCCACTCAGACCAGAGGTTTTGCACAGTTTGATCAGATCCGTGATCAATATCATCCATTATATAAAAGCATCCACAGGCGGGTAGGCCACTACTGTGCACTCTGAAGAATCATTGCTGGGGAAATTTCACTGCTTTTCTGCCTCTCTTTGCTACATCTCCAATATAAATAGGGCTGAACTCAGCCCAAAATTTGAATTAGGCTTCCTAGTGGCCAAAAATCGTGTCAGTGGGTTTTGGGACATAGAGCTGTACTCTTCTCACAACAATTTAGCTCTAAGTTCTCTGTGCTGTAGACACAAAGAACCCTAAATTCTTTTTCTTTGAAGGATAGAAGGGATAAGAAAGAATAGTTTGGTACCAGCAGCAAGTTTAAACCAGTCAGCATTGTGCCGAAAAAACACTTCCAGGTGAAATTCATTGTAGAATACCTTGGTTATGTACCTCCTACCAGTCTCGTGGTGTTTTGAGGGTTCATCTCAAGCTAAAGCATGAGTGATGGACACCTCCCAGCTCCCATCTTCCTATCAGACCTCAGGATAAACCAGCTGGCAAACTCTCCTAAGCCATAACTCAAATAAGTAATTTCTTATGATGTGGCCTCCCCAGAATTACTTGACTGGGACAAGGCAGAGGGCCCCAAATGCTCACTGTGCTCATTTCTGGCCACTTTTTAGTGTTTCTTACCAACAACACAGCACAATAGAAACTTTTAAAAGAAAAACATAAAATCAGAACAGCCTTGAAGAGGGTAATTTTAGTATGTATAAGACACAAGCTCACACCTGGCGCTCAGCTCTTCTCAGGAAGCAGCACTGCTGCTTGCCCTCTCCAAGTGGCGCTGAGAGACACTCCCGGTGTTATTTTTATGCTCTTCAGCCTGAGCATATGCCTGGAGAGCAGAATGGACTCTTTGCCTTCCCTCCCATTCAGGATCTTCATTTTTTTCATCAGAGATTACTTGCGGTGTCTGGGATGTGACAGCCTCAAGGCTGACTTTGAAACCTTACTTACTTCCAAGTTTGTTATTTTTGTCTTTTGGGCTGCCACTCCACATACTCCGTGCCAGGTGCTCAGGCACTTAGCAGGTGGTTTTGGTGGTCAGCAGTCAGAATCTCCAATAAAAATCTCATGGTTTCAGTGACACCTTTTATAGATCTGTGCCTTGTGTCGTAGGACAGCACAAAACACTTGTTTTTCTTTCCCTCAGTCATCATCATGAACAGTCTGGAGAAATAAACATGGAATATTACTCAATGGACACCACAGACAAAATTTCACTGAGTTGCTATTATAGAGCCTGGCTCTAACTATCTAATAAAGAGGAAATTTAAAACTATTTAATATAAAAATGTATTCTATAACTTTCACAATTCTCATCAAGATAAAGGTCGTACGTAGAGAAACAGCACCTCCTAACACCCAGCAAAAGGTTAAAATGAATAAAATCACTCAGCTTCTTAGTAGTAATACGGAGTATTACTACTTGGCACAAAGTTGATGTGAAGGAGGATCTATGCAGGCTCTCCACCTCTATTTTAAAACTTTTTAATGAGATATAGGATCTGAAGGAAGTCTCCAGCTGTCTTTACTCAGACCAAGGCTCTGGACTTCAGGCAGAAAAATTACCAGCTTGGGTCTTTCTCTGCTTGAATATTTGCAAGTTTTAGCTATTAGCTAAGATAAAGACCATCTGTAGCCTTTACCAAATGCTAAAAATTTCCCTTAACAGGCTGTCATTATTACTTTTAAAGAACAGCCTGACTCTAATGCCTTTCTATGAGCTACTAAAGAAAACATCTATCTCATGGATTTGAAGAGGATCACAGTGATTCATGTCAAGGAAAAAAATCCCGATGAGAGCAGTTTTTAAGCTCTTAGGCTCATTCAGGCTCTAAAGATGACTTTTTTTGAAGGCTTTATGGCACTTATCTCCTGTTCAAATAACTGTTTTTGTTAGGGCACCATAGAAACTCCATTCCTGACCCAGAACTCATTGTGCTGTCATCACCTGTCCTGTTTCCCTGGCTGGGAAGAGCAGAAGTTCTTCCACTCACAACATCTTCACTTCTAGGGCTGGGACCCGCCCCTAACTTTGTACACCTAACCCATCTAACCTCGGCATTTTTTAGTCACCAAATCTCCCTTTAGTTTGGGAGGCGAACAACTTATTTCCAGGGCTTGGAGAATTCCCTCTCTGAGAGGGAGAATGAATGGCCTGATGCCAACCCAGGAGTGCAGTCAGTGCCTCACCCTACTCCCTGTGTCACAGACTCCTGCTATCACCTACATTAAGAAAAAACAGCCATTCAAATAAAAAGTTGGTCAAAAATTCTCAATGCTAAGAAGCTGGTCCATGCCTCCTCAAAGTACTTGGGGGTACTTTTCTATGAACAAAGGTGGAAATAACTCCCAAATTTCATCTCTCTGAAGAAGATGCCTGTAGCAGTGTGGATTTTTATGTTTATTTGATATGTTAGAATGGTTTGTTCTATTCACCCCCCTTGGTTTCCTAGGTATAGTTGTTCCCTGCTCTGTCTCCTGTCACTCAATGTATCCTTCCCCAGTTTCCATAGAAATTGGATGTGTCCTTTCCCTGTCCCCTCCCTCGGTGAGCTGTCCGTCATTCAGGAACCCAATCTAGCTTCTAGAAAGCTCTGGGAGAGATGGCGGAGGATTGGGTGCAAAGGAACACTGTCCCCTCCTTTAACCTGAGGTTGGCTCCCAAGGGTGTCATTTATGTACTGGGTCACTCCTTGGAGGGTCTCCATTGGGTTTTCCCTCGTTCACTCCCCTTTCCCCTCCCCGGTTCAAAAGTCAGTGTTCGAGCCGGGTTCGGGGCTGGGCTGGGCTGTAGCCTCAGGTGAGAAGGCCCCACGCACGGCCTTCCAATAAATCTTGTTGGCTCCCCCAACCCAGACTCCTTTCCTCCTTACCGACGTCGCAAAAATACAACCTGTGCCAAGAAGAGTGAGTTGACAGATCTCAGGACCCACAAGATCAGCTCTAGTTATCTGTAGCTGGAGCTGTGCCTGACATGCTGCCTCGGTGCCAGAGCTAGCCTGGGTGAGCAGAGAGACACTCTCTGAAGGCACTGCGACAGATGCCTTTGTCCTTTGTTACCACCCTGGATCTTCCCGAAACTTGCAGTCCTCTGTTTTCCATGCTATCCCGCTAACTTGTGATAAAACTTTCCCGAAAGAGCCTGCTTGGCTCTGTGTTGCTCAAATTAGGTGGTTTTCTCCTGTTGGCTTAAAAGAAAATTTGCTGAGCTGTTGACGCTTGTTGGGTTTTGACTTTTTAAAATGTGTAATGTGGCTGCTTCCTTGCCCCTCTTACCTGACCACCTGCAGAAACTCTGACAGTTTCTGAGCAAATTCTAAAGAACCTGGAAACAATCACTGTAATGTAGCTGGTTTCCCTTTCACCTGTGCAAGTTTTCTAACATTATGTGTGTGAGAGTGACCTTTAAATCGCGGAGAGAATTCTGTTTTAAGTCACCTCTGTCTAAATGAATATTTCTGTCTCAGCAACGGAATTAAATTTGTCTCCTTCTCTAAATGAACTTCAAGACTTCTTCACTTACAAACTTGCTAAAACTGAGGCTCTGCTAACAACCCACCACAAAATGTGCTAACAAATAAGGAGCATGGATGGTCAGACAAACCCCAGTTTACCTCCAAGTTTAAATTTATGCGCTTAGAGGAGCAGAAGTGTCCACGTAAGGGAGTGGGCTGGGCTAGGAATTTGAGAGTCATGTCATCATGCAATGTTTTTAGCTTCAGTACAAATTTATACCAAACTAGAATGACTACATAGCAACCTTGTACTCCAAAAACAATTCTTACACTCCAAAAACAATTCTCTTTTTTAAAAAATCATTTTCAAGTTGATACAATATTTGCTCCTGCACTCATGCACTCGCTCAAAGGAGCAGACCCTGGTGAAATCTCCGACTGGTACAAAAGGAATGGCCGGAATGGGCAGCTGGACGAGGGAAAGGAAGGGCACAACTTGCAGCAACCATTTATTAGACTGAGTTAAGCTGGTGTGAAGCTGCAACTTCAGGTTTGGTGAGCCCAGTGGGCTGAGCAGGTTGACAGCCAAGTCCCTGACACAGATGTGTTTGTGTGTAGAGCTCTTGCCTTATCCAAAATCTCATTAACCTCCTGACCCAGGTACGTCCTGCTAAGACCTAACTCATTTTTCCCCCCTTTTCCTTACATCATTACCCCCTCAAAAGTGCTTCTGTTTAATATCTTGCCTTTAAAACTACTGCTTCGTTTTCCCTTCTCCCAACATATCACCTTCAGTGCAAAGGTGCTAAAGAAAATATATTTTCCCTGTAAACTCTATATCTCAGCAATATGAGCTCTCATCAAGCAGTGATGCCATGCTGGGGAGGGGGGGTTGGGTTAGGATTTGCTCTCTTTTAGTTGTGTAAGATGACCAGGAAGATTTGTCTACATCCCTCTGCAGGGGGTGGGAAGGTGTGGAGCTTGCAGTGAGGCTCAGTCTTCTATAAGTCATGAGCTTAAGGACAGCTTCTGGTATTTATTTCTCATTTTCACCTCTGGCAAAAAAACCACCAAAAACCAAAAAACAACAAACCAAAAAACCCAACCAAACAAAACAAAACAAAAACCCAACAAAAAACCCAAACGAACAAACCTTTCCAAATCAGCCCCTCCTCACTGATTGCCATTGGCCCTGGATGAACTGGGTGAATTCCCTGTGCCAGTGGCTCCCGAACCTCTGAGCAACTCCAGAGCTCCGTGAACTCTAAAATTCCTCTTGGTTTAGGCCTATTAGAATTGACAAGTTCTGCATATTTCTGTGCTTAATTTGATTTTGCATAAAAGCTTCAGACCACGAAGGACAGTCCCCTTGACCGCAGTTTGGACTGAAGTAATGACTTGCAGGTGAAGTTCTTCTGGAAAACAGCTACCTCAGTGCCATGTAGAAGTCAAAATGCGGGGTTCTGCACTTAGGATGGAGTAACACCAGACACAAGTGTAAACTGGGGGAGAAGGGCAAGAGATCAGCCATGCAGGAAGGCGTCTGAGGTGCTGGCAGAGACTCCAGCAGGGGCGGGAGATGCTGATACCTCCTCCCTGGTCTCCAGTGTTGACATGTGGGAACCGTTCAAAGCTGTGCCAGGAAAGGTTTAAACTGGACATGAGGAAGCATTTCCTCACTGAGAGTGTGGTCAAACACTGGAACAGGCTCCCTAGAGGGATAGTCAATACCCCAGGCCTGTCAGTGTTGAGGAGGGATTTGGAAAATGCCTTTCATGACATGATTTATCCTTTTGCCAGCCCTGAAGTAGTCAGACATTTGGACTAGATGACTGATGTAAGACTCTTCCAAATATTCCATTCTATTCTATTCTATTCTATTCTATTCTAATTCTAATTCTAATTCTAATTCTATTGTAATTCTATTCTACTATTTTATTTTTTAAAATTATGTCATTTAGAAAACATATTCTTATCTGCGTCTAAAACAGGCCTAAAATTGCCCATGCCCCAACTTCCTCACTGGTGTAAGACAGGCTTGGCAGCACGTTGAACAACCTGTGTCTCATGCTGTCACTGCTCTCTAAATGCCTCATCCCACAATGTAAAGTGACAAACAAAAATCAAGATTTAAGTTTTCCTGTCAATTAAAAAGTCCAGGTAGAAGGAAAAGAAGAAACTAAATCCTCTGTCTCAGATGAGTGAGATACAGGGTATTGTTATTTTTATATCGCTCAATCATTCATGACTGAACTATAAAAATCCTACATTCCTCATGGTCCCATATTGCGATGGAAGTTATTGCTTCATTAGCAGTAAAAGCTTCAGGTTATGTGGGTAAGTAACCTTTTGTTCAAACATGATGTCTGACATTTGCATAACTACGTCTATCTCTGTCTTATTGAGATGATGTGACTCACTAAGCTCTTGTAAATAGGATTTTTTTCTTTCCTGTCTCCTCTCAATACCATACAACCTCACACGTTGCTTTTTCACAGCTGTCTGGTAGGGCACTGACATTTTAAGGCTTCATCAGCCTTCACATCAAAGCAATCCCTCTCCTGTACCTGGAGATCAGCGAGCCCAAACCAGAGATGCCTCAGCCAGCTGAGCACCTGGGCTACGTGGGATGCTCTGCAGAAACAGCAAGGCAGAGCCTGGAAGATCCCTTCTATAACCTCCTTCTGTACTTACTTATGTGAGTTACGTGTAAAATTATTATCAAGACTTTTTTAGCCTCAAGCCATCTCTGAGCTTTGCCCAGGAAAAAAATAAGCTTGGTGGAGTGATGGGAAGGCTGAGGCTCTTTTTTTAAGTGGTGACAGGTTCTGTACCACAACATGAGGGTGATTAGAGCAATTTGAGGCTTAGAGTAGTAGAAAAATATATCTCAGAAAATATAAATCTTCCATAAAATTAACCAGTTCCCTCCTGAAATCAACCAAAGACAGCTCTGAAATGTCACTGTTTGAATAGGTAGGAGCCACCCTTTAATTGCCAACCAAATATATCCATGGTTCCATTTCTGCTATGGCTTTATTGGAGTATTCGAATTTAATTTCATTCAGAATGTAATAAATATTTCTGAAATGCAAGGGGTTTTTGGTATCTAAATCACTGCCTGTAGAAAACACTAGAGGGACTGGGACAGAAAGGAATCTTCCCTGGTAACAACCCATCTCAGAATTAGGGATCATGAAGTGTGTATTTCTCGTTCTAGAACCTTATATTTACTTTGATTTTATGGCTTTTGGGTCTCTGTCACTCTCTGGATTTTAAAAGTCATGGAGTTATCATTTGATTGGTGAGCTTCAGAATGGCCAGATCTAGGTCTACTCTGATTTTTGTTTGTTTCTTTGTTTGCATGCTTGGATTTTGTTCTCTACTCCTCATAGAAAATTTGTCCAACAGAGGGAAGATCTTTCCTCAGAGGGAAGAAAATGCATATTTGGTACTTGGAAATTTAAAAACCGCTGTTTTCTGCAAATGATGTTCCAGGCAAGTGTTTGGTAGCTACAGAAACAGCTTTCACTGACTCTAATAAAGAATCATAAAATCATTAATCACTGGAAAATACCTCTAAGATCATTGAATTCGAACATATTTATTTATAACTTACAAGACTGTGGTTGCCTTTATGTGACAGCTTCTGAGCATGATCTTTTTCTTCATTTCATATCCACTGCAACGTCCTGAATACCAAAATCAGGATAAATCAGTTTCTAGCACATCCTCCGTGAAGCTTCCTTCCTTGTGGGGTTTCTTTGGGGTTTCTTTGACCACTGCTATAATGCAGTGGTCACCCTTAGAACTCTCCAGTGCTGCCTGAGTAATTTATCTCCATCCACACTGAGCTGCTTTGAGTCTCCATGGCTGTTCTACCCCTAGGAGGCTGCACTGGCAGAGCCAACAACACACAGAAAAACAAAGGAAACCTGGGGAGCTCCTAAGGGCCACCGCTCTGCAGAGAAAGATTTTGGGGTCACACAAGTGAATAAACCTTCACACAGCTGAAAGCAGAAGGTCTTTCAGGCTGGGCACTTGCAGTTCAATTTTGAGGATTGGGTGGATTCTGTCTTAGGGGAGGTTTGGGCACAAAGGAGTTTGTCAGGAAGGTGTGAATAGCAGCCACTAGCCAGGTAGGGTGCGCTGAGAGTCTCCAGGGAGATTTGGATTCAGACAGATTTTTATCAACATTTTAGCTGAATTAAAAGCCCTCAAGTCCATAGGTATGGCCACAGGTATACCTTCAAGAGCCAGCTGTGGCTCCCTGTGCAGTCCATAGGGCAGGTACCTCCAGTGGGACACAAATACATCTCTGTCTAAAACAATTTTCTGGTCTAGCCCGGAAAAGGTCACTGACAGCAGCTCGTAAATTGCCTGCTCAATAATAATCATCCCTACTGTTGGGGGTTAGATTTGGTTTTCTTTTTTTTTTCTATAGAATTTTTTTCCCACAAAGTCGCCAGGAGACTAATGGCTGGGTACTTATGGGTGCTTAACCTAAACAATACGAACGGCTAGGAAGGTGTAGCACGGGGGCTACACCCTTCTTTGGTTCAGGGAGTTTTTCTCTCCGGGGGATGGGAAAAAGGTGATACCTGATACCGCGAGGTTTTGGGAGGTAAAGGGCAGGGGTGGGGGCAGTTTTGNATAAGAAAGCAAGTTTACATATTTTTTCCCTGCCTATTACCAAGCATTCCCAGTCAAATACTGGAAAATAGGCAGGAATCTAGTTCAGGCATCCTGTTAAAATGCTGTCAGCTGTGAGCTCTTAAATATTTTCTCTTCTGGCATCCATAAATATTCAGTGTTCTTGTCCTGAAGAGCAGTTCTTTTAGACTTAAGGGTGTCTTGACATCCTTAAAATCTGAAATCTGCCAAAAGTACCGATGAAGTTTGCTGCTTCCAGACCCGAGGAGAAAGGTGGGTTCAGAATGCCAAGATCCCTGTTACAGCAAACTTGGTTCCAGATTAATGTGGGAAGCACAAAGTAAAAGCAGGAAAAAAACACCAAACTTTTCCTGGGAACATTTGAAGTGTGACTACAGGAACATCTGAGCTGCCATGAAAAGGCAGAATCTGTCACACAATTCTCATTTCCTCTTTCCTGCTGCCCGTTCTTCTGTCTTCTTTCCTGCTCTGCCTCCCTATCGTATTGAAGCTTTTGCTTATCAGAGTACTCTGGTCCTGCTTGGCTTGTTGAACTACATGGAAAATAGTTCATTTTCCCCTTTTTTTGGAAGTAGAGATGGAGGGGAAGGTCCATTTTCTGCCAGGCTAGGGAGTTGAGCTGGTTCTCAGCATCATTCGATGGGTTGGTAAAATATATACAGCATCAGCATGTGACCAGAGATGGCACAAAGAGAAAAGTCTGGGGCCGTATAATGAGAAATTTACTTTGTCCTGTGCAGTTTTAACTTGTGATTCGTGGATTTCTCCCCTTGAATTTGTATTTGTTGCTGCGAGACTCACTTGACTTGCACATGGTGAGCAAAAGGTGAGGTTTGCCCTTTCCATCTGCAGGTTCTGATTAGAAAAAGCAGTTGCCCTCAGAGCAGTAATTGGAACAAATCTCCATGGAGAAGGTAGCAGAGCCCTCAGCCAAAGGACAGCATTTAGTCTCCTATCTTTCTTTGCTTTAGGATGAGGTCACTTATGAGCTCTCATGAAGATATGGACAACACCATCTTTCTACAGAAAAAAAGGTATGTCCTGATTTGATGTTTCACACCAACCAAAAGAAGATGCACCTTTTCTTTTCTGTTTGCTTTGGGGTTTTTTTTTGTGTGTGTGTGTTTCATTGTATGAGTGTGTGTCAGGGGCATTGTGTACTTTTGTTTGGGTTTTTTGGGGGGTTGTTTTTTGGTCAGTGCATCATCAGTTGTCTGAGAGATTGGTCTCTGGGCCCTGTCTGCAAGAAGGAGGTGGCATCTGGATCTCAAAGAAAGCTGGAATCCATGAAGTTCCTCTCTGGGGGCTGATCCAGAGGCTTCCTAAACACCAACCTTTTTAACGTAAACTGTAAAAGCTGATTCTTCCCACATTTTTAACCTCACATTTTTCTGTTTCTTTGCACCACATTAAGGAGCCATTCCTAGTCCTGCAACTCTCCGTGGAGTTACTCATAGGATTCCCATTCTAGTAAACCAGATTTTACTCAACAAAGTTCATGTGAAGAGAGAGTTAGATGGTTTCTCCATAGAATGGGACTGGTTGCAAGCTCTCCCTTGATTTACCTGTGCTGTACCCAGACAATCCTTCCAGGAAGGAAGGAAGTTAATTCTGATCAGCCTGATACACTCTCTTTCCTCTCAGACTGGATATCCATTTCAAGAGGAGGAAAAGAACTGGCTTTAAAATTCAGCAGGTTGTTTCTCCATTTAAGTTGGTGATTTGGATTCCAGTTTGGAGCATAAAGAAGCATAAATTATAACACAAATGAGAATGTGGGAGACAGTGCAGGAAAATTCTCTACTAAAAAAAAAAAAAAAAAGCAGAGAGGGAACAACATTTGGAGAATAAAAAGTAGGGCAGATTTTGAAATATTCTCAAAACCATTTAACACCATCTGTCAGGGGTTTTTGTTGCTAGAGATTTATCATCTCCTATCTACAAAATCCTCTGGCTAGTAAAAACAAATTTGGGGAAAGATGATTAAACTTCTCCTACCCTTGGATTCCCACCCCCACACTCTCACCAACCAACTCATCTTCCTAATTGTGCTGAGACGAGGCAATCCTCTTAATCTATGAGCAACTCTATGGAGCAACCAGCAGTTTTTAGAAAATCCTAATAGTTACAAGAGCATCTCCTTTAACTTTTACATAACAGCTCCTTCACAAACCCAAGGGTCAGCCGAGCTCTGAGTGATAATGTCCCTGAGGCAGAGCATTGATTTACAGAGGGGAAACAAATGCACAAACCCAAAAGCATTGGATACAGAAACCTCACTGGCAACTCTCTGGGTTTTTTTTTCCTGCATGTTCTTGGAAGCATTTTTACCAAAACCTACCTTGTACATTTTTAAATCCTATTGATCTCACTTGGTCTGGAGTTTGCCTTTTCAAAAGGCCAACTGGTAGCAGTCTGAAGTGCTGCTCTAGTTGTACAATGGTGATGTTAGGAGCAAGTGACAGATATTGCAGATGGGTGTAAGGTGCTGGAATAACCTCGACTAGAAATGGTTCAATGCATGTAAATTTCAATACCATCTTTATTTCAAAGGACAATAGAGTCAGTTTCTAATTGCTGTAACACTGCCTTTGGGGGTGAACTAGAACATTATTTGCTTCCACACAGTAGGTTTCCTAGCACTCCTATATGCCTCAGGATGAAACATGAGGTCTCATTACAGAAGAGCAGAGAAGGAACAACGTTTGGGGAATAAAAAGCATTCTGTGGAATCCCGGCCCTTACAAGCTGCAGGAGATGTAAAACCCTCCAGGGTCTTCTTTATCCACAGACAAGAATGTAGAGACAGCAACACTAAATATCCCACAGGGATATTTCTGCAGAATAAAAGAAAAAAAGGTAATTTTTATTCTCGTATATTTTAATGCGGTGGAAAATAATTAAAAATTAACAGGATGTTACCTTTGTGGAAAACTTGTTTAAATAATCTAGTTAAAAGAAAAAAGAAGGGTTTCAATCATTTTTTACAGACTCTACCATTAAGCTGTTCTAATAAACTAGTTATTTCAACTCGTCTTTAGGCATTTAGTAGCCTGCTATAAATGTCTTAGAAATGTGCCTTTAGATTGACTGTTGTTCTTGATGTCTTTTTTCCTTTCTGAAAGTAAATTATAGACACCATGCAAATGCAATAATCAGAGAGGGTTTTTAAATAAAAGTGTGTTTGCTGAGACAATTAAATGGTAATTGTCTGATAACAGAGGCTCTGGAATGCCAACTGAATCCCGGGAAGTGCAATGAAGAGCAATACTGCTATCAATTATTCTGTGTGCTGGGGAGATGGGCCACAGTTTGCCACGGCCTTTAGGTTGGTCTGATTAAAGTATGTAAAGGAGGTCAAATCTATGCTCTGTGCTGACACCAGTCCTTGAAGGGATTTGTTTTTAGGGAAAATTAGGCTAAATGTCTGGGACAAGGAGAGCTAGTAGGTAGAAAGGGTCCTAATTGGAGGAAACAGTGAGAATGGAAGTTGGAGACCAAAATAAAGTAGGGCACAGCAGGTGGTGGAGAGGGCTGATCTAAGAAGAGGTGGAAGTGAGTGTGGGTTTCCATCTCTAGATGAATTAAAGACTCTAGATATAATTTTTAGTGATGTTTTCCCCAGCTAATTTGGGTAAGAGCTATTCGCAGGACACGAGTGTACTTCAGTATTTCTGGACACGCCAAGACCTTGCACTCTCTTCTTGCAGTGTGGCCAGCAGGGGTTTTCTGCCATTTGGAATCTGAATGTGCTCCTCTTGGGCAACTGAGATGCTACTTTGACACCAATCCAAAGGATGAAGTGGTGTATGTTTGTTAGCCACAAGCCAGACATCCAATGGCTCATTTTTCATTTATTCTGTCTCCAAAGCAAAGCTGCGTGTGTATCTGCCAGATCTTCTTGCTTGGGTATCCCTGACAAATGGCAGCTTCAACACAGAAGCAGTGTGGTCTTTGGTCATAAACAGAGCTACAACAATGACACCTCCCAAAGATGTTGTTCTGGAGTCCGCTTAAGGCAAAAAGAAAAGGATTCCAGCATACTTTTTACTCTGGTCCGCAATTTTTTGGAGTGCGCACCCTGGCCAGGACTGTGAAAGACCACAGCCCTGGATCGGAGGAGGATTCAACATCTGTGTGCAGATGAAATAAAACTGTAGCTTATCTAAAATCCAGAAAGTGAAGGTGAACTTCTTCGCTTATTTCTATGGCCTTACAATGAAATCTGTGGTTCTTTCTTGAGTTTAATGTCAACTAAAGCTGCCAGATATTCCCTAGTGTTTTCTTGCTGCAGAGTCAAAAGCAGGCAGCAGACACCTGGATGGCTGCAACCACTCGAAATACCCATCCCTTTCTCTTCATCCTGCAAAGGCTCAGCATGACATGGTAAAGGGAGAGGAACTGTGTGTTCGGCATGACCGCCTCCACACACGTCCTAGCAGAATTTGTCCAAAAAGTGAAGGCAAATTCAACACCTTGTCTTTTCTGTTGTTTACAGTTTGGAACACGAGTTCCTAGAATCTCTGAATTTGCTGAATTATTACAAAGTGCTGTGTTCTGGGTAGCTGTGTAAACTCATAGGAAAATCACGAAGGATGTCATTTTCATTCTTTTGGCTCTGGTGTTTTAACCCTATTATCCCTAGAGGGATTAAAATTTAACCTTGAGTTCAAAAACCTGAAAGAGTCCTAACCAGATGGATAATGAAGAGGTAGACCTAAAAGTGCCAAAATGGATATACGGGGTTTTTTAATTTCAAATTGAGCTTTATGAGGAATGTACACCTTTGCAACCCTTTACTCCCAGAAAGGGAAGGGTTTGAATGCTGGCTTTTAATAATTCATGCAGTGATTCTTGCTGGATGCTGTGTGGGTATGAATTTGCTTTTCTTCCTTATAAAGCTTACATTTAATTGGGAGAAAAAGATCTAATATTTACATGTGTGAGACTTCAATGAAAATGGTATCTTATTATTGCCACAGAAAGCGTTTCTCAAATGGGCTTGAGTTGAGGATTTGAAGCTTCCCACAGCTACGAGAACATTGCGTTGTTCAGGTAAATGCTTTTCTCTGCGACTGCAGAGTAACTCTGATTCAAATCTGAGTCCATAACTGTACTTGGAATGTGCTCTTTAAATGGGACTTTCAAGTCCCTCTGCTCACATTGCAGAGATCCACACTTCAGTGTTGCTCTGACCCAGCTGTGGCAGTGACAAATCAGTTTCCACAGTCATAGCAACTTTCAGTATTGGGCCACTTGCAGACAGGGAAGCTGTGATGCCTTTAATTCAGAACTAACGACTTTTGTCCACTGAAAACTGGATCAATGCACTAAACCCTTTTAACTAAAAATCGGAGGATTTCAGTTACTACCCAGATAGGCAGGAGCTGATGATTCCAGAGGCACATCACTAAATACAGAGCCCAAAACACTCCCATTATTCTTCTACCCTACACCTGAAGTCTGCCTTCAGAAAAGGGTAAAAAAAATCATGAAGAGAAAGGGACTGATTACAGTAAGAGAACTCTAAAGTTTCCTTCTCAAACAAAATGAAACTTTTGTTTTCCTTTCACTGAAGGATGTGTCAGAGTGTGAAATATCAATAACTGTTTATATGAAGAGATGTAAAATGCAGAAACAAGGACTTTGTATCACATAGATCTTCCATGATTCAGTATTTTTTTGACAGCTTTGGTAATTGATGAGTGGAAATGTTTTGGGGAGAAGTCTCACCAAAACAGGTAAAAATTAGGAAAACATTTAATTTCAAGACTCAAAGTACTGTTTCTGGTAAGGCCTAGCCATATAATTCTAAAAGCATTTTGGATATTCTGAGGTTTGGCCTGTTTCAGGAACTGCTCTGTGCCATGGTTACCGTAATAATTCCCATTATCCTTCTGCCTGACCTCTTTCTGTTGACTAGCAACTTTTTTCATGTGTGTTCTTCAATTTACACAAAAGTTGGCCATTTTAAAATTATGTCTTCCAAAGTCTGAAGCTCTATTCAACAAAAACATCCAAGCCTCTGATGACAAGACAGAAACATCCCTGCATGCAGTCCATGTTGTTTCTGCGGGGGTTGGGTAAGGAATATCTCTGTGGATGTGAGACTAAGTGAATTTCCCAGGGCATCTACAGTCAAGAAGGGATTTGAAGACGTCCATCTTGATGCCAGGCCTCATGGAAATCCTTGAAGTTGTCTTCCTTCTACCCAATGGCATCATCCATGGTAGAAACAGAGCATCCTCACTGCACTGGGGGTATTGGGCTAACCTGCAAATTTACTCATTTGCCCATAACACCCTGCTCTTTTTTTCCGAAAATGCAAACTTTCTTTGAAATTATCACCGAAACCATGCCTGGCTGGGGACTCATTTTGCAGTGGGGACCTTTTGAATCATTTCTCCTCACACATTTGTGGGGGCCTTGAAGCATATCCTAGTCACTGAGTCAGATGGACACAATCACACATGCGTTGCATGTAAGGTGGCAGATGGAGCTTGAAGGCAGAGGTCTTATTTCTTGTTAGTGTATATGAGCTCTCCCAGAAATAGCTCTTGCTAGCCACTCTACCCCTGAGTGAATTCTCAAAGCTTGAGCACTGATTTCCTATATGATTTGATGCAGCATCATGTCTCTTGTCCCTAATCCACTTGTACTTTGTTATTTATCTGGTGTGCACCTACACAGCCAAGAGAGCTGAGAGCTGAGAGCTGCAGGTAATGACGGGACAACCCAAATTTAATTAGAGTGTATTTGTGTATGCAATTACTCACACTCAGAAGTTTATGTAAGATCAAGGCTTAAATATTGTCTCCGTGGCCTTTATATTCACGGCATGGGTAGTACGAAAAAGACTATACTCTTTGTCCGAGTTGCAAGGTTTCTGCCAATATTTGCCATCTGGGACACATTCCCTATCTTTGCTCTTGCCTTTGTGTCTGAAGTAGCATCATCTAAATGGCAAGACACGTTGCAGTCACACATGCTTAGTGTTTGTTGCTTTGGCTGATGTTCAGACTCCATGGAGAAACACTCATAAAAAATGTCCTGATTAAAGGACAACAGCAACAAATCTTTGCAGATGTGTTAAGGACGTATCTGGGGCTGGACAGAGACTTGAAGTCATTTGAAGGCAGTGTCTTTAATGGATCCATTCTGCATGGATACTGGCTGGGATGAATCGGTTTCCATGAACACTTTAAAAGATCAAATGAGTCCTTTTCTCCTGCTGGAGGACAGTAGGATTATGTCTATGCAGTTGTGTCAAACTTCTGTGGGGAGGTTCTTAGGTTGAACATCTCAGTTTCACAATGTTACCTGTCCTGCAGTCCCTGGCAATGCTCCTACAGCTTTATGAGACCAGGATTTTACTCTAAGACAGCATCAAAAATACTAGGGTCTTGTTAGAGGACAAAATTTATATCTCTGTTAAAATCAGGTTGATTTTTATTTCCTCATTTGTTCTTGTCTAGTAAGGTTCTTTGTCTCTTAGAGTAGGAGCAGGTACAAAGGTGACACACACCAAACCCCATTGCTCCCCCAGCACTAGAAATGCACTACCATGTTGCAGAAGTACCAAGAGAAAAACAAGACTATTTTCAAGAAGAATTTGGTTGTTCTGGTCCAGGATATCAGCACTGCAGATGCCACTTAAACTTTTCACTGAACCTTTAACTGTGAGAAGGATCAACGTGATTTGCAACCAACCTCCTCCTGCATAAGTTTCCTACTCCTCACAGCTGGAGTAATATTAAAGTCAAATAATAAGAATTTTTACAGCATTGCAACCTTTCGTTTTACCTGCAGTTCCTCTGAAGTTTGTAGCACAATTGTCCAAACAGTACCTCTTTTAGGGAAATGTTATATTGAAAGAAAAACAAAGATTCCTTTCGTAAAAGACCTCATAGGCTTTTTTTGTTGTTGTTTAGATCATCCCCTGAAAATTGAAATTTTTTGCAAGCTTGCAGCTCTCTCTGGTTCATGTACAGCCTGTTTCTAACAAGAAAAAAGCCTCTAAAACCTCCCACCCTGTGAGGTGAAGTGTCCAGGTAGAGGGATGTTCCATAAGGGAGCAGCAATGCCTATGGAGTGCTCTGGTTTGATGTGGTTGTTACAGCTGGCAGTAACACTTACTGAGAGATAGGCACACTGTGTCTGCCTTCTAACCCCACTTATTTTATGCTGAACACTCCTCTCCTGTTCCCAGATTCTTTCCTGGCTACTGCTTATAAAGTCTACAATCAGAAATTAAATGAAAACCACAACGACACCCTTAAAAGGCTCACAGCTTGAATTCAGGTGTTATTTTTGAGGGTGTAGAAGTTGAGTGTAGGCAGAGCTGTTCCCTTTCTATTTCTCCTTTTTCTGTGGATATAAGAAAAGAGAGAAATAACATCTCCTGCCACCCAGTTCTCACCTATGCTAGATATACTCTACCTTTTCAAAAGCCATCTCAAAGCAACTGATGGTCCTCTTGCTGGCCTTGAGGAGCATTTCAGGAGCAATTAAAGTGGTTGGGGATGTGTTTGGGGGAAAAGATATTCCTCTGGCTTCTCTTTAAATGAAACCACTATTCATTCATTAACATTTCTAATTACCAGCACAATAATTGAAACACTGGTATAGTCTATTCGAGGAAGGGGAGCCGGGGCTAGGGTGATTTTATTAAAGCAGGGGGTGGAAAACTTGGTCCCAGTGACAGCTGAACTCAATGATGTTAGAGATCTCTTCCAACCCAGTGATTCTGTGATTCTGTGAAAGGTAATTCAGCTTGGAGGGATACAGGCAAAGATGAAGAGAAGACAAAAGAAATGGTGCAGGCATGGCCAGGAAGTGGATGGAGGTTTGAAATAATTCTCTTTATTCCAGAGCAGACATTTGGGGTGATCTTAGCCCATGAAGCCTCAGGGACACTGGTTCCTTCACAGGGACTGTGTATGCATGTATGTATGACTGTATGTAACCCACTTGGGCTTGGTGGAAGATACCATTTCATCAGAATGAGAGACAGAAGAAGAAGCTCTGAATGCCCTCAGGTACGATCGTGTTGGCAGTAAAGATTCAGGAACTATGGGTCAGGGGAAGCCCCTTCTGTTGTCTCTCCACCGTTCTGTTTACCCCACCCCCCCGAGACAGGCTGATGTCTCTAGGGTCAGTTCTCAAGGCTCAAACAACAGCAGAGATATTTGGTGGAGGTTTGGGTGTACTCCGTCCTCCTCCCAGGTCTAGGCTCTTCACTGTCTTTTTCCATGTCCCTGATTATTCTAAGGCCCAGACATCACACAAACACACAGATGTGTGATTCTGCAGCAAGCCGGGAAGAGGAGGAGCTTGCTGGTGGGATGTTGGATAGTGGTTTCCGGTTAATTTTTGGGTGTGTAGGATTCCTAAAAACAGTCAGAAATCACCCCTGCTTTGGAGAGATACAGAGCAGATGACCTGGGAGCAGGCAACAGACATGTTGCAACAACTGCATTGTTGTCACCCTGGTATTACTTTTATTTGCAAACTTTTTGCACTATTTGCCCTTTTTGAGGGTCTCTCTATGACTGCTGTTGAAGCTGAGATTCCCCGTGCAGTTGCTGCCTCTTGATACTGCAGAGCCCTTGACTGTGTCACATGAATGTCCTAGCCCAACAACAGCAATCAAGAATCTGCTGCAGAAGTACAGGATGAGGTTGAGCTCATAAATTCAGACGTTAAGCTTGAGAGGGCATGAGTGTGGCAGAGTAAATTACAACCTGTGGTGAGTCTGCACGATCAGATGTGCTGAAGAATCAAAGGGAGTAGAGTTTTTACCTCACCTGATTATCTCACCAGTCACCCATTCCCACCAGCACCACCTACACAAGTTCTCAACATTTATTCCCATCAGGGAAGTCACTCCTGGTCCAGGCAAAAAGTTGTGCCCCTTCCCACGTATGTCTAAACTGGAAGATTCAGGACTTGCCACTCCGCAAACAAGGTACCAAGACACTGACAATGATACCAAACACATCTCTAGGGGCAACTTGAGATTTTACTGTCTTATAAGGTCCAAAATTCCCACTGCCCACAGATACTCTTCCCCTCTGCATGTCTTACCTGGGTCTCAACCTTGAGCAAACTTTGGTCTTCTCCACTCATTGAGGCTGAAACTTGTGCCTGGAAAGATGTGAGTTCTGAGAAAGGCTTTGGTGGGTGTTGTAAGAACAGGCTGACATATGTATTCCCTTTCTCTAAAGGCTTAAAATCTTAATGGAAACACAACAGAACAAGAGGCTATAGAGACAAGAATGCTATGGATGTCAGGCCAATTGAAATGCCTTACAGGAATAGGTTTTGACAGGTGATCTTGTTCATCCTTCCCTTGAGATGTGTCGAGCTGGTGAGATAAGAGGTTCTCAGGTGGATAGTAGTGTGGAACAGTGAGACAGGAGTCACTTCGCTGACACATGCCCTGAGGCCATGCCCTGACTGTGCACACTGACAGCAGAGCTTCTCTGAGCAGCCAGAAACAATTTCCACATCATCAGTAATACCAAGATAACCATTAACTGTGTCCAGGTCCTAACCCTGAGAGCAATCAATGTGTCTGTGTCGGTTCCTATGGTCTAGTACCAGGCCTGGCATTGATAGGGAGTATAAGTATTTTGTTCCCCATTACATCTTTGACTGCATTGTTTTCCCCCTTTCCCTATGTTAACACAGCTACGTAGTTATAACCCCTCTTGGGACAATCTTTCGTTTTATTTTTTTGCAAATTATTAAACTCATACTTGTGTCCAGTTCTAGAGTTTCATATTGCTTGAATGGTTAATGCCCTGGAAAACCGCCAGGCCCCTTCTTTAGATAAGAGCCAGTTGTGAAGTCTGGATGTTGCTCCAAATATCCCCCTAGTTTGAGTCTGTGCCAAACTGGGGATGTGGTATGAGCTAATCACTCACAGAAATTAGAGGCTGCTCTGAAAGGCAAGTGGTTGTTGTGCTGAATGCACAATATTAAGATCTTATCTTGCTTTACAAGCAGACTAAACCCAGAATGAATCAATTATGAGATTAGAATTAATCCAATAATCCTCTGTTCTTCTGTGCCTGGAATCAGATGGTGCATCTGTAAAGATAGTGTTAGTTACGGCAAATGAGATCACCGCTTGTCCCATTTTATTAAAAGCCTTTCCCAAGCCTTAACAGCCCGGGTGAGAGGTTGAAATGAAATTAAACTGCAGTCTCTTCTCTTTGACTGATTGCCATGGTGCACACATCCTTGGCCTCAGCTGCCCAGAGGGGATGGCCAGCACAGGAAACCATGACTGTTGGAATGGGTTGCAGAGAGGTTCTGCTGAGGGATTTCCACCCTTGGATGTGGCTGCCAGTGTAGCTGGGCTTGTGACAGGGAGGAAGCCAGAAAACATTACTGACCTTCTTAATATCCTCCTGTAGACTCCTCCTCCAATGCTGCAGCCCGAGCTCAAGGCAAAAAACTGAAACGTGCCCCCCTGCCCACCACAGGTGCCTCTCACCAGCCAGGCCTTGCAGTACTTGTCCTCTCTTCCACTTTTTGCATGGATTTTACATTCCCATTTGTCTTGGCCTAAATCTGGAGACTTGCTCTTCTGATTTATATTTTTGCATTGGAGACCAATCACAATTTTGCTGTTTACCTTGTTTTGCTGTTCAACCTTTGTATTTCAAAACCAGACTTAAGCTTGAGTATTCTCACACTTCCCTCTCCTTTTCTTTTCTTTAAGGAACCAAAATAAACTAAAAAGAAAAGGAAAGTCCAAAGTAAACTTGCTGCAGGCAGCTTTAACTGCTTCTTATTTGGGCCATCAGGGCTTGAAACAGATTTTTAGTGCTCATATGGTTCTGCTACTAGATCCAAGACATGGGAGCTGTCATGAATGACAATAAGAAATCCCATGAAAAACACAACACTGAATATCACCCGAGGGGAGAATAGTGAGTGCAATAAGGCAAGAAGAAAATGACTCTTTTATCTGTGGTCTTACCTGTGTAACCGTCAGGAAGATGGGTTTGGCTCAGGCCTTGCGCAGTAAAGATGATATTCAAAATCTGCAACCTTCTGCTAAGGTAAGTGCCCTCTATCACCTTTCAAATCCAATTTCCAAACAGAAGCACATGGTAAAAAATAATAGCAGTGAAAATTTTTTTCCATTCTGCTGAAGGGAATCTTGGTAAATTTGTTTAGAATTTTCAAAATAACTCAGTGAAGAAGAGATACCTGGATGATCGTAGCTTTCACAACCAATATTGTCAAATCTAGGTGCAACAGAAAACATAAGTTGAAGAAAAGTACTTTTCCTGGTCTTTAACATTGGAGCTCATTTGTTGGAATGCACAACTAAATAGAAAAATCTAAATGGGAAAAGCAAAGTCAGGATGAATTCTTCAATATAGAGAGCTAAGTTAAGCAGTTTTACACCAACAGAGGATTTGGTCCATTGTAAGCAACAGAAATTGCATTTGAGATTTCCAGCTAGTGTGCATTTTAAGGTGTACCCTTGATCTAAAGCCCTTCTCTAACACTCTATCCAGAAAAACAAATTGCAGTCCTCAAGAGCAAGGTATAAGCAGCAGCCCCATGAATATGTAAAGACTTTTCAGATGGTATTTTAGAACAGCGTTCAGTAACCATTATCTACAGTTAACTGACTTCACCAGCCTTAAAAACAGGAGGCTCTAATTACAGTCGTTTTTATTTCCAAAGATAGACTATAACATATTTATAAACAATCTGTGCACTTGGTGAGTAAATGACACACCGCATGAATCATTCCTTAACAGTTCTTGTATAATAGTCAAAGTGGGCATGAATGTTTCATGAAGGCACTTCCACTGCTGAACTTCATAGGAAACTGAGCTTTCTTGCTTTCTGGGCTGCCTCTTCTGCGCTTTTTCCTTCTGTGAAAGCCCTGAAAGACTCAATTCCTGTCAGAAACCTTCGGATTTGCTGAGCTGTTTCCAGTGCTGGACTAATGCAAATTAGATTTGGATCATCTGTGCCAAGAGTGCTGAGAGACACACTTTGTCACAAGGAATTGCCTCTAAAATACCAAAACTCTTGTGTCTCAATGATGTAGCACCAGTCCCTTACGTGTCCCAAGGAAATACTGACTTAAACCTGTGAGATGTTCATGGCACTGCAGAGATGAGAAAATCAAAGGATGGGAGATGAATTTGCAGCCACTCAAGGAGTCTAAAAGTTTGTTCATTACTGGGAAACACCAAGGTAAATTTTTTTGTGCAAAATCACTGAGGTTTAGTTGTACCTTGAGCTGTAGAACGGATTGGATCAGGCTCCATCAATGCTATACATGGACGAGGGTCCACATAAACCCCAGATCAGGGTTAACTGTGTGGGGTGATTTTGGGGCAGTTCAACACCTCTCCAAAACTTCTGCAAAGAAGTAAAAGACAGCTGCAAGACCTTTGTCACAGGCCTGAAGCAAAGTGAATTTTTACTGTTTCTGTGTTTGTCCAGCACAAAGGGAGTCTGTCTGTAATTAGGGCTCCAATGTGAGATGATGCTATAACGAATATATAATCAAACTTTTAGAAATTTTCCGCTTTTGTCTGTTGCACTTCAAATCCCCATGACTATGGATGCTCACCTCACTGAACTTACCAGAGAGGTTGGAAAATGATTCTTTGTGTGGACAGCAGGGAACATTGATGTGAACAATCCATTGTTAGGTGAGTGGCTTTATTGATACATGAAGGCTTGGACAGCAGGGGTTACTGGAGTTATCTTTTTTTGTTTTTGCCATTTTAATTTCTCTACACGTCCCAAGGGCCAAATGAAAGCGTGAATGAATAAGTAAGAAGATATCCCTTTGCAATATGTCTACAGTTTTTTTCCTTGGAGCACTCCCTATCTATAGGCAAGTGTCCCAAAATTACATTAGGCAAATTTCACAGAACTCCATTCTTCCCTGACTTTCATTAAAACATGCCGTTCATAGCAGCAATATGTATGGGTTTTAAACGGACCTAGATTTGTATTTTATATCGGCTGCTCAGTTGTAATAATAAATGACACAGAGACAATTTTAGATTGTTCTGACAACAATCAGGACTCCTAAGGGCAGTCTGCCTCGTGCACATGAAATTGTAGCTCTGAGCAACCAGCCAGGAATATGCAATTAATTTCCCCCTAGTGAGTAAAGCCATTATATAAAATACCACAGTTGCCTTGAAAGCCAAATTGAAGACACTGAATTATGTATTATCAAAACTTACTTTACAATGATTGGGCACTGCTGCTTCTTGTGAATGGAAAGGGAAAGACAGTCAGCTGCCAGGATCTTATTTCCCGCTCGGTTGCCACAAACAATTCTCTGCTCATGTGAAGACCTTGATGAGATGCAGTGACATTGTTCTTTCCTTTGAGGGAGTGGCACATAAAAGAGAGGAAATCCGGAAAAGTTGGCTTAATTATATTGTGTGCATAGTCCAGCCCAAGCCCACTGGTCTTTGCTCAAGACTCAGAGATGTAGAGGTTTTCCAGCCCGTTTCCCTCCTGTTGGAACACTGAGGAACATTAAAGACCTAAGGTGAGCTGCCACTTCCAATCTATTGGAGCCATCTTTTGTCTGGGATGAAGGTCTGAAGCCTCAATATCAGGTTTGGTCACTTTCTGCTCAGGGAGTCTTAGAATGCCTTAGGTTGGAAAGGACCTCAAAACTCATCCAGTTCCACCCCCTGCCATGGACAGGGACACCTTCCACAAGACCAGGGTGCTCAGAGCTCCAGCCAACCTGGCCTTGGACACTTCCAAGGATGAATCATCCACAGCTTCTCTGGGAAACCTGTTCCAGTGTCTCACCACCCTCACAATAAATAATTCCCTCCTGATATCCAATCTAAACCTGCCCTCTTCCAGTCTAAAGCCATTCCCTCTTGCCCTGTCACTACATGCTTCTGTAAATGCAACATGAACAGAAAACATCTCCATTGAAAACTGTGTGGAATTCCATCTCCCTTCCACAGCCAGCACACTCAAGTAATGTGGAAGATTTTCCTTATATCCCTGTGAGCTTATGAGATCCCATGCGGCAAAAGAAGGCAGGAACAGGGAGATTGAGTTGGCATCAATGCACTTGCCAGACAGAGAGTAGCGTGTGAGATGAGCCAGAGAGCAGGTGTAGAGTCCAGCAGGTCACCCCAGATCGAAAGAGGGTTTTTAAGGAGTATTTTCCATTCTGGCCATTCACAAGATACAGTTCTACACAGAAAAACATCCTTAGCTTTTCACGATTTCAAGCTAGTAGACCAACACCCTGTATGTTATATTTATCATTGGAAGCAAACAAGGAACTAAAAATTGCAGTGCCTGCAGCGAGATTGGATGGTGGTTCAGTGATAAGGGGGAAGTGGCTTTCATTTTCCCTGTGTTTTCCCCTCTCACTGACTTCTGCTCTGAGTCATCACACTGCTGCTGTGAGGCAGGTATTAATATTAAAAGCAGTAACTACTTAGTTAAACTTCAGGTACTCTGAACTGTTCAAGCACAAATAAAAAAGGGAAAACATGCAAATTTATTTTGGTAAATGATTGTCACACATTCATTTCTGATTGAATACATCAGCAGTGCAGTGAGACAGGACACATTTTGCTTCTATTGCAAATGATAAAAAGCAAATCAAGATTGCTTCTTTCTTTTCAGTCTCACATTGTGGCAGACTAAAAGCATCCAGGAAAAGGTGTGAAAATCCACTCCAGGAAAGGGAACATGGAAGTTTTCCTGCTCTGACTGAAAAAGCATGAGACCTTTCCAAGCTGGAATTTGTCCTGAGATTTTCCCATAGAAAGTTTGTGACTATTTAAAACATGTACAACTACTTAATAAAAGATTATTCATAACAGAGGAAAAATTACTAAGATCTTTTAGACAAAAAATTCCTGAACTTAGGGAGATGAGAGATACTTAGGATCAACAAAAGCCTATTCCCTCCAACCTCTCCCCTCTTGCTTATGGAACTGTGCGAATATAGAAAAAACCTGAATATTCAACTCTTTCTGAAGGATTCCCGTTTTATTTGCTTATACAGATTATCGGGGATATGTGCCAACTTCCCTTTGTACTGCAAAGGCAAAGCCAGAGCTTATTGTTTATTCTTCTGGTCCAGAGATGTTCCTGTGATCTTATGAGATCCCAGGTGGCAAAACAACCTCCCAGGGGGCAGGATTAGTGTGTGTGCACTGACCTTGTGAGCTGGGGAGAGGTGTCACCCTGTGGCACCTCCATACTGATTGCAAGATTTTTCCTGTCTGGGTTAAAAAGAAATGCTCTTGATACAACTTCATTAATCAGGCTAGGAAAATATAGGTCCTTACCAAAAATTTAAATTCACCTGAACAACAGATGAGCAATTCCTGAGCGACAATTTAAATGGCTTTGTGCGAGCCTTTTGGATATAATGCTGTCTAGCAGTTTCTATCCAGGACCAAACCAATTTATTGGAACGACAAGCAGGAGTTTTCTTCCACAACCAGTAGCCAAAATGCCTTTTTGAACAGTGGGAACTCAGAGCACAGTGTGATTTAACCCCTAGGTCTCCCTTATGGATCTTGTTCTTAACAGAAGAACATGGTGGTTTGCAACAGGACTCTCCATGTTTTTTAAAAGAAAATACAGAGTAATTTAAAGCTTGAACAAACTTTTGAGGCATTCCTGTTACCTACATGCTAGACAGAAAATTTTCATACCACGCAGGGAGTTTTACTGGGATCACAGAATTTTTTAGCACATCCACCTGCAGCAGAGTGTGAGTTGATTCTGCAGGACGCTGGGCATGACTGAGAGGACAGGTGGTACCCCATGGGCTTGGTTTAGTGTAGCAGGCTTGGTTTAGTGGTTTAGCACAGTAGTCGAGTCAGAATTTATGGAAAGATATCAGATCCCAAGATTTACAACCGCATTCTTGACAAAGGTTTGCAGAAGCCTTGCACTTCTTAAACCCAGTTTTGCTGCTGTGTGAGCCAAAGATCTGGGAAACAAAACAAAACATGTTTTTGTACTCCAGAGGTGAACTTCATCTAATGCTGACTATCTGAAAACTCAGTGGCCACACGGCTCATGACTCCCTTTGTAGTCATCTGTAGGTGTGACTCATCTCATATAATTTAGATTTTTAGATAAATTGAATGAATCACATTATAGAACTATTCTCCTCGTTTCCATTGCTGATGTAGGTTAGACAACCAGCTCAGATGGGTGTGTCAACATTGTGACTGGAGATATCAAAGACAAATCCCACACTTTTGTTCCTTTCTTCAGCTCATGAAACAGAGCAAGGGGTTTTGCAGGTAGAATTTAAATGATAAAAATAGCTGTGATTGACTTAACAGAAATGTCATCTTCTGAAACTTTAGCCTTGCTGCTCTGAAAGATGTGTATCAGAAATCTTAAAGTACTCAGCTCACAAAAAACTGGATTCACATTTGTGGTGTAACAACATCAATACCTAAAGCAGCACCAAAATTTAGCCTGAGTAGTTGTTGATGTTTCCTGCTTATTAATTTCTTTTTTTGTGTTTCGTGTTGGAAATACACCAAATTGGGGGGGGGGAAGCGCGCTTAGGATGCAGAAACGTTGTTGACACATTTCTCACTAGATGAGTATTCATAACTCTTAAACTTCCTGGATTTGCTTCTGTTCATCTTATTGTAATTTTTCTCAAACAAAAACTGTATTCTAAATTCCTTTTTCATCTTTCTAGTCCCCTTACTCCTCAACCATCCTGTTGGCTTTAGTCAGATCACCCTAAGAATGATCTCCTATGGGAAGGGAAGATGCAGCCTGCCCAGAGTGACTAATTTTGATTTTCAACTCCTTTCCTGAGGCTTCATTTTTATTTTTTTCCGTTTATTCCATTATTCATGTCTCAATCTGTAGCTACTCAAAGACAGCATTTTAGTCCCTGCCACAGAGATGTATTTTTTGAATGCAATGAGGTCCTTTCTGGGGGATGCTGAGCTACCCTTTTGAGCTTTGTTATTCTTTGGTGATTTTCTGAATCCAAATTCCTTCTGTTCTTCTTTCTTTCAGTGTGTGCTCACTTCATTGCTGAGCATTTTCTGAACGTGCTGCCTTTCCTGCACATATCCTGCTGCACTGATGTGGTGCCCAGGCCTTTTCATGTGTTGCTGTGGGCACTCAATCCTTTGTTCTGGTCAGAAATTCCTCACAGCTGACCACTCTGTACCATCACCAGCTCCTTAACAGGTAACTAGTAGAATTTCTGAGATGTAAAATGAAAGTAATATGAAAGTCTCTTTACCAGTGAGGGCACCCTGCCCTGTCCATCCTACTGTTCCACAGTGTTCCCTTTTTGAAGCAGTAACAAATTCATTTATTTACTCTGAACAAGATTTTGTCTTTTTTTTTTTTTGTAGTGGTCCATGCTATGACCCACTTCGGGATGAATTTCACCGACTTCCTTCCCGACATGTGCATGTCTACTCTATTGCAAGGAGCGATGTGAGGAGTTGGAAAGGGAAAAGGGAAAATATTACTTTGAAGGAGATGAAAAAGGATTCGAAACAACCTGCATCAGCTCCAGCTCAGTCCTCCTTTGGTTTGCTGATCAGTCAGTCCCCACCAGTGTGTATCACTGTGCCTCTGCCTGATAGCAAGATAGCAGCGCTGGGGTCTTATCACTTTGAACTCCCCTCCATGTCTTTTTCATCTCGGATTTCAAAACCCCTTGAGGCTACACGACGGACTTTTTTGACAAGTCAGCAACTGTTAATGTCTTCAGAAAACAGCCTGAAAACTGGAAAACAGGCACTCTTGCCTCTGAAAGCGACGTGCAATCACAGTAACACCCTTCCCTGAGCCTGCAGCTGGCGCAGGAACTGTTTGAAAGTCAGTAAATATGTAGCTCTCCCCCAGCCCTTGCCATCTTCTTCCTTCGCCCTGGGCTAGAGGCTCTTCCCCCCTCTATTTGTCTGACCCACATTTTGCACAGGGAGCAGAAGTTAATGGTTTAGTTACAGAACAAAGAAGCAATAATATTTTTATTTTGCATGCCAAAAAAATCCCTGATTGAATTGTCCTCTGTATGGTATCGCTTCAGCACATGGGGCTGAAAACCTTGAGTCCAGGGAAGTTTTTTTTCTTCCTATTATTTCACAATCCAGTGTGAGCAATTCCAAGTCTCAGGATACACTGTAAAATTACACCTCACTATGAATTTGGTAATTCTTGGCTGCACAGTGAGAAAGGATCTGGGTTTGCCAGACAGGAAGTTTGCTGGAAGACATGCAGCAGTGGAAGTTGCTATGTGAAATTATTTGACTATCTAGAGAAAATGGAGGGGGTTTGCAGTGGAGGAAAGGTGCAGTTCAGTCTGGCAGCTGTTCATTTGTCAAACCCAAAAGCTTTTGTCACTGAGCAGGGACATCTGAGCAAGGGACATCTGTAAGTGAGTGTGTTTTGACAAGATGTTGATGGGCTGTGACTCTTTTGTCTCTCTGGATTACTCAGGTCCTTGTGGAAGGGGTTTAAATGTAAATGAAATAATTTTTAAACACAGGACCCAAGGAGGTTTATCTTCACCCTGGGGTTGTACATGCAGTATAGAGTATATGGAGCAACACCAAATGTTGGTGAGGACAAACTCAACTTTTTCTTTAGCCCCAACTCCACCACTTACAAGACAGAATAGTTGAATTGCAGTGTGAAATAATAGGGAAAATGCATATGTTTTCATTAATCCCACTTTTCAAAATGTGAGAAAAGTTAACAGACAGTCCAGGATTAAATGAATAGTAGAATAATAAAATATTGGCCTTAAAAGAATGGTCAAGAGAAACTTCTGACAAGACGGTAATTCTCAACATAAGCTTTTTCTGTCTAGGTCGTGGATTTGGAAGGAGGAATGAGTAGAGTTTGGCTTCATAAAAATCCTCCTTTGATTATCATATGAGGGAACGTCCTCTTGACCATAGGAGAAAGTCAGTCTGTGGCTTTCTATACTCATGTCCAACTCATTAAAAAAACCCTTGCAATTTTTCATTGAACCTTACTTGGTCTTGATTTCTTTGGATGGTCACCACTATTAAAAAACCGTATCCCTGAAATTGCTAGCTTTTTTCTTCATGTACAGTGTGAACCTCAGAGTGATCTCAACCCTGGTCATATCTTGAGAGACAATGGCAAACTTCAGCTGGAATGTTAGATAATTCCATTAAAAATTGTCTGCAGTGAGCACATAAGCATGAAAATACCATTTTTTCTTGTTTGTCATCAGCTCTTCACCTTTTTTGGTGTGATGGGAACCATCAGATCACCTTCACAAGAGCTGGTATCAGAAACCATATTAAGGATTTTTAATACTTTAGGAGGTATTAATATATCTTTGGGGACCTCCTTCTCAGATGAAGGATCACGGAAGTATACTTGGTGACAGCCTGTCTCTCGTGATATCAAGGTGGTACTTTTTTGATAGGCAAAACATTCAAAATCTTATAAAAGCTTTTGGGTTAACATTGTTTTGTTATTTTATTCACAGAAGTCTTGACAAGATCAGGCCTTCCAATTTTTTAAAAAATAAAATATATTAACTGCCACGGATTAGGAAAACGATTTACGGATTAGCAGATAAAATAACCTGGGAAGGTCTCCAGATGCTGCAGAATTTGTTGGTGCTGCTGTTGCTTCTGTGGACAAGGATCACTAATGGAAATATTTTGTAAAAATGTAATAGGATGCAGATTATATGGCCTGTTCATAAATGCAATATGAATGCCATTGAGACATTAATTATATTCTTTTGATTTATCAAAACAGATTTTCCATGGGATGAAAATTTAACATAAAACCCCAGAATATTTGCCCTGCTTATTTTCTTCTTAAGCAACAGCTTGCAGATCTGACGGTATTAAAAATGGAGAGGACATTCCTGAGTTCAAGTGAAGTCCTCCACTCTCCCCATGTTAGCAGATCCTTCAGGCAGCTTCAGCACACGTCTGACAACTTCAGAGTGTCCAAGAAATTCATCTTTTTATCTGCCAGACTTGGTTCTCTGATACAGTAAGGAATATGGAGATCCTTGGAATTTTACAGCACCAGATTATGGGAGGGATGATGAGGATTCTTGCTGCTTGTCTTAGAACATAAACTCTTTGCTTTGGCAAGTAGACTGTTAATTTAGTTCTGTTTTGGCTGTTAGCTTAAAAATTGCATATTTTTGAGACTAGCTCTAAAAACAGTGGGCTGGGTCACAAAACAGATAGAGAATAATCACTAATTAATCAGCCATCAGACTAATAATGGGCCTTCAGTTTTGACAACAAACCCCGCTACTAAATCTCACCCTCATTACCTATAACTTACAATTTAGAGTCTGTGTTACTGCACCAGTTTTATTAATGTCACATTCAGGAGGATATTGTAGCAATAAACTGGCATAAGGCTGTAAAAATAGGGCTGTGGTACATATTAATAATGTATTTTATAGTGGACTTTAATATTCTGTATCCAAGCTGCCTGGCTTTATAATCAGAAGAGGAAAAAGGCAAGTCAATAAATTATCCTCACCTAATCCTACAGCGGCCACCTAACTCGTCATGGTGATATATATGGGTACAGTATCTTGTTGCAAAAATCTTTTTATTAAGCAACACTATTAGTTCTGATTTGTTATAATGCCTTATAATAAGCTTAGTAATAAGTTTCTAAATGATTTATGGTGGTGCTTTTATAAGCAGGCGATGTCTGCAATCTCTCCAGCAGATGGGTTTGGTGGTTGACGAGGAGCTGGGAGGGAAGTGGAGGGTCTCTGAACAACAGGAGACAACCCTTTTTATGTGAACTTAGTCCAGGGCACATTCCTCCAAGTCCTCTCCGTGTGGGAAAATCACCTAAAGTTAAATTTTCAGAGACCCACGTTGAACGTCAGAGCAGCAAGAAACTATTGCTGCATTTCCCATTTCTGCCGTAGAAGACCCTTACCTTCACCTTGGATGAGAGAACATGTAGAAATTTGTGTGATTTATTAGGTTTAGGGATCTCACTGGTTTCAGGTCTTTGTAAACCAAGCATATTTCATAGCATTTCCCTCCAACACCAAAGTGGTGAAAGAAATTGAATGAACAAATGCAATATACTCATGTGACGAGAGACCCCAAATTAACACTCAAAAGGAAGAGTCCTCACCTTTCCTCCATAATTCCACAGCATTCCCTGCTTCCATACTGACCACCAGTGGTCTGAGTTTAGCTGCTATTAAATAGAGCTGACTTTGTGTCCTCTGGCAAGGAGGAATAAAGCTCATGGGAGGGTTCAATAACAAAGAAGTTTGGACAGATTAAATGACACAACAGTTGCCTCTGACCCTCCCTGGAGCAGAACTTCCTGGGAGCTGGGGTAAGTAGTTGGAATTAAGCCATGTCTCTTGGCCAGGCATGGCCAATCCAACAGCATAATATAAGCAACATCCCTTTGTTCCAAATTTAGTACCTTCTCATGGTGGGATCAGGTGGTTGAACCAGTCATACTTAATCCTGCCTGTGACTTTGCTCTTCGCCTTCCAGTTTTCCCGGCTTGTAAAAAGATAATCTCTGGTTCCACTGCCAATCAGAGCTGCAACACCTGTTCCAGGTGTAGTGAATTGGAGGTCAGAGTGATCTGTCAGAGGAAAACTGACCCAGGTTATGGACCACCGAAACCCTGGTAGGAAGAAAATGGTCATCCCGCGGGGATGTGCATGGCTTCCCCCACTGCTATTGCTAAGCTTCAGATGGGGAGTCAGGGACATGAGGGCTTGAGGAGGTGTGACAGCCAAGCTCGATGAAGGGTAAGCGTGGATTTGCACTTAAAACCTTGACACTCAGCCAAGGGTTTCATTTTCCCCATCGTGAGATGATTATTTCTGTCTGCTGTGGAACAGAGGGCTTTTAACTGTAGCTGCAGCCATTAATTTTACACAAAGACCAGCATTTCTGTTCCTTTCAAGTAGAACCTTTCATTTGAGTCTGATGACTCTGATTATGGTTCCCACTTGCTGGTGATGGACAGGGCTCTTCACCTTCCAGCAAGCTGAGGAGCTTGGCCAGGTGGCTTCAGCACCAACATGAACAAATAACTGTTTTCATTACTACTGTGAAGGTTTGTAACCTGGACTAGGTTTGCAAATAAATTGGCTTCAAATTGAAACCTGGACAAGGTCTAATTTGTAACCTGGACAAGATCTTCAATTAATTGGTTTCTAATTAGAGAAGGACAGGAATAAAAGATGCCTGGAGTCAAGTTCAGGGATGGACTCTCACTTGGTATAAAATGATGTGGTGTAACTTCCATTTGATGATGTTTAAGGCTCTATCCTGGTTAAGTACTGCAGAATTCCATGTATGACTAAGATAAAGAAAAAGTCCAGCTAAGACAGGCCTTGCCGATTTTCTTACTAACTTGGGACACTGAAATGTTTGTGGAAAAAATACAGAGGTCCTATTAAGTGGAGTTAAAATTCTCTGCTTAATAGTGGAAGATTAGTGTCCTGTTGCAATGACACTGAGCAGAATTTGGATAAAAATATCACAAAAACATTACCCTGAGGAAAGTACCAGATAATCACCCTATTAAACATGTGCTTTGTATCACAGTTTAGCTACTTTACACATTAATTTTCGAAGTATTTCTTAACTGCATTGGATAAGTAATTAAAATAGCTCTCTGAGTGGATGCAGAGGTCATTTCTGTCAGGTTTACCACAATATATCACCTTGCTGTTGACTAAAAATAATTCCCATTCAATTGGCTTGTTTTAACTAAATAACTGAGCCTTGTCTTTTCTGTGTTCACATTTCATTGAAGCCCAGATTTCAGGAGAGACAATGGTAATGTGCTCCAGAGCTGCTGAAAATCTTTTACGTTTAGCTGTGGACAAACCAGGGAAAAGAATATGAACAGAAAGTCATTGCTTGTATGGAAATACTTGATCTTACCAATTCCGTAAAGGCAACGGTGCAGCTTCCCTGCCCACCTCCCATCACTTGCAGTTTCCTTGGGGCTGGTGACTTTGCAGCTTTATTTACTTCATGAGTTATTAAATTGGGGCAGAGCTGAGTGCTGTGAGGTGATTTTCCCATGGGAGACAGCTTTGTTCCCACAGGGGCAGATCCTGACTCCTTCATGCTGCTAGAAGAAAATGAACCAGGATCAAAATCTAATGTAAAAGGGAAAAAGATGAAGGCTGTGCTGTTATTGAAGGCAAATCCCTGCAGATCCCTGGGAATATAGCTGTTGTCTAATGGAAGCCGTTAATAAAGCAAAAAAAAAATGCATAAAGGGCAACAACCCATTATTTATATGGCAGGTAAACCACATAAAGACTCCTTATCAAGTTAATGTTCTGAGCCAGGTACTTGCTTTTGTAAACTTCAAGAAGTTGAATAGGAAGTCAGCCAAGGGTTTGTTTTTATTCAGTGTGTTTGTTAGCTACCTGGGCACCTGCCATTTCTCAAGGAGTTGTGCTCCACATGATTTACGCTGCTGCTGGATTGTTTGGTTACATTCTTTCTCGGAGAGGCTATCAGCAACCCATTTGCTCTGTTCACGATTTAGACATTTTTAAGTGTTTCTAATCTTCCTCCCCCCCCCCCNCCTGCCATTTCTCAAGGAGTTGTGCTCCACATGATTTACGCTGCTGCTGGATTGTTTGGTTACATTCTTTCTCGGAGAGGCTATCAGCAACCCATTTGCTCTGTTCACGATTTAGACATTTTTAAGTGTTTCTAATCTTCCTCCCCCCCCCCC
>WBMY01003255.1:171229-222616 GCA_013397315.1 Donacobius atricapilla
AATATAGCTGTTGTCTAATGGAAGCCGTTAATAAAGCGAAAAAAAATGCATAAAGGGCAACAACCCATTATTTATATGGCAGGTAAACCACATAAAGACTCCTTATCAAGTTAATGTTCTGAGCCAGGTACTTGCTTTTGTAAATTTCAAGAAGTTGAATAGGAAGTCAGCCAAGGGTTTGTTTTTATTCAGTGTGTTTGTTAGCTACCTGGGCACCTGCCATTTCTCAAGGAGTTGTGCNCTATTGTCAGCAAATTCAATATTTGTGGTGCTGTCAACGGTCCGGTACTTTTCTTTCTTTATTGTTGTGCATTCTGTATTTTACGGGAATGTTTAACTGCTCTCCATGTGACAAACTGATTTTGGCTAGGTGGCTAACCTCTCAAGATCTAAAAATGTTTTGTAAACTTTCATTAACTCTAAAATTCCATATACTGTAATGTCAGTCTTGTTGTTAAGGTGTTTTTTTTCCAAGTGCTCTTGAGACATCTGCGCTCAGATTGATAAATCTGGAAAAAGAATGACCTACCCTATTATGTGCTCATGATCTCAGGCTTTTGTATGCAAATATAATGTAAAGTTTAAATGTAAAATAGAGACTTTTTTTTAACTTGTTTTAATGAGTGCTGTTTGTATTGGGATAAGTTTGAATGTGATCTGTACTGGGATAAGGTTGTGGTTTTGTTTACTCACTTGTGGGGCTTTTATCTTGCAAGTTCCCTCCTTGGATTCCCCACCTCCACTAAGCAAAGAAGGACACCAGCGCACAGCATGATGGAAGAGGGTGGCAGGAGACCACAGAGCAGATCAACAGCAGAAACAGGGGTTGGAAAAAGTAACTGTGGGTCACAGGCCCTGTTAGTGCAGATTACTCCTAATCCATGGCCCAGAAACACTGGCTGTCATTTCCTAAACTGTTGTTGCAATTCTCAGGAGACAGGAGGGCGACTCTGGTGGAGAGGGAAGGGAAATTTGGTCAAGTCCCCTGGGGACAACTGAGTGTGTGAAGGACCTGGGCTGCTTTTTATAATAGATATGTTCATAGCTAGAAAAAAGAGGTGAAAGAGCAGGAAAATTAGAGGCAAATATAAGAGGGCAAATAAAAACATAACAACACTTAACATTGAAAAATATCGTAACTTTAAAGATATTAATGTAACTTAGGTGCTCTTAAGTTTTGAATACATTAAGAATAATAAATTCTTTTGTGTGATAGCAAAGATATTTTCTCTCTGCAAATACCTCTGGCTTAAAGTGCAGATTTATATGTAGAGTGGTTTCATAGTAGCTTCAAACTGCATGGTTTTTCTCCTTGAGTTGCTGAGTTCTGTGTGATTAGGTGCTGGGGGAAGAGATCTCTGTTTAATTAATTTTTTAAATAAGCAAACGTTACAATTGGAGAGACAAAAATTCTTCATTCAAGCTCTGTAAGAATGAACTGTCATGTCAACTAAAACACTAAAACCAAAGCAGAGTTTTAAGATGTATGGTGTTCAGGTATACAGCTAATTTAATCCCCTATGTTTAGTTTAAGGGGGGAAAAAAGCACTAACAACTTGATTTACATCTAATTCTTCCTGCTGTAATGCAGAAGAATTGCTGCCAACAGAGCAGCACTCAAGAACATGATGCTAACAATTAACCAGACCACCCCATGCAAAGTACGGGACCTGAAATTGCCTCCAACAAATTCTCAGAACTTCAGGTGCTCTGAACTGTGTGGAACAAATAATTTTCTATTCCTTCTAGAAGCTGCAGGTCTCGCTAACCACCCTCTCCCCCATATTTTCTAGGTCTGTTTTGTATTTTCCTGTGCAGCCAGGCGGCTGTGCTTGTATGGCACCAGCTCTGTTGTGGTGGTGAAAAATAAGAACGGAGACATCAGACTTCATACACAAACATGGAATAAAGAGGTCCACAGACAGACGCCCAGTTCTCAGGTGGCAAACATATCTATCACTACATGGAGCCATGTGGTGAAAACACAACATATGGCAATGTAACCATGACAGTAAATAAAAGTAATTCTCTGTGTTGGTAGCAGGAGAGGAGCCGCCACACGTCGTCCATGTTTGTCTTACTCCAGAAAGGCTAAAGAAGACAAAGGCAGCTGCAATGGGAAGTGATGGACTAAGAGGCTCCAGTGACAAATTTTCTTCTTCCATTTCAGGCACAGAAGGATGGGCAGCTTTTCTGATGGTTTCTGTCTCAGACCAGAGTCTTTCTGTGGCTGTGGATGAGGCACATCCATAACCTCCCTGTGGGAGCCAAGGAGGATTTTTGCAGACCTATGATAGAAATTGTCTCAAGCCCCACTTCTCCACATGAGGTTGCACCCAAGCAGAAGAGTCCTTGAGCCCTGAGGAAAAAAACAATGACACCTCTTCTATCAATCCGTGGTGCTCCATCCTTCCTTTTCAGAAGCTCCATAGAAGACCTGTGGTTCTTCTTCAGTCACAGCCCACATCCTGCAGGTCTGAGCCTACGACGTAGTTTGGTTTGACATCAGAAGTACACAGTTTTTCACCCCACAATTATTTTGCAGCTGAAAACCATTGGCCTTTTTGTTTTCAGCAGGCAAAGGATGGGTTTGCATCTTTTCCACTCCACTGAGATTTCCAGAAATGTGTGCCTGATACTAAACTTTTTAAACCCACTCTAACTATACATACGACTGTCCTGAATTTTGAGAGTAGACTGCTATTAGTTTTTTACTGAGACTCGACCAACTTTGATTAATTATGAAGCTTTACAGTGAGATTTTAGGAGTTTATATTCAGAAATCAGTTCTGCTTCCAGGGAGCTCCGTGGACAACTATTTGAGCAGGACCATCCTTAAGATCTAAGTAAAATCCAATCATGAAGGCCAGTTAATACCCACAACAAATTGCAGCCGACAGATGTTTTCTCCAGGGCTGAATCTGCACCAAAGAGTTTAAATAGAAATTAATCACCTCACCCAAGAGAAATGAGTAAAGTATGAAAGGAATAAAGTAACGCTGAAAACTCAGTGGAAAAGTAAAGAAGCTTTTCATAAACAATCTTTTTTTGATACTCAGTAGAGTATGGCATAAAGACCCACGAAGAATAAGGATATCTCCTCTCGCTGTGCAGGGAGCTGAATTTAGGGCAATCTGCAATTGTGTATCAACTCCAAGTCCATGGGATGGGATGGGATGGGATGNTATACATTTCAAGACAAATAAACATATATTTTCCAATATATGTAAACTCTATATTTCAAGGCAAAGTCAGCTGGCAATGTAGCAAACAGCAGGTAAACAGGAGGAAAGGCGCGGGGGAGAAGAAGAGACCAGAAGCAGAGGTCTAAGATTGTTGGTGTTTGTGCAGCTCAGCGCTGGTTTAGTGCTGGATTTGACAACGTTACGTTAATGCCTGGACTCGATTATCATAGAGGTCTTCCCCAACCCTAACCCTTTTGTGATTCCACGATTCTCTCCCCCGAATCTTGTTGCCTCAACCCTTTTCGCTAACAGTGCCAGCAGATCCTCATGCCTATCTATAGATGGCAGCAACTTTCCAAATCTGCTGCAGATGCTGGCGACCCGAGATGGGATCCAGCTTCCCACGGTCAGAAGGGTTTCACTGCACGAAACAGGTAACAGACTGCACGTGGATTTAATGGTGTGTACAAAGAACTTCACTCTCTCCTGAGGCGGGGTGGAGGGGAAAAGAAAAAATATATATATATAAATGTGCTTTTGAAAAGGTTTGGATTGACAGCAGGAACACACATGGAGGTGGAGGAGGCTGTGGGGGGAAGTGGGTGGATTTTTTTTTGCTGTTATTAACAGCTAGCTCAGAAATAGTAAAAACAAAAGAAAAAAAAAAAACACCCTGACTGCGATTGTTGCTGGCTCTCAACATATGTCAGGCTCTTATCATTTCAGAGCAGCTGGCAAATTCATGCAGGAACACCAGGCGGCCCAACATGGCCAGTAATCAGTTAAGTACAGATGTCCAAATAGTTGTAACTTCCATTAAACTTTAAATAAAGATAATTTATGCTGAGTAAACAGACGAGTGAGCACATTTGCCCAAATACAGATGGCACTACCTGACAGCAGTGTATTAGAAGGGTAATTAAACAGGGAGGTTCAATAACATAGTACCCAAAGATGGTCTTCTGCAAAGAAAAACAGCTGAGATCAAGGGTAAAAAGTCTACCCGTGCTTTCTTTTTTTTTTTCCCCCCCCTCTTTTTTAATAGCTTGATGAGTTTGGAGACTTAACAAGGCATAAGGAGAGACACACTTTCTCCTGGAGCAGCACTCTTGCACCTGTCCATGGAAAAAAAATTGATAAAAGACATTGTAATCTGTCTCACTTGGAAATCAGGATAAGTGTGTTCAAGGAGATAGGAGAAATTTCTGAGCATGAAGGTCTCAATCCAAAGCCTTATGATTTTAGGGAGGGACATCCACTGCAAGGGTTTTGCATTTTTCCTGCACCCACAGTGACACACTTTGCCATGGAACAGGATTAGATGTACACTGAACACACNCTTTTTGGCCCACAGACTTCAGAGAAAGGCATTCTGGGCCTAAATTAATCAGATCCATCACAACCACCAACCTCCTCTGTTCCTTCCTTCCTTCCTTCCTTCCTTCCTCTCTCTCACTCCACAGCAGGGATGAAGAGTTTTCCTGAGGGCTTCAGTGCCAGCTCCTGAGAAAGGACAGGGAATCCAGCTGAGGACCCAAATTTAGGGGTTTAGACACAAGATGTGAAGGTTCTGGTATTCTCAGGACACTGGAAAGCTTAGTGAGGATCATCTTTAGTATAATCAGAGCCATTGAAATCACCTTTCTGACTTTCACCTATCCTGTAATAACTCTCCATCTCCTTGTCTGTGATCAACAATAATCACATTATTTCAGCTTTGGGCAGATCATGCAATGGAACAACTTCACTCATGACCTCTTTTAATCACAGCAAGCAAGGATGGGGTTTTTCTTGGCTGATTCCTGCCGGTGAACAGGTGGGCCTCCATGCTAAGCTTGTTATCCAAGTCCTTCTGCAGCTGGTGGAGCTTCCCAGGGCAATCCATGCTCTGTAAAGAGCTGTGATGGATCACCTCTGGAGCTGCTTCTCTCTACTGACTAGTGAGAGAGTCCAGATTTCTACACCAAGCCAGATGCCACATTTTCATATGGCTAATGTTAGAAAAAAAGAAATCCAGCTCAAAAGGGAGCATCAGCCTGTCTTTATTATTTTTATTTACTATGTTCTTCTATCTGCTTCACCTTGGTCCTTGTGGAATAAGGATGAAGATGCATTAATGCTTATATGATGTCCTGCTTATTAAACCTCCTCTAATTTGGGCTAAAGGTTGCCCCTGGGACACTTTCAGTGGGACAAATGGAGGAAGCTGCTTAGTTATTCCAGACGCATTTTCAGAAATTAAACTTCAAGCATCTGGGTTTTGAGTCTTGCACTTATGACTGCCTCACTTTTATTTGTTGCAAAATAATTTATTTTCAAGTATCTGTAGGGTCAAAATCTCCTCTCCCCACATTACAAGTTACTGTCTTTCCTTTGAATATCTGAGAGTCCTCCTTCCAGTGACTCTCATTTTAAACCAGGGCCCTTTTTTAAAAACTCTTGGTCTGTTTTCATTCCATTCATGATATTGGGCTACACAATACCTTTCGCCTCCCCTCAACTTTCCTCTCTCATTAGTTATAAATCATCCCTGCTATAAACGTGTTGCATCAAATTCTGACTCTTGAGGCTGATAGTGAGATTCTCTAGCAAGAATATTCATGCTGCAAGCACTGTTGAAACATTTTTTGCCCTAAATTGTCTCAAGAATATTTAAATTAATGGCACATGGCTGGGATGCGAAACTGAACAACAGAATCCAGTGCTGCATTGATGATTTCCAACATCATGTGTTATTCAAACTATTTCCTTCTTCAGGGTGATTACTTCATTTTACATTTCCCGGCCTCATGCTCATGTCACACCCCAGTTCCTGTGGCTGTCAGATTAAACACTGCTTTATCAGAAGAAATAACACTGAATATACAATTTTGTTGGCCATTTAACACCTTTATCTCTGCCTCGCCTCTGCCAGGATTACTGACACAGATTTGCCCTGTCCTTGCTATCCTAGAAAACTCCTAAAATATATGTAGGAGGATTTCCTGGAGAAAATTTTTAACACTCCTTTAACATGTGCAAAACACCCCGTGTTTTGTTGAGGAAAACTGTGTGCAGGTACAAATGAAATGCCATAACTTTTAAAAAACATATTCTTGTGGATAGGGCAAATCTTCTGAATCCTGCTGATTTCTCTTCTGTTAAACACAAGTGGGGTGAGACCCTTGCTTGTCTAAACCCACCTGAAAGTTGCCCCTTGGAGCTGCTACCCTCTTGCTGGAAGCTGTAAAATCATTAACCTTGGTGGAAGGGTCACCTAGGACCAGGTAAAATGAAACCAAAGTCCATCTGAATGGTCCAGAGCACTCAGAGCATCACCCCTCCCTCATCCAGGGTGGTTTTTGCTGTTCACACCATGCACAGAGTGACTGGAGGGACCTCAGCAATGCTGTGGGGTCACAGCACATGGCCACCACTGCATGTGGGGTAATTTCAGCCTCGGACAGCCCCTCCTGAGAGGGGTGACAGCAGGTGACAGGCTCTTCTGGGAGCAGGCTGTGCCACTTCAGCTGCACAGCTTCTGGCCAGCTCAGAGCGTGACCGCAGCAAATGAAATCCGCTTAGACAGCATCGTCCTGAGACAGGGAAGGAGGAGCAGCAGGGGCCGCCCTAACCTAGGCCTGGCTTTGCTGTTCCACAGCTTTAAGCCACAGCCTGAGCCTCCTCCAGCCATATGAAAAATCATAGAATAGTTTGGGTTGAAAGAGATCTTTAGCATCT
The DNA here is from genome assembly GCA_013397315.1 of Donacobius atricapilla. Classification (NCBI taxonomy): domain Eukaryota; kingdom Metazoa; phylum Chordata; class Aves; order Passeriformes; family Mimidae; genus Donacobius; species Donacobius atricapilla. The sequence goes on from WBMY01003255.1 coordinate 178,135, forward strand.
CTGTTTTCAGCTCAGGTAGAGTCAATTTCTTGTCAGCAGCTGTTCCAATGTTGTGTTTTGGATTCAGGATGGGAATGGTGTTGATGATACATTGATACTTCGGGTGTTTACTAAGTTGCGTTTATCCTACATCAAGGACTTTTTTTTTTACCTGTCTCACGCTCTGCCAGGTTCACAAAACAAATTGGGAGGGAGCATAGGTGGGACAGGTGACCCAAACTGACCACAGGGATATTCCACAGCATTGGATAATGGGTTTTCAAACCAGATTATTTTTTGAGCCCCTATTCAAGCTGTGAATTCTGGATCTGGCTTTAGGCATTACTCAGATATAGCAATTATTACCCCTGATAGGTATTCTGGTCTTTTTGTCTGTCATCGGCAGTAATTTTTTCTACTTCGATGTCTCCTAAGGGCCAGTTTGTGCTAGAAACTGTCAAAAGGTGACCTGTGTCCCTGTTCTGTAGCCAGCCCTCTCAGTCCCAGCCATTCCCACCAAGTGATCCACCTGCCAAATGGAATTCCTTCTTCTGGCTGCCTTGATCATTCTCCTTCCAAGAACAACTGCTGAACAGACAACCGAGTCACTGAAGGATACCAGGATACACGTGGGAGAGAAAATCAGTGAGTTCACAATCTGCTCCTCGTATGTGAAATCACAGTTAATTGCCCTGACTTGGCACAGTGGCCTCTGCCTCAGCTCCCTGAAGTACAGGAGAGTGACATGTGAAGACCTACAAGGACACATTAGTGAATTGTTCCATCCATTTGCTGCCTTTTAGACTTGAGAGTTGTTCTGTCACCTTAGATTTAAGCAGCCAGGCCTGGCAATGTGACTGCCACCCTCAGAGCTCCTCTATGTAAAACGTGAGTCGGAAGTGACATTTTTAAATTACCTCACTTAAACAGGTGCACGTGGCTGTGGGCAAGATGCTGATGTTAGTTTCAGTCAGGACATATTTTGTCATTCTATCTGGTTTATATGAAGCAAGTCGTTTGAGTTGCATTAATTAAAATGGTTCATCCTTGTGGAAGAAAAGCCCAGGAGTTGTCAGAAGGAGCCAAGAAGCTCGAAGGCAGCTCCATCTCAAATATGCAAATAAATGCCATGATTTGCTTTTCAGTTTATTTTAGTTAATGTTTTATTTTATTTCTGTTTCAGGCCAGAAGCTTAGGAACTAAATAACCTATGGCAAAGAAAATCCTCTTGTTGTTTTTAACAGGGGTAGGGAATCATAGAACATTTCGGGTGGGAAGACACCTTAGAGCCACAATCTTGAGGAAAGACTCTTAAGTTTTTTTGCCAGGATGAGAATCCTTAAATTCTGTGAGCAAAATATAATTTTGAGTGTGACCAGATGCCTCAAACCATGTGACTGGTTTAAAGTAGGAGGAACAGCTTTTCCAAGAAAAGTTATTAGGTCAAACCCTCCCCTCTCATCCAACTCCACAGCTCACTGATATCACTGATACTGCTGGTAAGGAAATGTTGACTGACACAGCCTGTCAGGAAAAGAAAGTGTTTAAGAAATGGGTTAAATATTTCAGGCTGTGATTTAACAACCATCTAAGTTAGCAACAACTTATATATTGATGGCAAGGAACTCTGAGTACTCGCAAAGCGGAGGGAAGGTGCTGATATATCAGATTAGCCCAGCCACAAAACACTCCTAAAAATGCACATATACATGGCAAGGTAATTCAGCTCCTTGCCTTTGGGTGGAATAATTGCTGTGTGAAACATTAGTGAATCAGCATGAATGTCTCATAAGTTTGAATTTATAAAATATTTCTGATTTTCCTGTACACATGCCGTCCAAAGATTATGCTGTATTATGCATTTCACTTTTCAAGAGAACAGCATGATTTCCTTGAAGACATGTCCGTTTAGAGAGTTGCCATGGCAATTTGTTCCCACCCCCCAAAAATGCTTAAAAAGAGATTTTCCCATTGTCTTCTGATTTCTGCAGATTACAACAAGCTTTGCTTTTCTCTCTTCCTTAGAGTGGCTCTAGGTGAGTGTACAGAAAAAAAGGAAAAGAAAGTGAAATCTTTTTTTTAATTTAAATTACCTTCTGATGGAAGCAGAAAGGTTTTTTCCTCTGAAGTTTAGTCAAAACAAAGGCAAAATCATTTTACTATTTGAAACAATCATTTATTAGCACGATTTTTTTAACCCAGGACAATCCTGAAAAAAAATTGCCTGTGCAAACACAAAACTTCTTTTTGCATATGCGAGTTGATCCAATTAACCATCTGCATACCAGCACATTAAATTAGTTCTCAGAATTACTCTTTCCTTTCTGTAATTGAACTAACCACCTTTTGCAATCTGTAAATCTGACCCAATAAAGTACGTTTTGGAAAAAATAGGATTAATTGAAGAATTTTCCTTATTTCTTTTTTTTTTTTCCCTGCCCCCAAAGTCAATCAGTGATGAGGAATATATTTTCAAATGCTGACAAATAATAGTTTTATTTCTGGGGGGGAAAAAGGCCAAAAATATTAATATAGTGATATTTTTATCCCTATTAACTTTTTAACAACTATTACACTCTTTGATCATTGTTAATTGCTTGGTCCCTGAACATAATCAGACAGTATTTTGACATTAGACAAGACTGCCTTGTAAAGCACTCCTTTCCATCTTTTATTGAAAAATAAAAGGAAAACCAATAGTGTTTGACAAGTTCATTCTTGGCACTGTTTCATATCAGAGGTTGTTCTTTGTTTTTAAAATAATATTGCTCTTTCACTGTTCTGGTTTAAATTGCTCTGCTGGGGCAGCAGGGTCAGCTGAAAATTTGTGTCCGGATGGCTTTCCTTTGTGCAGGAAACTGAATAACTCCAGGAAGTCAAAACACATGAATGGGTTTGACCAGGTACCTCTGAGACCTGAACTTGTTCCTCTGATATGGGGAAAACAAAATGAGAAGGAAAAAGGATGGGGAAAAAGAATTTAAAAAAAAGGTTCCTCCATCACTTGAGGTGTCTTGAAGGCACCTGAAGTATCCTGACAGGTCTGGTGAGGGGAGGACCTGTGGGAGACAGTCTTAGGAACCAGGCTAGACAAAATAACAAAGGGCTATGGAGGTTGTGTCAAGGAGACTGGGCCAAATTTCTGTCCTCCACAGACTGTACTGAGGCTTGACTTCCAGCCCAGGGCCTCCTGGGTGGGGGTATCATCATCCAATTGTGTCTTAGCCGAGAGCTGAAGATTTATTTCTTTTCCTGTCTCATCCCAAGATACTTCTGCTCCTTTCAAGCCCTGCGAGAAATGGTATTTTTCCCATTTTGCCTGGCCCTCACACCCTCTCCTGGCTTGTCACAGTCCCTTGCAGGAGGGACATAGTAAATGCCTCTTCCCTGAAGCCAGTTCACTAAATCTTGGATGTTCTTTCCCAAAATTAATCCAAGAGATTACCATGGCTGGCCACTCTACACACGGAGAGGACTCTGATTTTAAAAGTCTGTGGCCCCAGAAAATTCAAGTAGTCACCAAAAAACCTGTATTTGATTTATTTTGCTGTGGAATTTAGGCACATATAGACCAGTTATTTAGAGTAGTGTCTAAATCTCAGATCCTGATGACACGTCCAAGACATTACAGTAGCTCAACAAATGTGGAAGACTCACAGAGTGAAAGATTTGGTGATTTCAGTGATTCTGCAGCCTTTAGGTTGTGACAATTATTTGCTACTTTCCCTGTTCCTCCTGTTTGAACAACTTAAGCTACTGCCTCAGCATTCCTGTTTGCCTCTGCTATTATATGTTCTGGAACAATGAACACAATCACTCATTTCAAAACAGGATTTTGACTGTGTGTAAATAGGCTTCCAAGCAGAAAGGGAAAGTGAGGAAATTAGGGAATTGCTGTCTGCTTTCTAAATATATATGTATATTTACACATAAATAATGGGAGCTTTCTGATGCTTTGCTGCTTCTTAGGATGGATTACAAAAGGGTAAACTGGGGTCAGTGAGATTTTCACTTTTGCCTCCGAGACTTATCTCTGGTTTAATTAGTAAATAATCTGTCTAAAAAGTTGATCCAACTGAACCAGACACAATGCTCATTTTTGCAGTGCAATGTGCATATAAGTGGAGAGGAGTTCTGAATGCTGATTTCCTCTCTGCCTCATCCCCATTCGAAAAGAAATAAAGCAAAAAAAAAAATTGTAATTAAAGATCACCCAGCTGAAATGAATGAAAAGCTGAAAAGTTATTGAAATATTAAAGACAACTTTGTGTTGTGCTTAGTGTTGCCCCAAGCAACATCCTTGCTCTGTCCTTACCTGTTGTTCTGATTTTTAGGTCTCACAGGGCTGATTCTCCTCAGGCATAGTGGTGCCCTCAGCTCTGAGCTGGAATGTGTGTGCCATGGATAGCTCACCCTCACATCTGCAGGGACTCGAACGTGGATAGAACAGAAGAAATAGGTGGTAAAGCAAGAAGAAATGGCTTTAAGTTGCACCAGAGGAAGTTTGGGTAGGATATTAAAAAAAACAAACTTCACTGAAAGAGTTGTCAAGCATTGGGACAGGCTGTCCAGGGAAGTAATGGAATCACTACCCCTGGAAATGTTCAAAAACTGTGTGAATGTGGCACTTCAGGACATGGTTTTGTGGTGGACTTGGGAGAGTTGGGTAAATAGTTTGACTCAGTGGTACTGGGGGTATTTTCAAACCTAAACAATTCTATGTTAACAGCAGATGGCTTTCTATACACATATAGAATTGGATGCACTAGTTCAAGGAAGATATTGGAAGCAAAGGGCACCTGATCCCAAACTTTGCAAGTGAATGTTGCCATGAACTTGGGAGAGTTGCATAAAGCCCACAGGAATTCAAAATTGCCATCAGTGTTGGAAAAAAAAAAGGGAGCTGTCAGTCAGCTTTCCTTTGAAATAAGATGATGTTGTATGCCTTGAGCAGGCCCATCTTCTTCCTCTGGTATCCAAAGTGCAAGAAATGAGCCCCACAGAACCTGTGCAGAGCCTCACTCATCTTCTATTTGACAGGAGGATGTCTCAAAAAAAAAAAAAAAAAAAAATCTTTCAATTCTCTCTCTTTATAAAAAGAAACAAGAGCAAAGGCAAACCTGTTTCTACCTGCCTGCGGATCTTACAGAAGGTTTGGCTGAACTTCTCTGGAGCTCCCTGAGGATGCTGTCACAGACCTTGTAACTCTGATAGCTCCCAGTCATGATAACAACACTGTGTGTGACTCCTCTTCTAATTCATTTAATTTTGGGTTCTGATCCTTGTATATAATCAATGAAAAGCTTGGGCAAAACCAAGCCACCCTTCTAAAAATCAGCCAAAATATTGCACCTTGGGCTGGTATGTGCTGATCCTCCACTCCTTGATTCCTCCAGCACTGGTTTTTGAGAGATGCTGCACCACTGGAGCTGTCAGAGTAGCACAAAACTAATAACCAGGCTGAGCTACGTCCTGGTGATGTGACAATGATACTGATGGTGGTTATTCTCAAAGAATACAAGGTAGCATTTTTTTGATTGCTTGTGGGAACATTTTACAGCTGAAGTATAATTTCATTTATTAGAGGTAGACAGCTTATAAAAATGCGTGAAACACAACAGGTACCAAAAGGAGAGCTCAGGAAGACTAATAAGGCACAAGGTTCATACCTTTAAAGAAAACAAAGGTTTCTACGGACAAACAGCTGAGGCAGTTTGTTTTTTATAGACGTAAATCAATCAAAATATTCAAACCATGTTATCCTGAAGTGCTCCAGCAAATCCATTTCATCTAAAATTATTGATGACCTTGCTTTTAAACAGGGGATAGGATCAAAAAAAAAAGAAAAAGAAAGTAAACATAAGAAAAAAAATGTCACATTCAAAGAAATATAGCTGGAGTGAAAACCAATCTAGCAGAAGGGGAAAATGTGCACAAGTAAAATTATAATAGTATTGTCACAAAGTGTCTCTTCCTCAGAACTGTCTCCCACCCTGCCTAAACCCTGAATTAAAACAAAATGTGATGCAAATATCCTCAGAATACATCCAGGAGTGAAAAGGTCAGCATGGTTCAAGAGTGACAGAACTGCACTAAGCAGAGGCAGAAGAGTTTGCAGATTCATGTCCCAGCTGCAAAGGGATGTCCCTGATGAATGACAGACATGAAGCAAAGCTCAAATGAGGCACCTTCAACTACAGTAAGCTGCTCAGAGCTCTGGCCAGCCTGGCTGTGAACAATTCCAGGGATGGGGCACTCATACCTCCTCTGAGTAGCCTGTGCCAGGGTTTCACCATCCTCATTGTAAAAAAACTTCTTCCTTATCCCTAATTTAAACCAACTGTCCTTTGATATGCAACCATTATCCCTTGTCCTGTCACAGGGAATGCTTTGTTAGTTGTGCTCAGTGAAGTCATTGCAGCGCAATAAATGCAATGCCAAGATGACCCTGCTTTGCTCCCGCTCCCTTCCCTCCTATGCATAATGAGGAGAAGGTAAAGGGAAGGATATCCTTTGCTGTTGTACCCTGGCAGAGAGGGCTCACCTGAACTGCTGCCAGCCAACCAGCCGTGGAATTTCATCTGAGCCTCCCAGATAAAACCTCCTGCTTCAGGGACTGTATTTACTCAGTGTGTTTAATGTGACAATGAAAATTACACACACCCCAAACTTCTAAATAATAATAAGAATACCCTCAACAATGAAAAAAATCTCACAGGCAGCCTAATAAGTGGAAAGTTAATAAGCGTCAAACTAGAAGACAAAGTTCTAACCAGTGGAGCAAAAAGGGGACATTCCTATTTCTTACAAATGAAAGAGCACAAAAAAAAAATTGTTCTGCTCTATTGCATCCGCCTATAATGCTAAGTATTTCCATGCAAGTTTTCCTTGCCCACCTGCTTTTGGGCAGAGTGCCCTCAAAGAGGGGAGCGCTGCTTTGTGCATGCAGGATTTGGACCAATTTCGAGACATTTTGTTCCAAGAGTGCTTCTGCACCCAAGCAGGTGTCTGGCAGCTTTTTTTCAGTTAAGTGAGAAACTTTTGCTGAAGAGAAGTAGAAAAGGAAAGGAAGAGTAAAAGGGGAGAAGGGAAACAAAGGAGCAGAGCCTTTGTTTTGGGGATGTCTTCATGGGGTTTCCCAGGGAGGTGGGAACCTGAAGTGACATAGCTGAACTGAGCTGACGAGCTCCATGGAAGTTGTGAAAGGTTGTGCTTGGTGCAATCATGTCACAGCCTCAGATTTGGAGCTGAAGAAAAGGCAGAGTTGAGCAAAATTGTGAAAAAATACCAGAGCTGAATGTAGGGTCCCATCATAAAATCACAGAGTGTTTTGGATTGGAAGGGACCTTAAAGACCATCCAGTTCCATCCCCACTGCCACAGACTGGGATAAGAAACTAGACCAGGTTTCTCACCCTGCACTTTAAAATCTCCAGGCATGGGGCATCCACAGCTTCTCTAGGCAGCCTCTTCCCTCACAGTAAAGAATTTCTTTCCTCTCTAGTAATTCTTTGGTAAAGGATTATCCTTTACCATCAACTCTGCTTTAAGTGTGGACAAGAGACTTACTTTTCCTGCAAAAGTATTAAGGAAAGGAATGAATATCCAAATAGTTTGCTCAGAAATGGGTTGAGTTATCCAGCAGCAGCCTAAGGAGACAGAGAAGTGACTATGCTTGTCAGAAAAATGCAAAATAAGACCCAAAGTCATAGTTTCAATGCACCCTGAATTAATGCTTGCAAGTATCAGTTCATGATCCTTCTGGGAGTCCCCTATTAAAACCAAAGCATTCGAGGCTGGCTAATAAACTAATCACAGCCTGCATTATTTATTGTGCCATTAAGGTCTTTGAGCCATTAGCAGGGTTAATGAAATGGTCGAACGATTCCCTCCAGCACAACCATCACTGTGTTTTCTCCCAGCTCCATTTTCAGGGTTCAGGCCAGCTCACACTGAACCCAAGGAGGACCAAGCTGCTGCCGGTTGTAGGAATAGGTTAGGTAGACAGTAAATGAAGCCTATGGATTAGATATTAGCAGGGCATTAACCATGGAAGAGTATAGGAAGGTTATCATGTACCAGTTCATTATACAATAATTTACTAATGAAGTCAGAGGCTGTAAATGTGAGGGCATTTAACTCCATATCTTCCAGTCAGATAAGGAGCTGGTTAGGGTTAGGGTTAGGTATTTTTCTCCCCTGCACTACCAGCTTCAACAGCCAAAAATCATTTGGCTCAGTTACACCAGGAAATCAAACCTCACCTGGACCTCCACCCAAAGTGCAAGATCAAAGCGCATGAGTATCATCTCCAAGTTTTTTGTCTTTTTTTTTTTTGTCAGCTTTGTAATATTTTTAAATCTCTCTCAGCACTAAAGGCAAACCGGAGGTTTTCTGTTTGGAGAATGAAAGCAAAATAAGCCATACTGGCCTGGTATGGAAGTGGGACTATTCTTCTTTTTCCCAGCTGTTGGTCCTTTCACTGTGCCCCCTCCCTGTGCTCAAGGCCTCTCTGTGTCCCCACAAGGTGACACACACCCAACCAACAGGTAACTCTGCACCCCTGGGGTGTCACAGGCAGGACTTTGGGTCCAATTCCAGCAGCCTCCTGAATCCAAGAGCTGGCTCTGACTCTTCTTCTCCGTGGCCAGGAGACAATTTCAGAGTGAGAAATCAGCACATGCTGGTTTGTGCTTTGCTGCCTTTTAACTTCTGTTATTTTTCTCTGAAGATCCTAAAGAACCACAATTTTTTTCATTTCTAAGGAAGAGTTTTTCACATTGACTGGCAGACCAATAGTTAAAAAGAAAATATTGTGTCTTCCTCCCACCACTGTTTCCTTTAGACTTTAAATGTTCCATCCTAAAGTCATTCTGTATCACATGTTTGAAACACCTCAAAAGTAATTGAATTCACAGTGCTTTGTGAAATTTCCACCAATTGCTCATTTATATATACCTTAGCCAACTGCAAAGGCAATACCTCAGACAGTTTTTTTTCCATTTGCTTCTTCTGCATCCCAGTGAATGTTCTTCCCCCTAATTTCCACTGCTGCCTGTGCTGTCTTCATTCCCTTTTCCACTTTGTTCACTGCCCTAAAGCTGACCCATTTCATAAACCATTTTATCTTCTATGCACACTGGGTGCCTACTTCACTGGAAATTTTGGAAGCTGGGAGCCACCTTTCTTAAAGCTGAGTACACATCCCAATTTCAGGAAAAAAAATCTGGTACAAGTGGTTCTGATGCTGCTTGTACATTTCTTGGTGGTCACAGTTCTTGGTTCCTGAGGATTTGGTGCATCATCTTCAAGACAACCCCTCAAGAGAACTGAGAGCCTCCATCACTCAACCAAATTCCCCTTCACACAGCTGCCAGGGTGACAAAACTCACCCCTCTTGCTTTGTATCAATTTTTTCCCCTCTGGATTGAAAAACTTGGTGAAAATCCAGTTCCAGCTGGAGCTATGGTGAAGTTTACCTGGCCTAGGAGGTGGTGGTGAATAGACACTGGTGTTCAGGGAAACTGCTCCATCTCGCTGTCACTGCTGCTGCAGGGACATAGAGACATTGTAAAAGGCCATGAGCAAGTGAGGAAGGTGATGTGAGGGAAGCAAAATGTTTTAGAGGGATTTTTGCTGCTCAGCAGAATAAATGAAATATGAGGATTCATGTGGCTTTGTGTGGAATGGGCCATGTGAAGAGGACATGTTGAATTAAGGGATGGCAGCACTTAGGTCAAGTAACTTTTGTTTTTTTAAGCAGGAACTTAACAGATTTTCTTCTTACTGACCAGTTCCTCCTGCCTTTAGCCTTTTATTTCAATCCATTTAAATTGCAAATGGCTTACTTCCAGAGACTTTCTGCTGACAGTTCACCTGTTGGGAATCTGAGCTTCTGGGTCTCTCTGGGGTCTCCTCTCTGCTGTCCTCAGGGAAGGGGAAAGGCAGTTACATCCACTCATATCTCCATAATTTCATTATGTTTGTTGCCTCTTTGGCTGCCACTTCAACTGCTCCAAGGTCACTTCTGCAGCGAACACAGAAGCCTGGGAAAGGATACAGACTCTCACCAATTCAATCCAGTTGTCCTAGCACAGGGGGAAACTGGAGGGTTCATCTCAGACTCCAACTTCCAGTAACCCCAGGGCTCCTGTAGTTCCAAAATGGCCCTTGCCAAACCTATAGTGGTTTCTCGAGCAGCATTTTGTCTGCAATGAGGCTCCTGTCTGCAGGCCAGTGGCTCCAATCGTTGTATTATTGTACTTAGAGCAATCAGTGACTGCTTAAAACAGTCTTTTTAAGGAGGCACAAGTCAGTGGGTTTACAGAACACTGGACTATGTGGCACAGGATTTTGTCCTGCTGCTGGAATTGATGCAGGTAGATAAATCTGCTCCCCTTGAGCTTTTAATCAGTCAACAAGCAGCGTTTCAAGAAACAAAATATTTATTGTCCCTGTTCCTAAGACTTCATTTTTTCCTCCATCAGCATTTCTTGATATATCTTCACTTAGTCACTCAGAAATGTTGTTTACACAAGGGAGAAGGAATGGAATTTAATGGTTTGGCTGGGATTTTTGGATGTCTAGTAACCCAGACACAGCAGATTAACCAAAATTACATCTGTACGTTCAAAAATGCCGAAGATTGATGTTGTCAGGGCAGTGATCTGAAGAGCAAGTGATCTGTATCCTGCTGATTTTGTGCAATGCAACAGAGGACCTTGGTCCTCACTCCTGGAAAATGCAGACTGAGGCCATACAAGTGCATGGATTGTCCCTCTGGTGAACTTGAGCTGAAAATTAAAATAGTTTTCTGAGAAATAACTCTCTGAGAGAATAAAAGAGACTCTGAAATAAATTAAAGAGGTTGAGTGGTTTCAGTTTTGGTTTTGAGCAGGTCAGAAACTCTTCACTTCAAACCTAATTATTTTTGATTTATACCTGGTCTGTATCATCCAGAAAGGGGTGACACTGCCACAGATATTTTTCCTCAAGTATAAGGTGTTAAAAACCAGGAGCAACTCAAACATGATAAATCTTTCAAGGTAAAAGGATATGAAAATCACCCTCTGTCCCAGTCTCTTCTTGAACTGGAGCTTACTGGGATGTTGTGGGTCTTACTGGTCTATACTGGTACCATCCCTCTCGCCTTTGCAGGTAAAATCTGTTTTACCTGCTCAGGACCACAATATTTGTGATTTTTTAACTCAGTTCGGAAACAGCTCTTTCACAGAGCACAAACTCTCCCAGATTTATCAGTCAAACCAGAGGCTTGGGGGAGCAATTATTTTCCAGGGAGAATAGGTATGGAGGGATGTACAGTGACAAAAGGGGTAGAAGGCTTTGAAAAAGCCAATTTTAAGATGGAGTGTTTCTTTCTACGGTTCAAAAGAGGAGTTGGATCCTAAAGGAGAAGGGATTATTCATTGAGAGAGCATCTGAGTTTTCCTATTCCAGCAAGATAGGAGTCAGTAGCTTAGCTCTAAGGAATTATATTAGCATTCCAGTCTATCTTTCTTTCCACCCTTTTTCTGTGTCTCTTTTGTAAAGTTCTAAGTACTTTTCAGTGAAGAAAGGAGGAACATGATTTTCAGATGAGTTGGGGTTGAGCCTTGAGGCAGAAACAATGCTCAGAAACTACATTTTAATGAAAACAAAATATTACACCGTGAAAATCAGTGGCTGTTGCTGCTGCTTTTTCTTCGAAGGTATGTTAATTTTGTTGCTCTTAAATACTCCTGTTGCTGGGAAACCGCCTCACACACTGTAATTGAAATTGGTTCTTCATATCCCATTTTGTTCCTGGCAGGTTTGAAGTGTTCTTAAAAGCTAAAAACTATGCTGAGGAAAGGCAAGGTGCAGCTAATGGCAGATCTGTTGGCATTCCTTTGGGCAAAAACACATCATGAAACACATTTAGAAAAAATAAAGAATTGGGGCAGGGTACACATTGAAACTGGCAGGGGGCTGTGATGAATATATTGCAGGGTGATGTATTGGGTCAGACAATTTGGAAGGGTGAGAAGAATATTTAATGGAGTGTAGGAGTTTCCCACAAATCCACCTTGGTCTGAATCACTCAACATTTCCCCTTTCAGGGGTGATAACTCTTATCCCAAACTTTTCATGACTCTGGTACACAGACACTTTGCAAAGCTCTGACTGTGTAATTAATTGTATTCTTCCTTTACAAATCAATTTGGTCTTATGTTTTAAAAGATATGTCACTTTTCTATTTTTTTTCCCAGTGACTTGTTTAGCACCTTCTGTTATCTTGCAGGAATTGTACAAGTAGCTGAGCAATATGGCTTTAGAGTAAAGATCAGTACACAGCTTAACTCTATTTTAAGATGATTAATATGCACTCTTGTACCAAATCATTATGTCTCTGAAATGAAAATATGTTTGCAGTTCCTCTGACATACATCCCTCTTTTATCTGCTTTGTTTGGCTCCTCAACAGGGTAAAACTTGGGTATATCTGAGAACCGTGTCCACAGGGAGAAAGAAACATTTCAATGTTATTAAAGACAAAGCTCTTGACTCTTCACCACCTTGATTAATGTTGCTTATGATTGTGCCTTATGTGAAAAATAACAAGGAGCTCAGAGCAAGAAAAGCTCTGCTGAAATTTATGGGCTGAATTGCAGCAACGCACATCCCACTCCCTCTTTTATCGTACTCTGCTCCAGTCTTGCCTTTCCCTTAGCCTGCAAACTCCTCTGTGCGCAACTCTGTTGTGCTCAAGTGCTACTCACATCTTTCATCCTCCATAAATAGTAATACATCTAAGCAATAAAACAGCTGTTGTGAGTTAATTCCAACCCAACTACAATCTACCCCTATGCAACAAGATGTCTGCACAATCATTCTGAGTAATAAGTCCTGGGAAACGCTGCACAATAATCTCAGCGCTTGATTAATTTTTATTTCATAATGAGCTGTTATTAATGGGCCAGATGCTGATAGGTTTGTTCACGGTGAGGACAGTGTGACTGCAAGAGATGTGGTATTAAAAGGAAGGAAAAGCAAGTGCAACTGAGCTAGCTGAAGGATATTTTAGTGCATCACTGCCAGAATAAAACAGCTAGTGAGTCAAACAAAACAAGATCAGCTTTTAGAAGCAAGTACAGCGACTTGCTGCCTCGAAGAGATAACGTTCCTCTTATAGTTTCTTGTGTCACACAGTAAAAGAACAGTGAAAATTTCCCAGAATATCTGAGCAGGGAGTTAACATTTCCAGGAAAAAAAAAAAAAAAAGGCAGCCTTAACAAAAGAGATTTTCTTTCTTCCAGGCTCTTCAGGGAAAGGCTGCATTAAAGAAAAGAGTGAAGAAAAAGTCCAAGCAAACTCAGAAGAAAAACATCAAGTCTTTTCAGCAGGGAATGAAAGCACAAAGGCAAGTCCGTGGCAAATGTCAATATTTACATGAGTCACAACAAAAATGCTGGCCAAGGGGTAGAGCAGGGAAGGGCATTTAGAGAAGTGACCCTCTGGCCACCATGCACAAGCTATCATTTGCTTTCCTTTGGGGCTGTAGGGTGTGGGGTCAGCCATCCACAGGGACCAAGACAAGAGCCGCGGTTGTAGCAACAATTCTGCAACGCTGAACCAAAACTACCCAGCGCTGAAATAGTCTCTGGGTGAATAGATTTGCACAGCCAGCAGCTCTCCTCAAGAGGGCAAAGCAAGATGAATCAGGTGCAGGGTGTGAATACCACAGTGAGGGATGTGGTGGGGTTGAGAGGTTGCGATTTTCACTGGAATGAGAGAACCTGGGCAGTCATTGCTGCCTCGTGCAAATAGGAACAGGATCTTGGGAGAAGAGAACTCAAACTGCTCTAAATAATTAATTGAACCCATCCTACAATTAGCTAGCAAAGTGGAGCTACCTGGAATTTACCCTGGAAAAGCCCAACACCAGCTCAGGTCCTGCAGAACTGCATTGATCAAGCCAGATGAAAGAGCCCCTCTTCAGTCATGCTTCAGATATAATCAACCTGACAAACCAAATCCATCCTTTTTTTTGAAAATCATATTAAACCAGATTATATTAACAAATTGCTTTCGTCTTCATACCCTTCAAGCAAACAGAGATGCAAGGGGCAGCTTTGGTTTGAGAAAATGGTTTGGCCAGAGCTGATAGTAAATTGTTCGCACTAATTGAAATTCTAAGTTAACACCATGTAGCACAGTTTAGCTTAATTTCTTTAAAAAGAGTTTTCCAGGGTACAATCTTCTTGTTTCTAGTGTTACCCTGCCAAAGCTATTCTAACCTGTGAAGGTGGAGGAACAGGTTTAGGGAAGGCTCAGGTGCTCCTTTTGCCCACATTGATTTTTCTCAGTGTTTATGATAATCTCTCTCAGTTGTTGCAGAGCTGCTGTGGGCTCAGTACCAGGAAGTTTTTCTTCCCTGAACACAGATGCTGGTATAAGAGGGCCTGCTAATAACTTCATGCTTTATAGATCCAGCCAGAATCAGACCCTGAGTGAGATCTGAGCATAGTGGGAATGGCAGTGCTCTAATAAGCCCCACACAGGCAAGAGGAACAAGACACAGAAGGAACTGGAAAAAAATCCCACTGCCCTTTATTCAAAAAAAAACCCTAAAAATTTTTAAATTAGCCATGGATATGCAGTGACATTTGAAATGTTACTGTGAATCAGAGGTGCCTACGTGAGACTGAGAGGTGTAGCTGGGATTTAGGGGAGGTGCTCACCCTCAGAATGTTGCTGGAGGTTAGGATACCCCAGACCACCAAAACCATTAGACCCCATGCTCAGACAACTGAATGCCATCACATATTTGCATAGATTGCCTTGGGAATTTACAATCAGAACACGCACAGAAACATATCCATGGAGACTCTGAGATTCAGATGTGTTAACCTGCACTGTAAGGCCTTCACTGAAAGCTGAAGGAGATTAATCCTACCTCACTGAAACAAGCTCAACATCAACAGGAATATGAGCAAGAAACACCATGAGCCGAGCTTGGCTTTGGTCTTCAGAGACTCATCTGCAAGTCTGTGCTCCTCAGAGCAAAAATGAGTATGAACTTCACCTATGGAAGTTTGAGCATTAGATTAGGATAAAATAGAAAAGGTTAAGTCCAAAGAGCAAATGACTATGGATATTTTTGTATTTCCACAGGCGAAACAGTTTAAAATCTCTGCTTCTACCAGCTGTACTTCTGTAGAAATGGTTCCAGGGACATCTGCTTTGGCCCAAACAAAGAACTTGGAAAAAAAATCTTTAAATTCCATCTTAAAGGAAACATCCAGATGGAAAAAGTAGCTGTTTCCAAAGAACCACAGATGGAGATGTACTTGCCTTAGCAGGAAGGTTGGATGAGATAGTCTCCTTCCAACCCCAGCCCTTCGGTGATACTGAGGGCTGACCTGTCTTGTCCCTTCAACCAAGCTTATGCCTGCATGGGCACTTCAGCACCTGCACAAATTAAACCAGGTCAAAGTAAATCACAGCTCCAGGATGGCAGCTTAACCTGTTGTGGCTCTCCCACAGGCAAATCTTTCAGCAGGACCCCAGCAGCTCACATAAATCTCTGCCTCACACACAAACTGCTTGCTGATCCTGGTTGTTTCCACACCTGAGCAAACACCACAGGACAGGCAGGAAGCACTGAGGGAATGTTGGATACCTGGGCACTGGAAATTTTAGATTTTCTGTGCTGACAGACACTGACTGCCAGGAAAATACTGCATTTGACTTGAGGCCATGAAAAGGCTTCCAAAATTGAGTGATAAACCTGGGATTATGGGTGTGTAGTTTGAATAAAAGTGTGTGATATCACATGGTGGAAAACTTGAGTTTAAGGTTTTAGAATATAGTAATATAAATAAAGCAATATGGAGGTTTTACGGCATAAGCCAGTTCTCCTTATTCACCTCCTTCATGGGTCTGGGTGGTATTTTGTAATTGGATAGAAAAATCCACATTGCAGGCCACAGGTGTTTGGTTATTGGGTTAAAAGTAAAAATAATTTAGCTGTCATTTCATAATTGGACAGTATATCCTTAAAAGACCTTGTAAAGAGAGTGATAGGAGCCATTTTTTACTTTGTTAGCTATAACTCACAGCTTTTGAGACTGTAACATAGATAAGAATTAATAAACATCTGAGTCTGAACATGAAACATTGTCTCTCGAGCATTTAATCCTTACTCTAGCAGAAAAGAAGATTTTAAAAAAGCAACAAGGGCACATTCTACACTGATCCTCTTCTCCGTGGAGCTGCTGGTGCTGTTCCTTCTCTTTAGGGCAGTCATTCCACCATCCAGCCCTCTGCATGGTTATTAGCTCCAAAGGCAACACCTACAACCCCCCATAGTTTTTTTACCAATTGTACTCCTAGTGCCTGGCTTGGAGATGCTGCAGGAGCATGACTTTATTTGGCACAAGGACACAGGTGAAGCTGGTACATGCCAGCTGTGGAATATGGTTTATTTTGAACTCAGCATGCTCTTACGGTATATCAGTTTTTCAGTATCTCAAATGCTCATGTAGAGAAACAGTCATGATATGCAGAAATCCTTGAAGAAGTTGAACTGTTTTAAATTATCCTGCATTATGCCAGGCCAGGAGAAGGACAGGAATAGAAGATTTCATTTAGATTACAGTTTCCCTAGAGAACAGGCTGCCTCTTCCGTGTTTCTATATGGTTCCTGACATAATACACTCTGTGAATGCACATCCACAAACCTACACAGAGAGCAGAGTCTTAAGTGAAAGTACAAGAGCCTGACATGGTGGTTTTGGTGCTGTGTCATGGGGTAGAAATGACCCCAGGAATGCTTTATGGGTCTCAATTACAGAAAACTACATCAAGAAGTATTTTTCCTAGTCCACAGGGAGCAATGGAGATTTTCCAGGCATGATTCTTCTGCACTAGTTCAGAACAATTTCTCCCCAGAAAGCCTTATTTCTTTCTTCTGACTCTAAAGTAGAAATGGAGAATTTTACCTCTTGCATGTCTACATTTGGTCACAGGAATCCCATCAACTGTGGCAAAGACACTGTGTTCAGAATGCAATTAAATTTCCCAGTGACAAGGAAGTAATTTGACATTTTCTTCCAGAACCCATCAGGGTTATTAGAGCAATGGTGAACATGTGTACAATGCTCAAGTTTCCCACAGATGGTGGCAGATATTCTTTTTGATTTAGTTGAAGAATTGAAGTTCGATGAAGAGGTCTTGGATACTACAGATGGGTATTACACCCAGAAGTGTTATTTCCAACAAGCAGAGGAAGGCAAAAACTTCTGGAGATGAAAGACCTCTAGTTTTAATTAGAGTGAGGCAGATATTTGTCCTGCAAGAAATACAATCACCTATTTGGTGAGAAGACAAAGCCACAGTGTTCCAACACTCTGCATCTTCACAGGAGAGTCTTCAAGGTGTCAGGCTGTGTAGTCAGGAGAGTGTTAAACTGGGAAAGACGGAAGGCAGAGAGGGAGGAATGAATGAGCATTCATTTAGCTCGAAATTAAGATGTCAAGAACAAAATTAATCAAGGCACCAAGGGACGTGAAGGGAAAAAATTCATTAATTGCCTATACTCTAATGCTGGGAGCCTGAGTAATAAACAAGAACTGGAATTGGAGCAGCTCATTTATGAGTATACATCAGACTTCATTGGCATTATTGAAATCTTGGGGGAAGATTTGCATGATTGGAATATTAAAATCACTCATTATAATCTCTTTAGGAAGGATAAAGTGGGCAAATGCAGAAGGGGAGTGGCACTCAACATCAAATGTGTTTCTGTGGGAATCAGGTGCCTAAGCACTTCTTGTGAAGCTTTTCAAGCACTTCTCTGTGTTTTACGTCTGAAGACATCGGGAAAGGCGGATGGCTGGGATTTGCAATGTCAGATCTTTTGGAACCTCAGTTGTTGGAAGGTGCTCAATGTTTGTCACTTTTGAAAGACTGTGTCTTCAAAAATCAGACTCCTACTGAACAGAAGAACATTCTGAATAAATGCTTTTTGTCCTCTTAACAAATACTCAGAACACTGCTTGAATGCCTCTGAAATTTGCCATAATAAAAATGAGACATAATGAGCTCGCTCCTATGCTCTGATTAAATCCTACAGTTTGTGCACAGAACCACAGAGACTGAACTGCTCGGAAGAGCTTTCATACCTAGGCGTGTTTGACCCTTCCTGGCATTACACACAGAAGAAATCTGGTCCTTTATGTTTTTCAATGGCGTAAATTATCACTGTGCTCTTGGAAGACGCAGCATTGGCAGGTCTGCAGAATGAGAGAGTCTCTAATCATCACTTATTCTTCTGCTACGATTTCCCCGACATCACTTTAGATTCTCAGTCTCACTATATATACACATATTTTATTTCCTAGGTAACTTTCGTAATTCTCTCTTACAAATTTTCAGATGAATGAGCTATACCCTAAGTACAGAAGATTCGCTAAGCCATTATCTTTAAGGCCCACCTTTTCCCTCCCTCCTACCCTATTCAATCCTTATATCTATTTTGGCTTTGGCAACAATTTAGTTCATCCTAATTGAAAATCCTATGCAGTATTATGGACTTCATGCTGCGAAGCTAATTTCATGCCCTCATTATTGTGATCTTTATTCTGCTTCACACTACAAAACCCCCCCTCCACTCTGCATCATGCTATCAGAAAACATCTCAAAACCCCAAATGCCAGCACAGCTCCGAAGTTTTTCTTCCCATATGTCAAGAATTATTAGTTTTTACCCAAAAGTTCAGAGCTAAACAGTAATAACTCTGAATATGTTTTGATTACTTTGAGAAGTTCTTTATGAGAACTATGTGAGTATTTTGGAAGGGGAGTAAAGCCAAGAAAAATAGAATAATAGACTGTCCTGAGTTTGAAGGAATCTACAAGGATTATCAAGTCCAGCTCCTGGTTCTGCACAGGACACCCCAACAATCCCACCCTGTGCCTGAGAGCATTGTCCAAACATTCTTTGAACTCTGGCAGGTTTGGTGCTCTGACCACTTCCCTGGGGACCCTGTTCCAGTGCCCAGCCACCCTCTGTGTGACAGATCTTTTCCTGATGTCCAACCTAAACCTCCCCTGGCACAGCCTCCTGCAGTTGAAAGAGATGAGATGTGCTTGCCTGGAGGAGCAGCCCCGCACAAAGTGGATGGATCACCGTGCTCCCATCCAGGAGCAGCTTCTGGATTGTCTGGGACTCAGGTGCACAGGTTAGTCACAAACCGCTTGGTTGTGTGCAGATTTCTCTGATTTTCTCCAAAAAACGTGCTTTTCTAGTGTAAAGGAAAAAAAAAGTATGGTTGTAACGCCTCTGTTTGAGTCAGTGACTCATTCTGTCTTTCCACAACAAAGCAAACTGAAGTTACAGCAGAGCATGGAAGAGAGATGTGATTCAGACTTCACTCCTGATTTTATGCTTGAACAATATTCCTGAACGCAAAGTAACATCAGTCAGCCCCTTGCACATATAATGCTGAGATGAGTGAAGGCAAAATTGGGGTTAACAAGGTCCATGACTCTGCAAAGCTTTATTATTTTTTTTTTTTTGCCCACAAAACTAGGATCAGTGTATAAGCTGAATCCACCCAATAAAATACAGTGTTCTTCACCCAATTAACTAATTAGTGCATGGTTTCCGAGCTCCATCTGAAGCCCAGTTCAAGCTGCAGCAGACAGACTTCCCCTCAAGACAGTACGAGATGTCCATGGTTGTTACAGCACCATGTGTGCCTGGATGAACAGGCATCTATTCATACTGACACAGCTCCAGAGCCTCCCAGCACCTCCTGGGAAATCTTATTTGAAGCAAAACTCACTGGAATTAATTCAGGGGGAGGCACTCTTCTGGCTGTGGGGCTATAAACAAAAGGCAATGTTTGTCACCTAAGACAGGGGCTAAAAGGGGATATCCTGGAGAAGATGTCGGGGTGGAGAGCAACAGATCTCATTTCTGCTCTGTTAATACTAAAGAAAATAACAGGTGCTGCTCATAACCAAAGTGAGGAACAGCAGTGAGGGCAGAGAAGTAACTAGAAGGGAAGGGAGGAGGTTAGGAATATTAGCTGGAAACAAAAGGTGAAGGAAAACAAGTAAATCTGGGACCACATCAGCAATGTTTAACACCAGAATGGGGTATATGAATGGGATGCATCGTATGCAGTGATATGCGTGATATGAGATATAGAACGTCTAAGAAGGAGGAGAAATGTCTTGGGAACAGGAGGGTTAGAGTCCAAAGAAAGACTTGGAAATTCATGTATTACTTGTCTCAGAAAAGTGGAGAATGGGAGAAATACAAGCAAGGACAACCACAACTTTACCAAAGGATTTGAACTGCAGGGCCAAGGTTTTGCCCCCAGCCTACAGGGCACTGCAGTTCTCACTCACTCACCCTCACAAAGGCCATTTCAGAGGCTGTGCCAAGGGGAGAGCTGAGTACAAAGCAAAACAGGTCTAAATTCCAGCAAACCTCCTGCAGGAACACCAAGACCAAGAGAGAAAAGACATCAGCTCTTCGTAGTCATGGCTACATTAGGATCACCCCATCTTTGGACTCACAGCGGTCCCTCATGGAGCATTATATCCCTCATTCCTTCTGGATTTCTGGCCCTGTGCACTGAGGTCTGCTGCTGTTATGTACAGCACCTTCAGCCACAGCAGCTGCATTAGTTTGTGAGGGCCCCAGAGTGAGGATTTTAAGACTCAACTAGACAGGAGCAGTAGGAGCTGCAGCTGAGGGATAATTCAGTTTTAATGGAGAGATGCAATTACTGATCTCCTGTTTGGGCTTTATCCCTGTCTTAGCACACCTATGTCATTTATATTAAGTCATTCATCACTGCAGTGGTACATACCTGTTCCTAAGTGATTGTCCTGCTTAAATGTAGTGCTCAATTTATTTCATGAAAGACAAGCAGTAACATTTGCCCTTTCCTGAACCCTCATGGAAAGCAGAATTCTTTCATATATACCCTTTAAATAAATTATGCACTACATTACATCAAAAGTACAGTAATGTGTGTATGCATGTATATTGTAGATTTCTTGAAAATAGGGAATATTTTTATGTTTAGGTGGACACATATCACTTGGGTTCCCAGTTGTTCCTCTTCAAGTTTTAAAAAAATATAGACATCACTTAGAGCTGTGGTTGTGTGCCAGGAGGTTTCTACTTGGAAGTCCTTCAAATTCAGAGTCATCTAGCCCAAATTTGTTCTGGGATTTGAACAAAACTCATCTTTTTTATTAATATCCAGGAGTCTGATTTCCATAACACTGACAGTGGGAACATCCGAATCCCAGCCGAATGGCTGAGCAGTGAAACAATAAAATCAAATCAGTGCTTTTTGATGAGGGCAAAGGGGAAGGGATGCCCCCACCAGTGGCCATTGTGCCTTGTACGCATTTTCCTTCATGTTCATGGAGAATCCTCCAAGAAGGCCCAGTGTATATGTTCAGTTAAGGCTGGAAGAAGCTTTTGTTTCCTGAGAGAAGCAAGCACAGCCTGGCTATTTAAACTAACCTCCAACCACTGCACAATGACATTTCTGCTGAATTCACATCAGAGACCCTTGAAGAGGGCTCTTGCTGCAGCAGCTGAGAGGAAAAATAACATCAGCATGAATAAACCACACCGTGCTTGTCAAGCTGAGCAGCTACATCTCTTTTCCTGAGTGGACATTTCGAGAAGTGGGCACTAAAACAAGCAGGGTGGTGACACGGTACCAATACCTCCTCCCAAGCTGGCAACTGCAAGAAACCAAGGTTGGATTTGATGATCTTGGAGCTCTATTCCAGCCACAATGATTGCAGTGCCACAATCAGCCACCCTGCCTTTCTCTGCTGGTTAATTCCCCCTGATTTTACTTTTCATCCTCCTGGTTCAAGATCTCCATGTTCAGTGAGCATTTTGAGGAGCCCAGAGTTGCTGCCATGCTCTTCACAGCACTTTCATGACTGTATTTGGAAAAGGAAAGGATAAATTGGAATGGCAATGGAATAACATGGTAAAAGTCTCATGAAAGGAAAACAGAGGTGTGATGCACCTTTAGGCAATTCCCTGTAATTCCATAGGCTTTCCCAAAGCAGCAACTCTGTGGTATCTGGATACCTCATTGATCTCAGGGGCTGGATACAGAGATCCTCCTTTTTAGGTTAGGAGAAACTCCAGTTTTGGGGAAGGTCTACCAAAAGGAAAAAAATCGTGTACCCTCAGCAGCAAGGACACAAAACAGTCATGACCAGTTGGCCTGAGGACCTCAGACTGGTCCTTGGCTCTTTTTAACCAGATGTCAGCATCATCCAAGGGAATTCAATAGCACTGTGTGTCTCACAAAGCTGGGTGCAAAGAGTCTAAAGAATTTCATGTATTCATAGCTGGAGAAAATCACCCATGTTAACCAGCACACAGAGACACCTCAGGCTGAGATGGACTCAACAGAGGAAGAAGATCATGGTGAAGTGATGGCTGTAGGATGGTATTGGATTTTGCCTTTCTCAGACCCAGAGATGGGGCAAGTGAGAGGCATTTTAAAAACTTTTATTCCATTTTCAGTCTTATGTAAACGGTGAGACAGTACAGATGTTACAATTCATGCCATCACAATCAGAAGCCAAACTATTTCCTAATTACAATCCATGGTAAACATTTCTTGGCCTATCAGCTTTTGCTACACAGTGCTGTTAATGCCTTAAAGCCAATCATCTAAAATTACCCCTCATGAGTCTTACTACAATGCATCTTTCATAGTTCTATTTCTCCAAAATATCTAGTCTATTTGCGAGGCCATCATTTGAAACTTGTTTCTAGTTCCATTTCTCTCTCAACAATGTCCATCTTATTCCATGGCATTTCTAAGTCAGTATTTTTTATCTCAAAGTTTGCTTACAGATGCAGGACACTATGTGAGCCTTGTGTCAGGCTTTGAGAATTCTCTAAAATTCATTTCCCACATTTCTCCCTCTCTCTTGAATGGAAAAAAAAAAATTGACTTTTTTTGTTTGCTGTACATTGTGAAGTACACAAGGTACTATAACTAATATTGTCACGATAACAATTAAGATATATAAAATTATTTTGCAAAGCTCTTTTAGTTAAGGTGTAAACCTCTATTTTTTAAACAAGCTGTTTAACTATGATTTATTGTTAGTTTTAAAATGGATGGCCCTGAGGTGGTGCTACTCAGTCCAGGGGACACAGCACCCAGATGAGATGCTCTTGGCCCGCACAAAACTGCAAAGTGTCTACCTGTCCTCATCTGTACAGCCCAGAGCTCTACTCCAGTTGGTACCTCTCATGAGCAGGATATTTCTCTAGTGCCCTCATCAGAGATGGAGAAATCCTTCAAGAAACCAGAGAGGAGCTGAAACCAATCCATCACGCAGGAAATAACTGCAGTGAGTGTGGCAAGGCTCCTAGCATTAGCTTATCCACTACAAAACATATCTCAGAAGTGATTTATCTTTTCCTCTCAACACTTTTAAGCCAGTTGCCATTATAATTAGCTACAAGAGCAGCTCATAAAACCCAAAAAAGTTAGGCAAAAATAAATTAAAAAAAAAAAAAAAGAAAAAAAACCCCCACAAATAAAAAAGGAGGTCTCTATTCTTCACGGTAGAAGAGCAATGATTTAGATTTAGACTGTTACGATATTACTGCATTCAGGTTTGGAGGGGTTTTTATTTTCTTTTTTTTTTTTTTTTCTCTATCCCTTCAATGTTTGTCTTCTTTTCATGGAGAAATTGATTGTCTGAAGGAATAAAGATTGATGCACCTAATATTTACAAATGGCTCACACTTCTGGACACTCTATTTTCCAATGTAAACTAATAAAAAATTGATTTGTTATTTGCTGGGCCTTTGCCTTGTTCGATGCATTTTAAAATATTTATATATGTATATTAGTACTAATCAGCCTTGAAAATGATGAACTGGCTGGTTAGAATTGTAATAAACTGAATTTTTGATCATACAATATCCAGTAGAAATGATCAATCTAAAATTTTTGTGTCATTTACACACATATCTGGGAAATATTTCTTAGTTAAGGATAGCTTTTCTGGAATAAGCAAGAATTTTATCACTTCTGTGATCATCTGTTGTCAGTTCTGTATCCCTCAGGCTTTTCTGTTTCTCTGGTTTTGATTTATTATTTGATCTTTTTCATTTTGTCATCTTTGAACATGACTGAAAACCAGCAATGACGATCATATGAAAAGAAACACATCTTTGCACACATTAAAAGCTGAAAGAATTTAATAAAATACATTCCTCCGTGTCTCTCAGAAGGAAGCATTCACCTGGTTTGTCTAGCTGTTCCTGTGGCCCACTGAAGTCTAGCACAACTACACTCATAACTGAGCCAACAATGAAGACTGATGGGACTTGTAGGCCCAAAAGTGGAATAAACTTCTGGAAGGATCAGTCTGGGGGAAGATGAAGAGCTGGCTACTGGATGGGACAGCCACAGCTTCTCTGGGAAACCTTCGCCAGGGCTTCACCATCCTCACAGCCAAGAATTTCTTCCTAATATCCAATTTAACCCTGCCCTCTGTCAATTTGAAGGCATTCCCCCTTGTCCTGTCGTTCAAGGCCCTTGTCCCCCGCGTCTCTCCAGCTCTCCTGGAGCCCTTTTAGGCTCTGGAAGGGGCTCTAAATTCTTCCTGGGGCCTTCTTTTCTCCAGGCTGGACAACCCCAGCTCTCCCTGTCTTCACAGCAGAGCTGTTCCATCTCTCAGAGCATCTCCATGACCCTCACCTGCACTCCGTCCAACAGGGACATGGATCCAGAGTTGGTTTGACAAATGCCAAGTAAAAAGAGGAGATTATTCCCCATAAACTTCTGTCTATATTTATGCCAGTATGAACCAGTATCTCATTCACACTTTAGGCTGCTCAGGTGATCACCTACTCCAGGTTCTTTTCAGAACCGATTGCAGATGATCATAGGTTTTTTTCTCAGCAGAGTTTCTAAGGCGGAACATGTGAATACACAGCTCCTGGATTATTTTTGGTCCAGCATAATAAAAATATGACCCACCCTGCAAACACTAAAACCAATCTGGAGAGAGTACAGCTTATACCTAATGTTCTCAGCTCTGGGCTGCACCCTTTGTCCACGGCATGGGTGGGTTCCTCAAAGAGCCTTGGGCTGCTGAGGTTTCCTGGGCTGGAGACTGCCTTACCCAAATCTGTCACCACTGCTTTTGTTCCCAGCCTGTTTCTGTGATCACAGCACTGTACGGAGTAGCTGCTCTCTCCTCAGCAGACTTCCTGACAGGTGATTACTTTACAATAAAGATTTAGGATAAAACAAATGTTGAGTTGCTGGTGACACCCTCCTTTTCTCCCTCCAGCATTTCAAGTCTGGGTTCATTATCACCTTTTTAATTGGGTAATTATAATAGAGCTGACAATCACTCGGTGCCATCCAAAGGCATTTTTGATCTCACTTTTTTTTTTTTTAATGTGTATATAAAATTATGTATTAAGAGAAGAACCATTAAACTTCTTATCCTTTGTCACACCCTTTCCAAGAATACCAGGGAGCCCAAAATCCCTGGATGTGTGCAGAACTAGGAATGACCCAATCCTCAGCCAATCCTGAACCCAAGCAGCACCATGGCCACGCAGGCACTAACCATCAAAGGAAGGAAGATCAGAGGGGCTCAGGTAGAACAATATTTAACAAATCAAGTAAAGGACGTTCAGCCTATCGCAAAGACCGGTCCAGGATTAGCTGCAACTCCTTGCAGCTTGGCTGTGTTTAAAGGGATGTGGTGGATCACTTCACAAGCCTCACCATGAGAGAAGGAAAAGCAGCAAGATGAGGAAGCTCTTGCTAATAGACTCTTAGTCCCAGGAATGAGTAATATTAATAGACTGCCTGCAATCTATTAGGAAAAGGAATTAACTAGTATCTTTAGATGAGTTTGTTTTGTGTTTGTTTAATTATGCACACAGGGAAAAAAAAATACCACGTGCCCTTCTGAAAAAGAATAAAAATGCAATCACAAAGGAGCACATGCCCAAAGAAGGCAAATGGAACTGCAGCATACACAAAGCTGATGGCAACAGAATCCTTAAGCATCACCCCATTTCCTATAAGCACATTTTAAACAGCCAAAACTTTCTTCTTAGTCCCCAGAGAGATAATTTTATTGAAGAGAACTTTTCTATGGCACAGGAAAAATCTATCACTGCTGGAAAATGGTCTGTTTTGGCAATATTTGGGATGAGTTCAGCAACCCTCATAATCACAGAACCATTGAGGCTGGAAGAGGGCATAATTCCAGTTGCCCTGTTCACAGCAGAGTCAGCTACCACAGGTTTACCCCACACCAGGTCCAGTAGTTCTTTGAATATCTACAAAGATGGATACACAACCTCTCTGGATAACCTGTTTCAGCATCTAAGCACTCTGACAATTAAAAAAAATAACAAAAAAGTCTTACATTCAAACAACTTCATGTTTTCCAGTTTGTGCCCCTTGACACTTGTCCAGTCACTGAGCAACCCTGAGGAAAACTGAGCTCACTGAGCTCCAGTCTCTTCATTCCCCTCCTCACATGTTTATACACACTGATGAGTTCTCTCTGAAGTTTCTCTCCTCCAGGCTTCTTTTTAACAAATGCTGCAAACTCTTCATCATCTGCCTAGCCCTTCATTGGCTCTGTGGCTGTTCCATCCCAGATGCAGGACTCCACACTGACTTCTGTTGAATTTCACAGCTTGCCCCCCTAACCATTTTTTCCAGCCTATCAAGAAACTTTAGAAAGCAACATAACCATCTCATGCATCAATCACTCCTTGAAGTTTTGCATCACCTGCAGACTTGCTGAAAGAGGTCCCTGTCCCATCAGCCAGGTCGTTGATAAGGATGTAACTTTGTTGGTTTCAGTACTGGCCCCTGCTGCTCACTTCTCCTGCCTGATCTCCAGCTGATCCTCACACCACCAACTGAGACTCCCTGAGTCCAGCATTTCACTTAGTTTTCAATCCAGCTCACTGTCGACTTGTCTAACCAGTATTTCACCAGCTTGAAAATGAGGATGTTTTGGCAAACCATGTCAAAAGCCTTGTTAAATTATGCAAATAATCTCTGCTCTTCTCTCACCCTTTGACTAATTATTTCTTTTGTAGAAAGCTTTGATCAGACACAATTTCACCTTCATCAATCCCTGCTGACTTCTCTCAAGATCTTTATTGCTTTTAGACATTTGGAAATGGCTTCTAGAAGGACTTGGAAGCAGGATATTTTCTCCCAGTCCTTATGGACCTCTCTGGAGAACACAAAGTGTTGAAAATTCCTGGGTCAAAAGAAATTCAAGACAGAACTGAGCTCAAGCTTCTCCCCAAACCATTGGTGCTTCAACTGTTTCTTTCCCAGGATGGCTCAAATCTCTGTCCCTCCATGAACACCTTTATGGTTCATAAATCTTAAGTCTCAGACAGTCATGTTCAACTCAAGAAGATGTAGGAATGATGACACCCCATCTCTGGAATTGCTCAAGCCCAGGTTGAATGGGGCTTGAAGCAACCTGGTTTAGTGGAAGCTCTCCCTGCCCATGGAAGAGGTTGGAACTGAATATCCTTTAAGGCCCCTTGCAACCTTGCCATTTCATGATTCTATGGCGCTTGTCTTGTTTGAGTCTACAGCAGAAAACCACTGGGTGCTGAGATCCCCATTGTATTTCACTGTTATTTTAAATGGATTTTAATATTATGATACACACCACAGAAATGGTTGCTATATATATTTAATGTGCATCCTTTATGAAGAGACAATTCCTTAAGGCTATGTGGAGACATACAGGGGCATGTATAAATATGTATGGGTTTAACAAAAAAGAGCTGGAAGGTCTGGACTCAAACAATCCATGCTCCAAAAAGGTCTATTTTAAACAATGAAACAACAGTGGCAGCATTTGTCTTTGTTTTAGGATCATGCTGAGTGGCTTAACTGTGCCAGACTTTTTGTTCATGTCTTATGAGCGAAAAGAAATGTCTGTGAGCTCACCCAAACTTGAATTTCCCTCGCTGAGACACTTTTGACATGAAAATAATGAAGATGCTGAGATGAAAGTAACTTATAGGACATTTATTCGATTTCATACTAGATGTACAAAGAATAAACCAGACAGGGTGTCACAGGAGATTGCAGCAAAGAGGAGATAGAAAAGAAGGAATATATGGAATCTGTACAGCTGCTGCAGGAACATACAGGGTGAGAGCTAGGTTAGTTACCTCTGCATCATGTGCCCCGAGAGGAAGGGCTCCCAGAAAGGAATCACAGTCCCCCAGGATCACACTTGCTGCTTTATCCCCTGCTCTGTGCTGCAGGCCTCAGCTCAGTGCCAGTTTCACTGCAGGTATTGGAGAAAAGGGTATTTTATTTCAGCCCCAACTTTCTTACAAATAGCTAAGTGAAACTGAAAAATGTCCCTTCATGGCAAATCCCCTAGATATTTCTGGTCTATGTTTTTCCCTGCACCAGGACAAAAGAAATGTGTGTTTTTCTTTTTTACAGAACGGACGAGGGAGCGACAAAGAAATTCAATTTGGAAAGGTCAAAACACAACAGATGTCAAATGCTCTTTTTGACATTTTCAGCTGAAGAGAAAGGTTTCGACATGCCTGAAATCAAAACCTTTCCATTTGGGTTGCTGAAAGGTTTTGTTTAGAGTCATGTCAACATCCAACTTTGTTCTGTCACAGCAGCACGTGGTCTTGTGGGAGCTGTACTTAAAACAGAAACAGTCACATTTCCCCCACTCTCCTAGAGCAGGCTTCCTGCTCATAAATTACATGCTAATTACTGGTTAATGTAATGTCCATGACAAACCACATTGCTCAGCTGGTGGGAAGTCAGCACAGTTCTTTAGTGGAAGCACAATCCTCTGAGGAGATTCTTTTATTGGTGAAAACGGGGCTAAAACTAGCAGTCCCATCAGGCTGTACAGCATCAGGAAAATGCAGTTAAATACTAAGGTGTTCCCAAAAGAAGCACATTATAAGCAGCCCAAAAGGAAAATACAAGTATTTAGCAAAACTCCAAAAATGTTTCCTTAAAAATGTAAGTATATGTAGAAAAGTTTTTAGACTGGAAAGGTCTTGTTCATCTGCCATTAGAAATTCTGGGCTCCATCCTGGCGAGCCACAGACCTCACAACTGAAATGTTAAATAAAGGTCCGTGTCTGCAGGAGAGAGAGAGTGTTTTAAGAGGGACAGAACACTAAAAATAAAAAGAAAAAAAATAGGTTTGCCATATAATGGAATATATTATTTAACAGCTCTCCTATACAGAAAAATAATATTATAAAAAACTCTAAATCATTAAGCACCACAGGGCTGATTCCAATGTGAATGAGAACGATTATTAGGTGCATTTGTGAAGGGTCATTCTCAAAAACTCCCAGGTGCTTCTTAAGCCATAAAAAAAGAGCTTCTTCACCAGGTATTGGGGTGGAAGGTAACAGCCACTCTGCATCAGCAAAGACTTCACAGGATTTTTCGGGGATGATTTGCAAGTACAGTTACTACTCTAGCAGCGGAGACAAAACCAGGAATGAAATCCTTAATCAGGATCTAGGAATCCTAACTAGGGTCTAGAGTTAGCCCCACCTTTGATGCTGATCTACTCTGGAAATATTCTCTGCGCTGCAACAGGACCTCAAAAGCCCTCAAAATCCCCATAACAGGACTCAGATGCCCACAAAATGCCCCTCGATTTCCAAACACCACTTGTAGATAGTGGAATGATCCAGAACATCATTTCCCACTTCCTTCTGGGGACATTCATTCCCTGCTTTAAGGTCTTCTGGTTGGAGGATGATGAATGGATAATAGGAAATACAATCAGCATCGTGATTTTAGGTCCCAAATTTGGAAGCAATGGGAGCAGTACAGTTCTGGCCACAGTTCTGTCCCCAGAATGAGAGAAATACTCCTTCCAGGGAATTTCAGGAAGTCAAAAGGAAAACTGGCAGTCAAAAGAGATGGTGAACTCATCTTTCCTTTTCCCTTCCCTTCCCTTCCCTTCCCTTCCCTTCCCTTCCCTTCCCTGTTAAACTAGTTCAATCCACTTGTGGATGCTGCATGAGTTAATGTGAGACACACATAAAATAAATGAACAGGAATGAGAAATCACATCCAGAACACAGCTGCTGTTCAAGGAAATAACAGACATCACTTTGTTAGTGTTGGTGCCCTGCAAAGGACAGATGAATATTTAAGCAGAGCATAGAAAAGGGAGAAAAGGGAAAGAAACGTATAAGAGCTGGGGGAAACACAAAGCCTTGGACACATATAGAGTTTATTTCTGAACCTATTCATGTTATATGTAGAATAAAGGGCTACAGGTAACAACAAAGGACAACTGAGTGAGTGAATGTGATGATGTAAGAACACACAGCCTTGAGGGTTCACCTACTAATTTATAGTAAAATCCTTATAATGAGTAATTTTCCACATTATGATCCTATAAATTACTCTTTTTTGGAAAAAAACAACTGGAGTGAGGCAGAAAAGAGAAGATGCCTGCTGAAAAAATAAATACAAATAAATTCCCTTTTCCTAGCAGCTTTTCTTTCACAGTGACAAACAGAGGAATAAGATGCAGCACAAATATCTGTAATTACATGACTATTACAGTGCATGCTCTGAGTGAGCCATGGAGTCTCACAAGCCTCGCTAATGCACTTGGTTGTCCAGATCCTGTCATGGGGAAGAAACTCCTCTTGGATGTCTAGATCCCTGGGTATTAGGGTTTGCTTTTCAAAATATGTTGTCACAGGAGTAAAATAAGGGAATTTTCACTGAAACGACTGTAATTATGGTGATTTGCACCAAATTTGAGACAGGTTTATGAAAGACACTTTTCCTCACCATGCTGCCTGTGGGCTAGAGCAATTCAGTGGCATATTTTCTTTTTAGGTTTTTGTATGAGGTGATTATAGTGTGGCCTCAAATTCCCATATTCACTCAACACATTATTATAATGTTACTAACATTAACTTTGCTTTCAGGCAGACTAAATGAATGGAGTAATAAACAAAACCCCTAGTATTTAATGTAGGCAAACACAACTTTTTCTGTGGAGTTTTCCATGCCTTCAAGTACACTTGGATTTACTAACGAGAATGATACTGCCGTTCTAGCATGAATTACCTGGCCTCAATTTGGCAGTCAGGTCTTTCCAGGTTAGCCATGATTTTCTAGAACTGTAGACTAGTTTGGGTTGGAAAGGGCCTTAAAAATCCTCTCATTCCAACCCCCTGCCATGGGCAGGGACACCTTCCATTATTCCAGGGTGCTCCAATCCCCCTCCAGCCTGGCCTTGGACACTTCCAGGGATGGAGCAGCCACAGCTTCTCTGGGCAACTTCTACCAAGGCCTCACCACCCTCACAGTCAAGAATTTATTTTCACTATCCAATATAAAGCTACTCCCATGTCTCCATTTTGATACTCAGACGACTATTATTGATTTGGGATGCCTTGTCTTTCAGACAAATTGAATTGTTCATGTGCACTGAAAAACTGATCAGAGCATAAGGGGGTTGAAAATCTGTATCTGTGAGCTAGAAACACCAAGGCTAATGTAGGACAGAGGGAAGAAAAGAGAAATGATCTTACGTGTCACAGAAGCCTTTCTACCAGCTACATACCCCTAACTCTTCCCAAACACAGAGATCTGTGAAAAAATCATACCAGGTTTTGGTGGAATCAGGTGGCCTTCTTGAATACTGAGCTAAATCATGGTAATGCTGAAGCAAGGAGAAGATTTTTTCAAGGAGTTTGGGAAAGGCTTTTAAATGTGACAACTTCTTCTAAGCAATTCTGTGCAGCAGCTGGAGATGTCACTTTGTCATGCAGAAGGCTTGCAAGGACAAACCTGTTCAGAACAGCACAAGCATCTGCTGGAATGGTTTATGAGTGCACAGCCTTGAGCAGAGGTGAGGAAAAAGTGATTTTATCGTTTCAGAGCTTTGACTGTAACAATCTCAAGTGGACTGTTGCTTTTTCTGGAAAAGAGAACCAAAAACCAACATTTCCCTGCAACTGCTTTTTAAGATGATTCAGTCTTTCTTCATTTTGTTTATCCTGTTAGGTATGAAAAGATGCAAACTTTCAGGTCTTGTGCTTGGAGTTTTGTTATGTTTTCTTGTTATACAGAAATTAATCTCCCCTTGATGTTTTTGCTTGGTTTCAAAAGCTCCTTAAAAATAACAAGGAACAAAGTGGGTGGAAAAACGAACAGCCGATGAATCATCCTTTTCTTTGTCAATCTGAGAAGACTGAACCAAACTAACATTTTTAATTGAACTCTTTCAGGATTTTGGACAGGAGGCACAGAGACCTTTGTCTTGACGGCAGCTTGAGGGCATCTCCTTGCAAGGTATTCACTTTATACATCTTAGAGACTGGGCCTTTGGAAGGAAAACATAGTGAATGTCTGGAAAGTTTGTGGACCTCCTAAAGAGAATGCAACTGCAGCTAACTGCAGCTTTACTAAAACCAGAGACGCAACCTCAAATGAAAAACAGTTCTATTGTTTTGCACAGACGATGATGATGCCTTGTTCTAAATATGATATTAATGGGGTTCATCAAACCCTAGGTGTTTTGCATTTGGTAGGTTATCACCATGACAGAACAAAACTTGTCTCCAAAGACATAATTAGACTGTCCACAGATTTGGTCAACAAATGATAAAAAGCAGAGTCAGCAAAAAATTCTTAGAAGGGAATATAGCTTGAAGGTGATAATATGCCGTGGAGAGCAGTCATACCTTCCCTTTGCCTCTGGGAAGTCCTTTCTCCTGTCTAGAAAATTCTAGAGTAGATTTCCAACACAGGGTATTTTTTTCCTGGATATTTTAAGCACTGAACCCATTGCCATCAGAATTTTTATCATGTTTTTGTGAATACTCCTCAGGATAATTTCCCAGACTCTCTGCATCCTTGTGCAAGCTGAGGCCCAGCACTTTCCAAGTGGATCATGTTATGTGGCCACTATCAGAGCAATGGAATGGGCTGAACAGTGTCAAAACTATAGAAGGAAACCTCTGCACATGTTCAGTAATGAGCTGGAGGTTACTTAACTTCTTAAAGTTAAATAGTGATTTAAATAATTTAAAATAATAATTAACTAATTAAGCCCCAAAGCTGTGAGGAATGTTTGACTTGGATTGCAGGGAAAGGCATAATTTGCCCAACAGTCAATTGCCTGTTCCATTATGTTCCTAATTCCAGTTATTTCCTCTCTTTACATAACTTGCCTTTGTGATTATAGATAAAATTACTGAGATGTTTATATAACTTAGGACTCCACTCAAAATTTAATGTATGTAAACATACCTTTAGGGGAAGGCAATAAAACAACAAAATAAACCCATCAGTCACACCATCATAGGCTGCAATACTGCTTCTTGCAAAGCCCATTTTACTAAGGAGGTAAAATCATGCAACAAAAACATGAAAATCATAATCCAAAGTCATTGTAATGGACTTCAAATTAGATTAAAAGGCTTTTTTTGGGATTGAATTCTTACATTCCTAGGAAAAATTCAAGCCTGAAGTAATGCAAGACTCCAAAGAAAATACATAGAATTTTTTTGTGTTTTGCATTTGGTTTTAAGAAGATTAATTTAATACTGCTCCACATCAGTGGAGAATTTGTTCCTAATATCTCATCTAAATCTACCTTTCTTCACCAAAAAGCCATTAATTAATGATCTCAGACTCTCCCCATTAAAGTCATCAGCCATATTTGTGACCTCTTCCCCCCAGCTCCTGTCTGAGTAGGATTGAGCTGAAGTTAACCCCTGGTTCACCAAGAACCAAGCCAGACTCATCAATGGAGGATCCATCTCAGAAAACAAGCGTCACATCCCCAGGCCTGCCCACACTCTGAGCTGTCCACATCATATCAGAGTATTGGCAACAGCACTGCCCATCCCAGATCCTGTGTGTTTTCCTCAACTTCTTTTCCTCAGAATAAGGCTGCCCATGGCAATTGCCACTACATGGGAGCACACAAGGAGAACAGAGTGATTTGGGAAGCGCTTGCTTTTTGGGGGCTTTACGACAATGTTTGCAAAACCGCTTCCAGCAAACTCCTGCTCTGCAAGCCTTGTACCCTGCACCATGAGCTGGCAGCATGATGGAGAGCTCCCATTATCAGGTCCAGCATGGGGAGTGGATTTCTTTTCTCCATCTGGGCCCAGGAGCAGCTATTCCACATGATATATTGGCAGGAATGCCAACAAATGCAACACTGTCATCCTCCAATGGGGAGGGGCGAACGAGAATAGGTGGGGAGAGTGTACGTATTCAAACAATAAAATCTGTTCAAGTAAATCATCTCTTATTGCTCCATACATCTTCTCCAGGACTGCTTCCTATTCCTTAACCAGCAAAGCCTACTTGGTAATGCTGATTTTCTGTCCGCTGTTCCAGATGTGTTAATGTCATTTATCCAGCCGGAGCTGAAACGAAAAATGCTGAATGTTCCCCTCTCCCCATGACACACCTCCATCCCCTCCCCATGTTTATTTCTTGAGATACTTCTTCCAACTAATAATAGGACCATGGGAAGGAGTGAAGCAGAGAAACGGACACTACCCCTGAAATGGGAACTGGACAAAACCACATCTCAGCTGTTCCCAGGCAAAGGATTTTCTCAGCAGTTGTCATTATTTTTGTTCTGGGATGAAGCTGTTCCACTTCATCCATTTGGTCCATGTTGTCATCCACCATAGAGGAGGTTGTGAGGTTTTGTGTCACATTTTGAGTTTAACAGGACTGGGAACATCAGGAAAATTTTCTGCCCCCACCATCCACAGTTCGTGGTTTCATACACTGCGTGGTTACTGCATTATTCATAACAATAACAGTAATAATAATAATAAACAATAATAATAACAACAACAATAATACCTTCTATAGTTCTCTTAGTACTGTTTTGTGATCCCAGTTTAATATATGAGGAACCTGAGGTGGTAAACCACAATTTCTTGGTTGTACCAAGGAAAAGCTAAATTCCAGACCTTTGTAGATTGGTCCAATTTATAATCCACCAGTTCCTATCATGTCTTCTGTAGAAACAGCTGTAACTGGATGGTTTTGGTAGTGCCTTTCTGATATAAATATCCATTTTTTAGGAAAGCTGGTAAAGTTTAGGCCAAGATGTTGATCTATACTGGCTTAGGATATAAAGGACAAGTAAAAGGGACCAAAAATGAGAATTTTCCTCTCCCTGGGACATAGTGTCCCATATATATAGGACAGTACATTGTGGTAAGGCCTGTACACAACCTGCTTTGGAGAGCATCTATGCACTGCCCTTCGTACTGGCTGATCCTATTCTAACCCATTCATTTGATCACTGCTCTCATTAAACAGGCAAAGTGGGTTGTTTGGAAAGTTTTTTTATTTCAAATTGCCTCCTTTCAGGTTTTTCAGATTGATTAAGTCTTGCTTGTTGTCAGTTACTCTATCTCACACTCTCCTGACAGTGTGAAACAGGATAATCATGTCCTGACATGCCTTACAGCCATACTGTCTTTCACTACTTCCAATTTTTTTCATGTTATTTACCTGGATATTAAGGATCTTTGCCTGGGAGCTGACAGATGAAGAACCCGATCTGTGTCCCATTTGCTAAGGTGCTTATATTTGCTGCTTCAAGTATTTAAAGCTACTTTAATAAATTAACCACAGTTTGTGATGAGTGCAATGCAATCAGCAGAAGTTAATAGAAAACTTGTGTCCCACTTTGTCTAGGTTGCAGGGAATGGGCTGAATGGTCCCCAGGAACTCCTTTACTTGGAGTGCAGGTGTAGTCAGATGTTGCTTCAGGCTTCACTGAGATTTGGGAATGTAAAGCCACAGTATCTCAGACTGTAGCAGCTGCAGTTCGGGGAATATTGCAGATTAAAACTCAGCACAAGCTACAGACTCTGAAGGTGCCTTTATTAATCTGGAAAGGTGATTTTGAAGCTTTGGCCAACCTCTGTGTTTGCTCATTAGCAGGGTTGGCAAGAGGGTCTGGGGACTCCAGGGCCTTCTTAGGAAAGAGCTGCCTGTGACTTCATTCCCACCCTAACACAGATCCCACTTTGCCTCCCCCACTGGAGAACTGTAGCGGCATGGATTTTTTATGTTTATTTGATTATTTGATATGTTCAAATGGTTTGTTCTAGTCACCCCCCTTGGTTTCCTGTATGTGGTTGTTCCCTGCCCTCTCTCCTGTCACTCAATGTATCCTTCCCCGGTTTCCATAGAAATTGAATGTATTATTTCCCTGCTCCTCCCTCTGGTGAGCTGCCTGTCACTCAGGAACCCGACCCAGCTTCTGGAAAGCTCTGGGAAAGTTGTTGAGTGATTGGATGCAGTGGGAGAATGTCTCATCCTCCCCAAAGGAGTTGGCTCCCTAGGGTGTCCCTCATGCCCTGAGCCACTCCTTGGTGTGTCCCTATTGGATTTTCCCTTGTTCATTCCCCTTTCCCCTCCCCGGTTCAAAAGTCAGAGTTCGAGCCGAGTTCGTGGCTGGGCTGGGTTGTAGCCTCAGGTGAGGAGGTCCCACGTACGGGCCTTCCAATAAACTTGTTGGCTCTCCCAACCCAGTTTCCTTTCCTCCTTACTGGCGGAGCACAAATACAACCTTGTGCCACAAGGAAGAGTGGGTCGATGGTTCTCAGAACCCACAGGATCGGCTCTAGTTATCTGTAGCTGGAGCTGTGCCTGACTCGCTGCACTGGTGCCAGGACTAGCCCGGGCGAGCGGAGAGACACTCTCTGAAGGCACCGCGACAGAGAACTATCTTCTTGAAAGTTCAGCCATGCCAAAGTGGGGTATTTGTGGGGACAAAGGGACACATTTTATTGGGGAGCACTGGGGAATGGATTGGGAGGAGGATACTGAGGCAGGTGGGGATGAAGAAGCAAGGAGCAGGGCTCAGCCAAGGCTGGAGCCCACAAAAGTAATGATTAACAAAGAGTTTAGGACATGAATTGATTACAGTGGTGAGAAGTAAATTCTAATTTCCCATACAGGAAGGAGCCAAGTGTAAAGATGTTCATTCAGGTCTTACCTGTCATTTTCTGTGTCAACAAGTGATCCAGAGCTGTCCCTTCTCCAGTTCCCCATTCCCTTTCTTCTCTTTGGACTGATGAACTTTGTTTCCAGCCCTGTAAAAACCACTAATGCCTAAATTTCTTGCCTTTGGGCAACAAACACCCAAGTTAGACCCCACAACTGCTGTGGTCTCTCTCTGCAAAGCTGGAACGAACTGATGAAACTGTTCCTCCAGGGATCTGCCAAAGCCAAGGCCACAGGGGAGGAAGACCCAGACAAAACTTCAGAGCTTGTTGCTTATGATCTGCTGGCAGAATGGATGCAGCCCAGCAGATTTCACAGATTTCAGGAATTGCAGGAACACCGAAGAATGCAGGGCCAGAGAGATCTATCTGGGATTCCCCTGAAAGTGCACTTGCCTGAAGACAAATGCTTTTTTTCTTTTTCACCCACTGAGATCAGACAGGTGCTTCTCTGCCTCTTCACCACTCCAGCCTGGTTTTACACCCTTCTATCTTCTTAATTAAAACATGACCCTGCCCCTACTAAAGGCCTTGCAGACCCTGGTTTTATTTATCACAATGATCAACAATAGCAACCTGGTTTGGAAAAAATATTGAGAAAGGATATTTAGTGAGTTTATTGAGATCTGTCAACCAGGACCAGCAACACACTTGCACATTGCATCAAAAGAGAAAAAGTTGCAAACTATTTTCTTTTCAACTACCTGCACATCATCTAAGCAGTATTGCAGCATGCAAGAATCATGGGAAAAAAAACCAACCCAACCATATATGGCACAGATAATTAATAGGGTGCAAGAGGAAGCACAAGGAAAGGAGAAAAGGAATATGGGGAAAGAAGGAGTAGTGGGAGAATGGGGAGAACAGAAGGGTTATACAAGTCCTTTTAGTGCTTGAGCATCTAGAGGCCTGTTCACTGTTACACAAGGGGCTCTTGCCCATCTCCCTCCACCCCTCCTGGATGTCCCATCTGTGTGTCCCACCTTTGCTGATGGTCACAGCCTCCAGCTGAGCTGGCACAACCAAACAGTTGCCCCACCTCAGCTGCCCCATTTCATGTGTGGCCTCCAGCTTCTCATGAAGGTGAGTTTCTCTTGGAATGCTGGGCTGTGAATGAGCATTCCTGGGACAGGAGCATATGTTTGCTCCAGCTGCCTCTGCTGCAGGAGCAGGACCTGTGCTGGGAAGGAGACAGCAAACATCTGGAAGGAGCTGGTGGTGTCATGGCTCTTTGCTCAGTGAATGCCAGTCAAATATCCAAGATAATGGTGAGAAATGATTAGGCCCCAGGGGTACCCACTGCTCTGGACATGTATTTGTATCTCCCCATGACAGGTCAGTGTTTTGTCCTTTCCCTGGCAACCAAGCACTGGCTCTGCTCTCACAGAGTATTTCTAGGCACAGACTCATCTGAAAGTCGTAGAGATCACATGTGCCTGAGGCTCCTGGGGCTGGTTTTTATACCAAAGGTATTGTCATTGCTTAAATACGTTTGTTACTCTTATTCACAACTTCTTTATGATTTTTATTACCTATACTGTCATTTGTGCCACTTCACTGGGATTTTCCAGCTCTCTGGAGACAGACCTAGGTTAAACATGTACCTTCAGCTCAGAAGCCTCAGTAGCATCAATTGCTCAACCAGGCTGCAAACATTAATTGTTTCAGTTCTTTACCTCCTTTCAGACCACATGGGCCATACATGTCGGGAGCCCCATCTGCCCAAGTGACTCTGTACAGCAAGATATTTGATAGGCAATTGTTTCACAGTTATTCAGAATTCATACTGTTACTGTGCAAAGACTTATTTTTCCCATCTCATCATAAAAACAATTCAGTTTAAATTTGACTGGATGGGTTTAGAGTAGATGGATTAGGTCCTGCAGTGAAACTGGACAGGAAGACAACCCAGTTACCAGATTAACTGCCTTTCTCTTCTAAATAGAACCAAATTCACCTGTACAAAGTAGGAGAGGCATTATTAGAAATCTTCTATTTTTATGGATAGGAATGAATTTTTATGGAGCTGATAATGCAGATAGAACACACAACTGACCTTGTCAAAATGAAAGATGAATACAAATTGCAAATCAGCTCCTGAGCTATAAAAATTGGTGTAACCTTCTCAGAAATAACTGATTGTTTAGGAGGCTCAAATAGAGTCACAGTGATGGTTCTTCCAGCCTTATTAAGCATCATAGTTGTCATATTAAACCAATGATGTATGAGTATTTGCTTACAGTAATGAGTTCTGGAGACAGTAACTGGAGCAACAATACAAAAAACCTCAGGCTGAAGATTTTGGATATCTTTGTCTCACTCCCTGAGGGAAATATTTCTCTCTTTTATTTCACTAGCATCCAAGACTACCTCAACCCCTGATATAGGCAGAACTCCTCCCAAAGCTAAATCTCTGGGATCTAATGCCCCTTCCCCCTCAATGGACTGTAAATAAAACTCCAGATGTGTCTGATGTTATTCTGTATTTTCACCTCCCTGGGACCAACAGGAAATTAATATTCCTTTATATATTGTAGGCTAGAAGATCCCAGATTGCTATCCAAGCTTTAGCAAAACTCTCCTGGGAGGTCAGATCCTTTCAGCAGGGTGAGCTTCGGAGGAATTCAGGGCAGAGGGAAATGGGGCATTCCAGGCTCAATGAAGGGAGGTTCAAAGGGAGAAAAAAAGAGACATGTGCTGTTGAAGAAAGATTGGAGAAGCCTTTAGGGAGGAGAGGCAGCCAGGTGATGTGTGATTATCTGATATTCATGTGTTTTGTCAGCTCTGGAGCAAGTCCACTTTCAGGGTAGTAGCACACTAAGGAGATGCTTGATGTCCTCATGGTCAGATTTATGGCTGTGGCAGGAGGTGTTGCAATGACATCTCTGGTAGCCATCAATTTCTATGTTCCAGCAGCTCTGTTAAAAGGAATGGGATGGGAGGCACACTGAACATCCCTCTGCCTGGTGCTTGAACTAATGGTGGGAGAGTCAAAAAGCCTGTTAATGTTTTTACGAAATTTAGGTCCATCATTTCTTGGTCTGGCACGGGCACACGTAAAAGTTAACTTTCTCCTTTGTAAGGGCCTTGCTAAAGCTTCCCCTTAAGTCTTTCTCCTCTGGCTGAACAACTCCAGCTTTTTCTCTCCTTTTCGCAGACCATGCACACCACACTGATGATCATGATCTCTACTGCCCCTGGGAACACTCCCATTGGCCCAACTATTTTCCTTGAAGGAAAAACCAAGCATGTGATGCCACTGGGGACAGACAGGAGAATGACGTCCATTGTCTTCTAGGCTTATGGCCCAGCTGATACAGCCACGCTGTTGGAAACAGCATGAGCACATAAATTCTCAACTTGTTCACCCTATATTGTGTAAATATTGGCTTGCTCTGCTCTGGAAAGGAAGTTGAAGTCAAACAGAATTATCAGCATTTCCTTGTTTCCTCCTTTTTTCTTTTTAGCAGCCAGACACTTTTTGTTCTTCCCTAATCTTCTGGATTCACATCATTACAGGAGATATTTTACCCTATCTCGTGCTCAAGACAAATCCCTTTTGCCTCAAAATGCATTCCACCGGCACAGACAAAGACAAGGGGAGCTAATTCAAGTTGCAGACTCAAACATAACCTGGCCTTCCTTTTCCAGTGCTTGTCTTGGCAGCTAAAACCACTTTTACAGAGCTGTCAGATGTCATTATTAGAAGAGTTGCAGCCATGAGCTGAATTAAAGCTTTGCAAAGCTGGTACATTTATTCAGTATATTTTGCAGATGGGGTCTTTGTCCTCAGGGAGATAAGTGATTGCCAGGATTATATAGGTTTCATCTATACAGTGTTTGGGATTGTCCAAGGAACAGACCATGGTCCCCAGGCCAATGTGGTGGAAGTGCTTTATGTCTGCCCTGTTCAAGTATCAGCAGTCTTTGGAGCTCAAGGTGTGTCATTGCAGGAGAGTTTCAGAACTCTTCCTGCTGTTTTTCATGCCTAAAGAACATGCAGCTGCTCCCAGCCCACTGGGGAAAACTTGAGGATTGCTGGACCAGTCTCAGAAGACAAAAATGGCCCGAGGAAGCAACATCTTTTGCAATTTGAGTTCATGCTGTATGTAA
The DNA here is from genome assembly GCA_013397315.1 of Donacobius atricapilla. NCBI lineage: Eukaryota > Metazoa > Chordata > Aves > Passeriformes > Mimidae > Donacobius > Donacobius atricapilla. The sequence goes on from WBMY01003255.1 coordinate 219,338, forward strand.
AATATGAATTTCAGCATGAGATATTTTCTAGTCTGTGTCATTCATTTTCAACCAGGAAAGGAATAATTTCACACTGGAGTCAAAACTGGGTTGAGCTAACATACACACAGTTAATAGTTGTCATGCTAAGTGACGCAGTATTCATGCTGCATTAAACAGGGTAACAAACTGCCTTTGAGTGGAGAAGGGAGAGTGGTACACTCTTCCCTGCCCAAATACCTCCAAATCCAACAGGCATTTCAGAGATTTCTGGAGATGTTAAACTTGTCACGGTGTGACAGTGTCCTGCTGTCAGATAAACACCAACACAGGCACTGCCAGGATGTCAGGGGCTGTTAATGGACATCAGGAGGTGCTCACTGAAGTCCCCCCCCAGTTAAGTACTACTGGGGGTGGTTCCAAGCAAGGCCAGGAGCTGGACTCGATGATCCTGGTGGCTCCCTTCCAGCCCAGGATGTTCTGTGACTCTCTGGCTCTGTGTCCTGCAGTCTGAGGGAGGAGATTCTGTCCCTCTGCCCCACTCAGGTGAGACCCCACCTGCAGAGCTCCCTCCAGCTCTGGGACCCAACAGCAACACGACCTGGAGCTGCTGGAGCAGATCCAGAGGAGTCCATGGAGATGCTCCAAGGGCTGGAGCCCCTCTGCTCTGGAGCCAGGCTGGGAGAGCTGGGGGCGTCCAGCCTGGAGAAGAGAAGGCTCCAGGGAGAACTTTGAGCAGTTTCCAGTACCTAACGGGGCTCNGGGGTGGGAGGGCGCGGGGAGCACCTGGGGACAGTGGAAGGTGCCCGTGTCAGGGAGTTAGAATAAGATGATCCTTAAGACCCCTTCCAACCCAAACTGTTCTGGATTCTACACTTCCGTGAATGTACGTCTTGCCCTGACAGCCCTCATACACTTAAACACACCTAGAGAAAAACAGGATTTGTTTTGTTTATGATCCATTTCAGCTTTGCTCAGTGAAGGCTTTTCAGGTATCATAACAGACTTCACGAGCAGTCACTATGTATTCCTGGGTGAAAATGGCAGAAAAACACGTGGCAGAACTGTTCATCATGTGTTTTACAAAGCTGGGTTTGTGCTGTTTTACTACTGCAGTGATTGTTCACAGAAGGAGAAAGATATGATCCTATTTGCCTACTTCTTGACCACCTAACAATGCAGTATATTTTCCATGCAATGGGCCATAAACCAGGTTAAAGATAACATGAACTTGCATTTGAGTTTCAAACCCTTTGTCTGAGATTATCTCAGAGGGAATTTCCAGGACTCATAGCACCAACAAGACTCAAAACACAAAAAACTCAGTCAGCTTTCTGAAATAAAATTTGGGCTTAAGAAGTTATATGATTTAAAAATAATGAAACACAAGGTTTTATTTCTGTATATTTGCAGCCAGGTGCTCCAGGTTCCCACTTTTCAGCTTTTTCCTGTAACAAGAAGGAACACAAGGAAGATAGAAAGAGGCAATTCCCTTATAATTTCAACACTTGGAGATCTACCAGAAAAAAAAAGCCCTCACCAAATTCTATGGTTCTGCAATATACCCCTGGGAATTGCCAAGTTCATGTCAGATAGGCAGAGCAGAGAGCTTTTGCTGTCAACCCTTCTTGGTGAATATTGATTTTAAAAGTGAGCTGAACCTTTGTGAGGGCCCAGATACATGCANTTTTCAGGTATCATAACAGACTTCACGAGCAGTCACTATGTATTCCTGGGTGAAAATGGGCAGTACGTGGCAGAACTGTTCATCATGTGTTTTACAAAGCTGGGTTTGTGCTGTTTTACTACTGCAGTGATTGTTCACAGAAGGAGAAAGATATGATCCTATTTGCCTACTTCTTGACCACCTAACAATGCAGTATATTTTCCATGCAATGGGCCATAAACCAGGTTAAAGATAACATGAACTTGCATTTGAGTTTCAAACCCTTTGTCTGAGATTATCTCAGAGGGAATTTCCAGGACTCATAGCACCAACAAGACTCAAAACACAAAAAACTCAGTCAGCTTTCTGAAATAAAATTTGGGCTTAAGAAGTTATATGATTTAAAAATAATGAAACACAAGGTTTTATTTCTGTATATTTGCAGCCAGGTGCTCCAGGTTCCCACTTTTCAGCTTTTTCCTGTAACAAGAAGGAACACAAGGAAGATAGAAAGAGGCAATTCCCTTATAATTTCAACACTTGGAGATCTACCAGAAAAAAAAAGCCCTCACCAAATTCTATGGTTCTGCAATATACCCCTGGGAATTGCCAAGTTCATGTCAGATAGGCAGAGCAGAGAGCTTTTGCTGTCAACCCTTCTTGGTGAATATTGATTTTAAAAGTGAGCTGAACCTTTGTGAGGGCCCAGATACATGCAAGTTGGATTATTTGGACAATTAACAGAGTTGCTAGATTAAAACTGAGTCACCACCTGCTCCCCTAGAGTCACCAGAGGACAGGGGACCCTCTTAGGAGCACAGTGTAATTCCCTGAAATCCAAATCAAGCCAAGGGGCCATATTTCTCTCTAGTGATTTTACAGGAGAGGTTTCAAGCCCTTCTTTGAGTGCCAGACCCTGTAGATATTTTACACTGGAGATGAAGACCCTGAGGAGCAAATTCCCAGCTATTGACTGCAGGCTGGGTTTCCTTAGTTATCTTTTTGGGCTCCCTGGAATGACCAGTGCCTCCCTGACAGGGTGCCCAGGATAATTATCTATGCCTCTATTCATTGCTGCAGGGTTATCTGGGATGAATCCCGAGCTGATTGCTCCCAAAAGGATGCTCACTCTGACAACTTCCCAGGGAGGCTTTATATGGGAAAACTTACACATTTTTGGATGCTCTTCAGTCATGATGCTTCTTTCCAGACTCTATAGAGCCAGGAATTCTGGAGCTAAGGAGAGGTTTCCAGGCTGGATTGTGAATGTTTAAGATGATTTTGATGTTGACTGAGATGAGTTATGACAAAGGAATGCTCATGTATCTGTGGTGAGAGGAGAGGTCAGTAGCTGTCTTGGAAGTCATCTAGAGGACAAAGTGAGGGCGTACAAGGGCAGAAGACTTTCCTTGGTTGGGGTGAAATAGGCCAGATTGTAGCTAAAATAGGGAAAATCACTTTTTTCCAAGTTGTGTCTGGAGGAAATAAACCAGCAGGGCTTTCCTCTTTGTATGATGACGAGAAGAGAAGAGAAGAGAAGAGAAGAGAAGAGAAGAGAAGAGAAGAGAAGAGAAGAGAAGAGAAGAGAAGAGAAGAGAAGAGAAGAGAAGAGAAGAGAAGAGCAGAGAAGATGA
>WBMY01003255.1:222649-232876 GCA_013397315.1 Donacobius atricapilla
GAAGAGAAGAGAAGAGGCGAGAAGAGAGGAGAAGAGAAGAGAGAAGAAGAGAAGAGAAGAGAAGAGAAGAGAAGAGAAATAATTTTATTCATAAACATGGTAAAAATCTTGATACTACTGAACCCTTACAGTCTGCCCTTGAAAGAGATGGAATCTCTTCAGTGTTGGTGAGATGTTTCCCTGTGAAATGCCTTGGAACTGTCACTTCAGTGACAGCTGAAGTGCTCCTGCAGCAATAGACTGGAGGCCAGGGACAGCATTTCCACCCTCAAAGTTTGCTGAGTTTATCTTCTCTAAATACAGCAGGTTCCTGGAGGGGAAAAAGGTCAGGATTTCAGTCATGGGTTGTTTGTTTTTTTTTTTTTTCCTTTAATAAACCAAGGCTAAAAAGATAGTAGGACCTGATAAGGAAAGAAGTTGTGAGACCTGAGAGCTTAATTCTTGCCATAGCTAGAACCCAGCAAAATTTTTAAAACCCTCTGCTTTTCATTAATTAAGAGCAAATTTTTCATAGGCAATCAGCATAATATGCTTACAGAGGCTAACAGGCCTTACTCTTGTTTTACTATCCCAGCAAAAAGGTGGAAGAACATTCCAAAGTTCTCTGAAATTACTGAAAATCTAACTTTTTCATTCAAAAGGTCACAAACAACCTTTCAGCTCCTCTTGAAGAAGGTCTGACCTGCCTGAAATAAAAGCACATGGATCATGAAACTTCACCTAAGAAATGCTATTAGCTCCTCTCTGACCTGCCAATAATCCCATTCTGAAGTGATTTAAATAAAAATTAATTTTAAAAAGTCAAAGAAGTAAAAAAGCCATAAGGTGATATAGAGAGTAATTTGGGTTTATTTTTCAGGTTGTATCTGCAAACGTTCTGTTGTTGTATAAATCTTAGGGTAAGAGTCAGATTTATCTGTTGACTTTGATACTGGCTATTGAGTTGATATTTATATATTGGCTTAGGTGTGTAAGAACAGGCTTATCTTCAGCAGTGCCATTTGTTTTGTTTTTTTAGTGGAAGATGCTCTTTGTCAAGATGAAAAAAATTAGTTAGGTGGACATGAGAAAATTTCTAGACTGGAAAAGTAAATATTTTGACAGGCACTCACACTTTTGAGAAATACACATCTCTAGCTGGAGCAGCTGTGGCAGCCTCTTTGGATGGCACCACCTCCCAGGTTTCAGTCTGTTAAATTGCTCTTGGGTTTTATACTGCAGAGATTACAACAGGGGTTTGGGAGAAGCAAAACCCCTGCAACCAACCCCATTGCTCCTCCTTGGGGGCAGACGGGGGATGGAAAGTAGAGGAAAGACAACTGACTCTGAAGCCTTGGCAAGGGGGGGAATTAAACTGATTTTTAGACAGCCAAAGTACTCATTTTTTCCCCCATCTATTTCCCAGAAGCACAAAGCATGGTAGGAGAGAGAAAAGCACTTTTCTAGCTAGTTTAGTCCAAGCATGACACCTGGAAACTTCTCTGGACAGCTCATGTTACACCATGATTCCTACTGAAGGCTGATTCTGAAATCCTTTGCTTTCCATTTTTGTATCCCATCAACAACAGCACAATTTGCTTTTTTATCACCTCCAAGGTTCTGCGGTATGAGGGTACATTCATCCATGAGATCAGTACAACCCAGCAGGATTATAAGGTCTGTCCAAACTCTTCTGCAACTACTTGCATTCGAGGAGAGGCAGGTGGAGGTTGTGTTTTGATTTTCAAACTCTAGGATGCAGCAATTGATTTAATAGTTTAATAATTAATCAAGGAGGGAAGACTGAAGGCATTTGTAAAGGGCTGATGGGAAATCAATGGCAAGGAGAGCACGTTGCTGCTCAGAAATAAGAAGTGCATCAGAGTGGGCTAGGAAAAATAATCCTGTGAATATTTAGAGAGGCTGGAAATATTCAGTCTCACATAGAAAAAGACTTTGGCATTTTACCTTTGCAAGCCGAAGTGTCTGAAAACACCTCTGGCTTTGTGAGGTGAAAAGAGGACATTTGGCTCTCCATTGCCCTGCTGCTGTTCATGGAGGGGAGGCATGGCAAGGCTGATCCTCTCCCATGATTTTCTCTCCCTCTTTTCTGTGCTTGGTACCCTGAGAGACTGTTCTTTCCCAGGGATCTCATAAAGCAGGTTTCGTTAGAAGAGAAAGAAGACATTCTGTAACTTCAGGAAAAGGACTCTGCACTGCCTTTTCGGGTAGAGCTCACAATCAAGTATCCCTAAACTAAACTTTGCTGCCTAATCCATTTTGATTTGGAGAAGAGAATATTAATGAATTTAATTAAAAAAAACCCCAATGCCAAATAAGAAACACAAAGGAAATGGTTTTATAATGTGCTCTGATTTCTCCTTTGCCCAGAGAAAATATGTTTATCTGACTCATCTGAGCGTCTTCAGCTGCCTCTTGGCAACTGAACTTGACTACAGTTAAATAATTTTATTCCTTTATTTTACGGGTTTGCTTCTAGTTCCACTTTTTGGGGTTAAACACCAGCCAATGAATAGAACATGGGAAGCAGTTCCTTGGATTCATTGTCATTTGAATAAGACACCCAGCAGTCCATACACTAAAAAAAATGCACTAAACTGTTAATTGATTTTTAAAGGAGAATTATGATGCTTTTAACAAGCCACTTATCTTGCTAAGCATTGCTGGGGTAGTGTATCTTCCCCTGAAATGGCTGTTCCACAATGTGAGTCCCTAATTGCTTATAAAGCACACTGTTTATTGAGTATTAGCTCTAGCATAGTCGTTTATTACAGGAGTGCATTGCTTAGTGCTTGTAAACAGCCATCCAACTTAAATGTGCCCTGTCTTGTCTCTTACCCTCCGATGAACACACTCTCCATCCCTAAGTTTGCAGTGGGAAGGGAGGGAAAAGTATTAGCAGAGCTGTGGAGAGCTGGAGGAGGTTGCCTGGTAACTGTGAGGGAAGGATCTGACTCAGGAGCACATAGACTATTTATTATCTCCCACGCTCTGCCCACAATTAACAGGTCAGTGACCCAAGGAAACATTTCAGATTAAGTCAAACCATCAGCTGGACAAATGTGCCGCAAGTACTGGTGTGTGTTGGACCCATGCAAGAAGGATGAATCAGTGGCACACTGGTCCTGCAGCCTCCTGGTCCTGGGCCACGTGCTCTGTTATTGTTGTGAGACATGAAGCTTTCAGCTCGTGTGATCTACAGGCAGCAGGGATGAATTTGCCTTCCTATTTCACAGGGATTTGTCACTCATTTTCCTGAGATGGGTGGTATTTTCAGATGTAGGGAGGAAAATGCCAGCAGAGAGAGAAGACAAGGGCATAGATATACTGACATCATTTAGTTATAGCTCATTTTTCAGACCTGAAGTGACTTCTCCAATTTGCTGCTCCTGTGAGGAGTGAGGAGGTGCATTTATCATCCCCTAGTCTCCCCTGTAAAACTGAAGCTGGCAAGTAGGAGAATGGCCGAGTTTGGCACTCAACTTCTGATTTCTTCTTCCCCATAAAGTTAGAAAACCTCTTTTCCTGTCAACAGAACTGCCTGGCCTGTAGGAGTAGTTGAAGAAGTGTTTTCTGGGTTTGACTGAAATTGGTGAGCAGTGGGGTGGGATTTGCTGAGTGAACAACTCTTGTAATCATGCTTTATTGCACTCTTTAGTTGGTTTTCTTGATCTCAGGATTCAACTTGCACTGGTTTTGTGGTGTTTTTATCAGTGGTCATTTCCCAAGACTCCACAAAGGAATGAAACAAGATGGGGATTGGCCTCTTCTCACTGGCAGCTAGAGACAAAACAAGGGGAAATAGCCTCGAGTTGTCCCAGGGGAGGTTCAGGTTGGATATTAGACAAAATTTCTTCATTGGAAGAACAGTGACGCATTGGAACAGACTCCACAGGAAAGTGGGGGAATCACCACCTGTGGAAGAAGCGTTCAAAAAACAAATGTATGTGGCATTTTGTGGGATGGTTTAGTGGGCCTGGTGGTATTTGGTCAAAAGCTGGACTTGATCTTGAAGGACTTTTCAAGCTTTAATGATTCTGTGATTCCAGGAGATCAATCCACAGTTGTACCCTCAGACAAAGAGGGTCTTGGAGAACTCAACAGTGAAGTATAATTTTGCATCTAAGAATCTCTGTGCTTCTCTCAAATACAATTTCTCTGTTCTTCTGTCCAATGAAGCCATTACACTGTTTTGTTGGGAAAAGGAGAATTTTATGAGACTGGCATGTCAGACTCAGGTTTAAAGACATCCAAGTGAGGTTTGCATAGAGATTTCTGCTGTTTGAGATCTAGTCAGATCTTTGTTGATGCACTGGATGAGTTCCTAATGTTTCATCTATCTTGTCAACCTATTCTAATGCAAGATTTCCCCCTGCTTAATCTCCCAGACGCTTTATTTCATTACCAGCAGAACACAGTATCATGTTCCTTTGCAGTATTCTCAAGGGCTTTATGAATCCTCCAAAAGACCTTTAAAATTAGAAATTACCAGCCATCTTTGCACCACCAAAGCTGTGTAACAGTCAATTTCTCGACTGTTTGAAATCAAATACTGTTGCCCCATTTAATGCCATGATTTGGATAGGTTGATTTCTAAGGGAGCTCAGGAAACTGCAGCAACTTTCTTTTAAGTGAAAGTCACTTTGAAGGAGACCATATGGGATTTCAAATGGCCTTAAATGGAAAAATACAAATGCACAGTAAAACTAAACAGGAAGGTCTCTGGAGACGGTGTGCTTCAGTGAGCTTATTAAGAAAAATGTCAGCAAATATGACACTGAAAAATCCACAGTGTATTTCTGCTATCATCAAAAATGTTACAGCCCAAGACTACACTGCTCTATATTTGCATCAACTGGTTAATTAAATTACACAGCGTTAGTTTAACTCACTGGGAAAAGATTTTCCTTTGGTACAAATATCTGAGTTAAATGCTGTGACTGCACCGCAGAAAAGGCAAGATTACACAATTTATAAATATAGACAGAAATATAGATATTTAATTTCAGGTGTATATAATTTTTACAGTTATCACTGTTCCAGATCAACAAGCTTTGCTAAAACACATCTCACAGACATATATCAATTCTTGATGTTGAAGTATTGTCAAAATAAGTTTAAGCACCTCATTAAAGTGAAAAAAACCAAGTATTTGCCTGTGTACTCTCATAATCCCATATTTGTAAATATTCTAGTATTCACACCTTTGTATCATTTAAAAAATTAATTAAATGCCCGTCTGTTGATGTGGAAAGGTTGAGTGTGAAATCAGCCTGGAGTGGTCACACCTGTCTTGATCAAGATGCTTTGGTACCTATAACCAAACTACTTGTGTAGATTAGTTTTACAGTCAGTGGGGCACTGCACTTTTAGGAAGATCATTCCTCTCATTGTAAAATAATTATCGACAATCACATGGATTCTAAAAATGAATATTTGTGTCCGTTGGCCCTACTGGGAGCTGGGGGTTTACAGTTCAAGGTGCCGTGCTGCACCTTGTATGGGTGGAATTGATCTAACACACATAGGTTGCATATCTGATCAGCTAAATTCTAACCTATGCCATCTGCAGCCACTGAAAAACAAAGGGCCCTTCACAGACAGTCAAGTCACAATCTGCTGATGCAACCACAGGTTGTTGCCTAGGAGGTCTAGGCCTGGAAGAAGAAAAGTAAGAGAAGAAAGTGGCGAGTTATCTTTGTGCTTGTCTCCTTTGCACACTCTGGCCCTTAAGCAGCTGATTCCTGCACCTGTTCTGTCAGAATCACCAAAGGCTTTTGAAGCAGAATTCAGAAAACTTTAAGGATCTGAGTGGTTGAAAACATCCAGAATAATTTATCCTCATTGCTTCTTCCATCCACACCACTTGTCTCCAGCTCTTCTCTCTTGATGCTGTGTTGCTTGGGCCCTGCTGTCATGTTTCCTTCCGAAAACATAAATTGTTCCTGACTTCAAATCTTCAACAAGATCATGAGACAGGTAGGGAAGGACCTTTTAGATAAGTTTGGTTGCATTCAACCCAGTAGAATTGATCTATCACCTCCACTTGTGTGAGAGTGAAGTAAGAGAGGTCGAGAAATACGTTCTGTGGGTTATCTTCGGTTGAAAGACACTCTGATTAGGCTTGTATAACTTGGATAACATTAGTGCAATTACCCTGATCTGCACAATCACAGCTGGATGAGCAGATAATCACCAGCAAAAAATTTAATTACATGGATTTATTTGAGCTGTGGTCATAATAATCACTACCATATAAGATATTAAAAAAACACCCAACATAACCTCAAGAAGATGATCTGGGATGGGTTACAGGTGCCTACAGATGAAATAGGTTGGAATTATCTTCTTCCTAGATGTCACTTGTCAGAGTACCGATGGCTTTACTGAGGAGCTCTTAAAGCCACTCTGAATATCATGAGTCCATGACGATTTTTGGTAAGCAAAGGAACATCTCTGACTGCACAGGTTGGGCTGTGCTATATTTGCTTATATCCTACCCTGGGTGATCTTTAAGGTCCCTTTCAACCCAAACCATCCTATTAAAGCTATGATTCTACTTTTACCAGAAGAGCATGGGAGTTAAACTACAGATTTGGGGTTTTGTCTTATCATTTCTTTTCTAAAATGGCCAGTTCCAGCCATTCCTGAAATCCTGTCTGGATTCATTTCCACTGAGAGAACAACAATGGAAGTGTCTTCATCTGGACTGGTTACCTATCCTCTTTCCTGAGTGGAGGCAAAGAGATTTTGTGCACACCTCATTTCCTCCAAAACTGACCATCCAAAACAATTCATACCTGAGGAGTATTTGACTCCTTCCATGATCTGTAAGAGCAGGTGCCATTTCATCTCTACATTCATGTTCTATTTTGGTGCATGGCAGCACTGCAGTACAATCCTTTTAGTAAAATCCTTTCAGTACAATCCTTTTCAAGCACCATCAGGTGAACAGTGCAGAGTTACCACTTCCAAACAACCTTTCTCAAACCAGTCCCTCCCTTCTGCAAGGCCTTGCTCATGCAGTGGGGCCTCCAGCCAAGACTCTCCTTCTTTTCCCTCCTAAGGAGGTTCTAAAATAAATTGTTTAGTGTGTCTGCTGTCAAAATCGTGCTTTGATCTGCCTGCATTTTCCTCTGCAGTGTTTGCATGGATGTAATCAATTTGTAAGAAGGTAATCATGATGCTTTGCTTCTTTTCCTAAACCTGCAGTAGATAATGTATTAGCACTGTGATAACAATCTTGGAGCCGCTTCTAATCCAGTATTAACTCTCCCACTGACCTGTTAGCTGTATCGTTTTCAAAGGAGGATATTGAAGCCCAAATTACCATCACTTTGCTTAAATCTGGGCATGCATCACTGAAAAAAACAGGAGATGGGTCAGGGGATTTGGTCACAGGATGAGAAGGAATGGTGGGCTGAACACAAAGGAAGACAATCCTCACCCACAGGGACAGAAAACAGCCAACCAAATAAACCTAACCCCAAACTCACCCAAAGAGGTCCATTTTTTAAATGGCCTCAGAAGTGGTGGAAAGGAAAAATTGGTAGAGACATCCTGAACCCAGCTTACCCCACCTGAATCGTTTTCCCTATGCATTCATTCAGACGTAAAGCCAGAAAGAAACATTTCTATTTACAAAGAGTAGCTTTTGTAAACACACTTTTCTAGTGATGGCTATTTTATTGTCTGACTGATGCACTGTGGGGAGCACAATTCTAAGTTTTCCTGTAGGCTACATTTTTTATTTTACAGCCAGATGTCACAATAAAATTGTATAAGAAGAAATGATACAAATAAGATGCCAAATTGAGAAAAAATAATCAGCTCAGGGAGGAGGAAAACACATTTCAGTCTTCAAAACATCAGCAGAAATCTATATAAAAATAGATTACATTCTTAATGTAAAGGTCTGATATGCTCTGTAATATTATATTGTCCTGGATCGAGTTATTTTGTGAAAAAGCTCTATTATAAATATTCTCTTGCTAAATATTTTCCACTGTACCTTATAAATACATAAAATCTATTTGCAACTCAGTTTTGGTTACCACTTTGATGTATTTTGAGGAAAAGCACCATAAGGGTTGATCATTCTCCATCATATTTGCGGGGTGACTTTTATGTGTTTACCACATATTTTGATAAAGGGGGCCCCACAGGCAGCTGAATTACTGAAATTCTGATGAAGTCAGAGCATTAAGAAGGTTCAGTGGTTTTGGCTTAGTATGTGATATTTATATCGCTTAAGATATTTAAATCCCTTAAGGTGGGTTTTTTTATATCCAGCTGTGAGGTGGAAGACCAGGTTTCAATTTCCTTGACCTGCAGGAATTCGTAATCACATTCATCCTTTTTAATGGAAAGCCTGAGGTGTAACACAGGGAGGAGTGTTGCTCTCTCTTCTTGGAGCCATACAATGCATCTTGAAATTTGTTCAAGGGAAGCAAATATAAAAATTATATAGTTTGCTAAGTTGGGGAGGTTTTTTTTCTGGAGCCCTGGGCCACCATGAAAACCAGGTCTGATGCTTCTTTATGCAATATTTATATGCCCCTACCTGATTGTAGAAAAACCTGTGACAGGGAACTACTGGAGAAGGGAGTGTCCCTTGTGCTCAGGAGTCCCTGCCCTCTAGGCCACATCTCCAGCCCCTCTCCAGGGCATGTTTGAACACATTGTACAAAGCAGAGAGAATCAGACCTTAGAATTATAGAATTGTTTGGGTTGGAAGGGACCTTTTAAGGCCAGTTAGTCCAACCCCAGGATGCAGATGCAGAACATCACCAATCATTTACGGTGCTCGGTTAATGGTTGCATTCAGTGTCCTTACAGGTCTTTTCCAAACCTAATGATTCTATGATTTACATCCTCCCAGGCAGAGAGAGGTAGTGAGCAACACCTGAGACTTTGCAGTCTCCAAAAACTGAGCTACTCCCTTCCCCAGTGGATAAAAATCACCTCAGTCTACTCTCCTATTGTCACAAATTATCAAAATATAAATTAACCACTTGAATGAAACCTTTCTGCTAATTCATAGGAATGTTGTGTTAGCTGCCTCCCAACCCTCTTTTTAATTTTTAATTAATATGAAAAAAAAGTTTGTTGTTTCCATCTTGAGTCAAGTTGAACTGGATGTTTGCATTACCTTTTAATTTTGAGGGTGGACAAGGGGTAGCCCCCAGACAGTTTTTCATTTTGCACAGCCAACAGGGTCAGGCACATGGTGTGAGTTTATAAACCAAATCAGTGTCACAAGTGAGTTCGGCATGAAAACCTGTTCTGAAACAGCAAGAACACATTCCATTCAATAAAAGAATAATAAAGTGTCAGGTAGGAAATAAATATTGAAATGCATTTCCCACCAGGGAAATCTCTTTGCAGTAACTAATTTAGATGGAGAATAAAACAAAAAGGCCCCATATCTCAACCTTGGCAATAACCTGTCACCAAGCACTACTCACCTCTTGTCTCTGCTCAGACCTGACGCCTGCACAGGAAGAAGAGGTGACAACTGCATTGCTGTCTGCCTTTATAAATCAAATCAAATCATATAAATAATGAATGAAAGGAGTTCTTGCAAAATAATAACAGTGCATTAGGGTCCCTTGGACATTCTTGAGCAGGAAGGACAAGGTTTTCCCTCACATTGCTGTCAGTAATTATGTGGGATACCACAGGTGAAGGGATTGCTTTGGAATTCTGTCAAGAAATTGAACTGCTTCCATGGGGAAGGCAAAGCCTTTCATTTTCTGGTTGTGATTTTTTGGTTTAAACTTCTCTAGAGATTAAAATTGAGGCTGGGTGAACAATGCAGAAGGGATGGCAAGGTGTTGACTTGTTGGGTTCTTGTGGTGGCATGGGCTGGAGACCACGACAAGATGAGTGATGTTGGACTTCCCAGCAAGTTGAAGCAACAAAGTGATGGCCAGGCCCCACACAGACGGTCCCTGCTGTCCACTGTGTCCCTGTCCATCCTAGCTCACCCTGTGCTCCCTCTGAAGGACCAGCTCCCCACTGTGTTCCTGCCTTTTCCCTGCACCACTTCTCGTGGTGTCTTTGTGGGTCTGGCTGGCACAGGTGCATCTGCAGGGTTACACAAATCCTGGGGGTGGATCCCCCACCTGGGATGGGCTGCTACTGCAACCTTTACTGGAAAACCAGATGTTGCCCTCTGTGATCACAGGGAAAGCCACAATTCTCTCTCTCTTTTTTTTTTTTTTT
>WBMY01003255.1:243238-354690 GCA_013397315.1 Donacobius atricapilla
GGCTGTCCCCTCCTGGCAGGGAGTTATGCAGAGCCACAAGGTCCCCCCTGATCCCCCTCTTCTCCAGGCTGAGCCCCTTCCCAGCTCCCTCAGCCCCTCCTGGGGCTCCAGACCCTTCCCCAGCTCCTTTCCCCTCCTCTGCTGTCACCTCCATCACGAACTCTGTCTCCCCACCTCAGGACACAGATGATAAACCACAGTTGCTTCCTTGAAATATAATCCATCTCAACCACGAATTTTCTGCTTTTACTTTTATTAATTGCTACATTAATCACCAGTCAGACTGAGCTCTTCAAAATGAAAGGGCCATTCCATGGCAACATCAGCTCTGTGGTTTTGCCTGGGAATATCACGCTTCATCATCCTAATACCATCACCTTTTTGTTTTACATGCTGTGGAAGTGCTGGGGAAAGGCTTGCTGGTGGAGGTCTTATTTTGACACCCATCTGAAGGTCAGGTTAAACAAATGCCAAATAGGAACAAGATTTGTCTAATTGGTCCTGCCTTGCAGAGGGGAAACAGTCGACCTGACACCTCAAGGTGTCCTGCAGCACTATTTTTTTCTCTGGTTTTAAGATTTTATGACATATTAGAGAAGGCAGCATAATTACAACTTCAGCTGAGATGTAGTTATAAAATCAACTTACAGTAATTGAGTACAGACACTACAGCAAGAGGTGTATCAGTCTTAAGTAAATATTGTAGCAGTAGAGGGACTTGGAAAATCATGAAATTTCACAGAAAGGCATGAATCTTGAAATTAAAAAAGCAATAAAACTGCTCGCAACAGCAGCAGTAACAACAACAACATTGTTATTAAAAACAGTAATTATTTGCCTTGAAAGTCTGTCTAGAAACCCTGGGACTGAAATATACCTACCTGCTTGTTTTGTTCATTCTGTATGCAGGAAAGAAAGACGGTGTTTCCTAAGAGACCTGAAAATATAACTTTTGTTTTGTAGGTGTTTTTTTACAGGATGCTTGGCTACATATTGGTGTTCATACTTCCACTTACATGACTGCTTGACTGTGTCAACAAATCAGGTCAAGTATTTAGAAATCTTTCACAAACTAATTGCACATGAAAANGGATGTTCGAGTGAATTTCAGAGGAATGTTTGCATTTTGATGTGGTGATCTCCCCCAGCACACTCTTCCCTAGAGACAAGTGTGATCTCACCTTAAACCAGAAGGAACATGGTCCCTGGTTCCTGCAAAAGGTCCCCAGGTCTCAGTGACAAGTCCATGAAAGTGATAACAACACTTTCTTCCCCTAAACAGGTCCCTGTCTTTTGCTGGGTGTCAGCACAGGAGGCTGCTGATGGCCTTGGCAGGGAGTATCTCCTGGGTGCCCTGCACCTGGGGGAGGGAGGTTTATGGACACAGGCTCTTCATTCTACAAGTCCAACAGATTTCCTCCCTCCCTCCCTCCCTCCCTNTTGCTACATTAATCACCAGTCAGACTGAGCTCTTCAAAATGAAAGGGCCATTCCATGGCAACATCAGCTCTGTGGTTTTGCCTGGGAATATCACGCTTCATCATCCTAATACCATCACCTTTTTGTTTTACATGCTGTGGAAGTGCTGGGGAAAGGCTTGCTGGTGGAGGTCTTATTTTGACACCCATCTGAAGGTCAGGTTAAACAAATGCCAAATAGGAACAAGATTTGTCTAATTGGTCCTGCCTTGCAGAGGGGAAACAGTCGACCTGACACCTCAAGGTGTCCTGCAGCACTATTTTTTTCTCTGGTTTTAAGATTTTATGACATATTAGAGAAGGCAGCATAATTACAACTTCAGCTGAGATGTAGTTATAAAATCAACTTACAATAATTGAGTACAGACACTACAGCAAGAGGTGTTATCAGTCTTAAGTAAATATTGTAGCAGTAGAGGGACTTGGAAAATCATGAAATTTCACAGAAAGGCATGAATCTTGAAATTAAAAAAGCAATAAAACTGCTCGCAACAGCAGCAGTAACAACAACAACATTGTTATTAAAAACAGTAATTATTTGCCTTGAAAGTCTGTCTAGAAACCCTGGGACTGAAATATACCTACCTGCTTGTTTTGTTCATTCTGTATGCAGGAAAGAAAGACGGTGTTTCCTAAGAGACCTGAAAATATAACTTTTGTTTTGTAGGTGTTTTTTTACAGGATGCTTGGCTACATATTGGTGTTCATACTTCCACTTACATGACTGCTTGACTGTGTCAACAAATCAGGTCAAGTATTTAGAAATCTTTCACAAACTAATTGCACATGAAAAACACTAAAAATGGACGTCCTCAAAATCTTGGCCTGTGACACCAGAAGCAAGACTGACCGGTAGGTATTTTTCCCTTGAGGAAATGATATATGACAACCATATTTCATGCTTAGGTCATTAATTTCAAGGACCTCAGCTGGAGTATCTTGCCAGGGTTTAACTAAAACCACTTCATATTCTCCAAAAATTAGCTCTTTGCAGAGTTCTGAGTCCGGCCTGAGCTGGGGCAGAAATTTAAAAACCAGTGTCTGACCTTTGCATTACTTTTAAATGACTATGTAATGAGCTATGGGAAGATCCATGGATTTATTTTCACCTCTGGATCCTTAAGAGTATCATAAACCATTTGAGCTTTTGCTCTTTTGGTTTTATGTCACCATCAGATTCACCTCAGAATTATTTCCTTTGATAAATCCTTCTCATTCTCTACTTCACCTTTCAGTTAGCTCTTCTGTGGTCCAGGCAGGCCATTTGTCAACACTCAGCAGCACCCACTGGTCTGATGCTTTATGCCCAAGGCTGTCTGGCCAGGTCACTTCACTGACCACCTGCACTTTTGTCCCTCCCAAAGCCTAGGCTTTAGTACAGTGTCATAAGGAGCCAGAGCACAGGATTATCATGCCAAGAACTTCCTGTCATTGTAAAGTAATGATTTTTCAGTGGCTTGATTCTTTTTAAGGTCACTCTACCCCCATCTGCTCGCCCATGGTTGTGTTTTTGCCTGATAGAAAACAGACGATCTTGATGAAATCGGAGAAACGGTGGAACACGGAGGGAGGAATTTTGTTTCTCCCCTTCTGCTGTATCCACAAGAGGCACCTAAAAAGGATTGATGGAGCAAAACCCAAAGGAGTCATCCAAGCACTTGTTAGGCAGTTCTGTGGACTTGCTTTCTCCCATGCCCACATCATGGATGCTGTTGGTGTGCGCACCACCCTGCTTTCACTGAGGCACAGGGGATGGGTGTGTAGACCAGTGGCAAATGTTTCATAGCCAAGCCAGCCCAACAAACAGAGGCCTTTTAGAGCAGGACTCGGGATGCCATCGAGAGGTCTGAAAGGTGACAGGACTTGGACAGCTGTAATTTAAGCTCTGCACAGCCTGTATGAGCAGGGAAAATGTCACATGAGACACGTAACACACGAAGTTTTCTGGCAAAGCAGGTACGTCTGAAGCTCACCCTTTGGAATTCACAGCTGTTCTTCCCCACTGAGCAATGGCTTCCTCCATCTTCAGTGGCTGCTGTGCACCTGGGGAAGTTTTCTGTCTCCCTACTCCACGTGCTGCAGCCCTGCTGTAACTGTTGTCCTGCCACCATCAGCTCCTGTCACTACACTCTCCTTTGCCTGTTGCTCACTGAATTATTTTCATTCCTGTCTTTTACACCGCTCCCATCACTTTCTTAAAACGTCCTTGGGTGCTGTTGTGTCTCCTCACCACCCACCACCTTTCCTGCTTCATGTCCTGTTTCTGGGAAGAACTTCAAGATGCAAAAACCCCAAACTATTCAGCTTGGCATCTACGGAGGGCTGAGCCAGGGAGGTTGTGTTGTACCCCTGGAAGTCTGGGGGCTCAGTGAAGGCAAAACTGATCCAGGCAGCTTGGACACACAGACACATTAAAATACAGCCCTGTCAAACAACAAAAAACTATCTTAGAGAGATATATGACTTATTGTTACTTTATTAACAACGTGGCTTACAACTGTTTCAAGTAAAAAGGGATTTAATTCTGAATAAAAATTAAAATATAACTCTGAATATAGATTTTCACTTATTTACATGGAAACATATATACAGAATAGAATCTTACAGCAAACTGACAACATGCCCTTCGCCCTGGGAACTTCAAAAAGTAAAAACACCAGCATTGATTGATGTATATATATATATATATATATATACATACATATACACGCATATATATACATATATATACACACACATATGTATCAACACACCAAAGGGATCATATACACAAACTTTGAGTCAAAACCTTCAGTACAAACTGGAATGCAAAACAATTCAAACTTTTCCAACATGCACCACCATGAATGGAGTGTAACTGCTGGTTGTGGACCAATTCCTGCTGTTCCATGAGTGATAGGAGGGTTTAAGTGCTTGCCTTGTCCTACATGAGGTACATGAAAAGACTCAACTCCCCTCCATTTGGGACTTTCACCTCACTCAGACCCCAGGGGACGCCCCTGCCTGTGCATGTGGATGTCTCATGGTACCATTCCCCAGGTGAGTGTCTTCCAGAAAGCAGGTCCCTGAAGGTGAAGGCTGCTGGAATAACTTGGCACATCCTGACCAGGTTTGGCAGAACAGGGATTGGGAAATGGAATGCACACATTTACAACCTATAAATGATGGACATTTATACATCCATAATTCCAGTGAGGCTGGAGCAGCAAAAAGCAGGTGGAGTGCCCTGGGAATGAGCATTTTCATCCTGTCACATCACAACACAGAGTGTCTTGTATATCCATAACCTGAACTCAGGGCAATGTCACCTTTTCCTGTGGGAGAGAGCTCAAGTTTTAGCCCGATACTTCCTATGGAGGTCTGGAAGGTGCAAGAGGAGAGTCTGCAGCCTCCAAACCCCAGAAGACACACAGGAGTTGGGTACAATCAGGAAAAGCTGATCTTCCCTCCTATCCAGCCAAGGAGCCTAGAGACATCTGAGAGCCAGATTTCTGTATCTCCACTAGGAAAACAAAATTGGAACCTTTCAGCATTGTGGCTCTGAGTCTATTGCCAGCTTCCTTCTCTCCTCTCACCTGGCCCTTGCTGGGACTCAAAAACCATCTCTGCTGTGAAAAAGAAAAGCTCTCAGGAACGATGCTGACAGACTCCAGCTGTGCTTCTGTTCTGAGAGGTCCCTCTCCACAAAGACAACTCAAGCCCAGAACTCCAGGCTCTCTCCCCTTGAAGCCCTCTCTCCCCTCTCCCACACCCTCGGTGGTGATCCAGACTTACCTTTTTTCACTGCAAAAATTAACACAACAGACTAAAAAAAAAAAGAAAGGCCACCAGTATTTGTAACTATGACCCAGGTTTGTGCAGTTATGTGTCTTCTGCAAGAGAATTTCCACGTGTGGCACCAAATCACCAAAACCACTCTTTCTGCAGGACAGCTGACATTTAAAGCACTGCTGGGCTATAAAATTCTCATCTTTGATGACTGGCTCATATTCTATATGCAGCTATTATCACCATTTACACTTCTTGCTGGAGTATTGTACCAAAGTATAAATGAGACCATTAAAGGCTTCCGTTCCTTTATTGGGAGTTCATGAGCACCTGAGGACACAAACCCTCTCTTGCGAAGTCTGGCAGACTGCAGCTGCATTTCTGCCTGCTAGGAGGAGGTGTTTGAATTTTCTGTTAATTAAGTGCAGGCTTTGACTTCTGTGTGGGAGAAACTGGGGAAGAATTGGTTCCATAGCCCACAGATCTATGAGGGCCCTACCACTAACCTCAGTTACTTCTGGATCAAATCCTGAGTTAACAGATTCCTTTAGTTCTGCATCAGCTGATGTGACAAAGAATAATACTGAGGGGAAAATATACATGCATCCACATTCTGAAAGAATTTTTACATAAATATACTGTATAAAACATCTCTGAAACACCCCGGATTGTGGGTGAAGGAATATTTGTTTAATGTATCCAAGTTAAAAAGTATACAGTCACAAGAAAAAAAAATCCTAATGTTCAAGATGTTGCAAATTACAGAAAATATTTCCTGGAGTAAGGTATCAGCTTTGCAATCCCAAGCAATGGAAAATACAGCATGACATATCTTAGCACCAAAATGGAGCCCTTGGGACTGTATTTATCCACACATAATAAAGCTGGTTTTAATGGTGCTCAGTTGCAGCATGTTGTTCTCCTTTGGCACTTGAATTTGGAAATGAGAGGAACACTCTGAGTTCATCATTTTCCAGATGCACTGCACCAGAAAAGCACAAAGTATCTGAAGTGCCCTGATTGTACGGAGTATCTGAAACACTGAGATGGCACAGCAGCTCTGTCAAATTCCATTCTATGCCCTGAAAAGACCAAGGCAGGCTTTAAGGTGACTCAATGTTGATTCCGGCGGCCCAACATTGCCTGGTTTGCCTTCAAAAGGCTGAGATGGGGACACCACACGACTGGGACTGCAACAGGCTGAAAGTTAAAAGCCAAGGACTGGTGACTTTCCAGTTTAAGGCAAATTAGCTGTTTGCCCAGAGTAAAATGAAGGAGTTTAGGTGTCCCACTGAGAAACTTTTTAAATCCCAGCAGGCATCCAAGTACCTCTGTCTGGGTGGGTAGGCCATCTCAGCTAGGACATGTAGGACTGGATACTTCACTAAGAACAGGGTGTGCCTGGATTTTAGTGCTGAGGGCACAAGGCATTTTTAGGAGGTTTCTGCACCCTGCAAGACCAAACTATTAAGGGTTATGGAATATGGATAACATGAACGAGCTGGAAACCCTGAAATCCTCCTCAGAGCTGAGAAACCTTCATGCCTCTGAGAGGTAGGAAAGGCCAGGGTTTGGTCATCCTGGCAGCCGTGTTTGTGAGCTGAAAAAGGAAGAAAAGCCCTGAAATCAGAGATCATTTTCTTGAAGAACATCCATGACGGCAGGAAGTAGGCAGGACAACCAACGAGGGAATTATGGACTTTCCTTAAGTTAATGATTTAATCCAATTTCAGAGATGGATGCTTTGGGCCAGGAAAGTGGGAACTGGCTGATGTTGCCAAGGTTAAGGGCTGTGAAGGGAGCAGGACCTGCCCATGGATCTGTTCAGCCTGACTGAGCACAAGCTCCAAAGAAGCCAGTGCAGATAAAGATGAGCAGGCACCATACACTCTCCAGCCCCCGATTTTTGTTCCAAAAATGCCCGTCTTTGGTCCCAATGCCCAAAGAGAGTCCAGTAACACCTGCACAGCCTTGCTGTGGGAGCAAAGTGGTCTGTGTCAGTCTGCTGAAGGTCAGCATCCAACAGCCCAGACACAACGGCAGGGCTGCTCCCCAGCCCCCTGGCAATGGCCTTGGATAATCATGAGTTCAGCACTCCACAGCAGTGGCCTTTTGCAGCTGACAACACAACGAACTTCAGGCCTGGATGCAAAATTCAGAACAGGGAGGGGAGATGTGGCTTCACCTCTGTCATTAGTACATCTGTGCAACTGCAGCAGCTCTGAAGTTAACTTAGAATCAATCAGGTCTGGAACAAAAAATTCCACAAATTTACAGTGGTTTACACTTCTACATTGCAAAGTGAAGTGGTATTTTACTCTAGCAAGATTGGATTTCCATTATCTCCTTTGAAGCACATTACTCCAAAGCTGTACTGATGTTCCAGAATTGAAACAAAGTCCAGGCAAGAGAAATTAATTCCTTCTGATCTCTGCTCCATCTGAGCATATTGTCCGGTTAAACTCCACACCACCCATTCTCCACTTGTGTAAGAAATGGCCCAAAAAGTTCAGCTTCAGCTTTTCTGGAAAGCAATCAATGCAACAGACAACAGTACCTCAATCCCATACATCTTCCCAAACTGCAGACTAAAAAGGAATAGTAAAGCATTTACCACTCAAGATAACTTTAGCATAAAGATTTCAGGTTATCAACTTCTCTGACAGGACAGAAAGTGATAAATGAGGCAACACTGAAGAACAATAAAGTGAAAGACAAATAGTGAGGAGAGAGAAACCTGTGGAAATAAAAGAGCCGGGGCTAGATAAAATTAAAACTTTTTTTTGTTGTTAATAGTTCGAGTTTTGAATACGATTTAACTTCCCTGAACACCCAGTAAAGATTCCCATGTTCTTGGCTCAACGCTTCACTCTTTCCCTGACTGGCTGGCACAAAAGCTGGTTGCTCTCAGAGTGTGCGTGTGTCTGCTCCCCAGTCATGCCTCCACAAGGAATTAGCTGCCATAGGAATATCTACAGTTACAAGGCTGATGTAGACAAAAAATGACATTTCTGCAGTGTGTCCCAGAAGGCATTAAACATCTCTGACAAATCCCAGAGGCCAGAAACTCCAAGAACATCAGAGCAGCAGCAGAAGCTGGATTTGACGAGTAAAGGATCAGTGCTGGGGTGCTGTTTAGCAAACAGCCTTTCTGCTTCCCTTCCTAGGAATGTCCTCATGCGCCAGTTCTCCTGACAGAATCCTCCCAGGAGCTGTCTCCTGCTGACAGATCTAACACCAGGACTGGGCTGAAGTGAGGAGGAGCTGGGAGAGGCAGCGTCCCTGATTTTCTCAGCTGTCCTCTCACTTTGCTGGGTGCAATCCTTCTGTCTTCAGAGGCCAAACACTGAGCAACACTTTCAGGGGATCCTGAGAGAGATCCACAGTAGTTACCAAATCAGCTGCACTGACCCATTTCACTGCTACTGTCAGTAGGAAACCCAGTCAAAACCCCATTTTTTTCGTATCTGCCCCACTACAGAACCATGTTCCTGGATTTCTGAAGAACAAAACCCCACCATTTGATGCAGAGGCAACTAAT
Source organism: Donacobius atricapilla (assembly GCA_013397315.1). Classification (NCBI taxonomy): domain Eukaryota; kingdom Metazoa; phylum Chordata; class Aves; order Passeriformes; family Mimidae; genus Donacobius; species Donacobius atricapilla. Next base: position 252,026 of record WBMY01003255.1, read on the forward strand.
ACCGCCTTGAACTGATTAGAACTTGAACAAGATCTTCAGAACAAAGCAACAGCTGAGAACAGATCCAGTCCTGCTCATCTCCCCTGTAAGAACATTTCTGATGAAGTCTCAGCATCTGGTCCAACCTGCAGCAGCTGGACCCATCCCATTCCTCAGTGAAAAATCAGAAAACCTGCTGAAAGACAAGTTAGGAATTTCCAAGTGATGCATGGCTTATTCAGTGCTTCTTGCCTAAAACACTCCCTGGGCAAGATCTGGATGTATTCCACAGTATTTATATCTGAAGGCCCCCTCTCTTCTCCAAGGAATTTAAGAAGGAAACCAATGAAGGAGAAGCAGCTGCAGCCTAGTGTGGGTTGGTAGGTTCTTCTGAGCACAGGGGTCAGCAGGAGTCCCTGATCCCAGTCGGCTGTCACCATATAGCTCAAAGACAGGTCTTTGTATTATACTGATTTGGATTCAAGATTAAGATACTGACTATGAAAGCTTTCATGTTCCTGTACAAGAATGGAGCATTGTACAGATCCCATCACAGAGATATTCAGCTGACTGTGCAGAGCCAGCGTGGCTCAGAATGTGCTGCTGCAACACCAGGCCTTGTGTCACCCCTGTCAGTCCACTGCAACTTTGGTATCAGAGGGACCATGGGTTGAATCCCCTTCCAAAATTCAGTCAGGAATAATCATTATATGCCTGGTGTAACACGTTTTCCTTTTGTAAAACCAGAGAGGTGGGAGGGGAAAAAAAAGTCCACTGATCACCAAGATCAAACTTGCAGTTAAACCCCAGGTAAAGCTACAAATGATGACTTGCATTTCAATATGAAAGAAGAGAGTCAGAGTTGTCTAAAAGAAATGTTCATGTCCAGAAATTGTCCTAGACAAACCATGACCACCTGCAAATGTCTGATCCTTCTCCTTGCAAATGCATCTGCCACTGGTAGGTTTGGTTGGCTGGCCTTGCACCACTGGGCAATGGGTTGGAGAGGCTCACAAGGAGAGATGCCAGCAGTCCTTCCATGTGCTTTACAAGTACAGAAAAGTTAGTTCCATTTGTAGCTCGTTTCTTTTTTGTGTTTGTTTTTCTTCCCCCTAGGGATTAACTCCCAACGCTTCCAATTCCACTTGTTCTTGGAAAAGAAAAAGGATATGGGGGAAGAAAATCCCTTGAACAAGCTGAAACGGTAAAAAAAGACAGGGAACAAGGTGGGGGACAGGAATGACTGGAGAAGTGCAGTCAGTTGGCATATTGTGCATAGAAAGCAACTTTTACTCGCTCGATCTGGTGGCACAGTTTGATGGCTGGACCCAGCTTCAGCTCCATGCACTCCTGCACTGTGGGCAGTGTCAGCAACAGCAGGGCCTGGCCATCAATGTCCTGGGGAAAGAAACACAGGGAAAATGGTTTTGTTTGTGGACTCTGGAGGACAGAATGCATAAGCAGGTTTGGAGGAACAAGAAGGGTATTTTGCCCTAAAAATTCAGTTCTTTTATCCTCTGCTTTTTTCTCTCCCTTTGACACTGCCCATCTCCTTTCCCTGAGATACAACATGTTTTTTCAGAAGTTGTCTAGTGTCTCTTCATAGGTTCTCACCTTAACCCCCAGCCTGGGAAAAGCCTCCAAGCTGCTGAAATGAAAGATCAACCTAAAGAACCTCTGATGAGTCCACAGAGATCTCATCAGTCCTATTTCATGCCTGAGGAACTGAAACAAGGGGCAGGCTGCCGAGAGACACCAGAAGACACAGGAGGGAGCTGAATGGAGAAACTGATGCTGGTCCCACTGCCAAGTCAGACCCTTTCCCCACTTCCTCTGGCCCACAATTTGCTTAGCACAGGTTTATGTCTGCCCTGCTCCATGCCCTGTACCCAGGTCCCCCCAGGACCTGCCTTGTTCCACTGCTAAATGACCAAGAGAGGGGCCTGGACCACCCAAAGCCCTTGCAATCTGTAATGTCCCACAGTTCTACAATGGTGCAGGCTGGAAAGGACCTCTGCAGGTCATGTCTTTCCTTCAAGCATAACTATGCAGCAAACTCCATGAACCTGTACCCTAGATGAACAATTTTACTGGGAACTCCTGTTGGCTTTATAATCCTCTTCTTAGCGGAGAGCTCAGGTTCTCTTCATTCCTTAATGGACTGAGATGATCAAGCCACAGAACTGCTTTTTACCCTTTAGGGAGGATCAGAGATTATGCACAGCAACTCACAGCCAACATAAGCTCCCCAGGACAGCCCTGACTGGGCAGCACTGAACACAAGGAGGATTTAGACACCTGAAGTGCTGCTTTGATCAGGACTGTCCATGGCTCAGGTCCATCCTCCACTGAAGGCTGATGGCATAGACCATTGCACCAGGGCTTCACAAGGAAAAGCTCCAGTCATCTATGTTTGATTCAAGTCCCTATAAAACTCTCTGGCAAAGGGGAGACAGGGTTGGCTTCCGAGCCCTGGCATTGTTCCAGGCTGGTTAACAAATGGTCGGAGCTCGCTGTGACACTGCAACTGCAGCACCCTGCTCTGGAGAGTTGCACTCACTCCAGACTCCCCCTCCACCTTCTCCCAGCCCCAGCAGCTGGAGTCATCCATGGTGAAGAATCAGAGATAGCTCAATGAGCAGCTGTCCACACCACTGACTAATTAACCACATTTGCATCTTCCTAACTACAGCTTGTTAGTGCTGCCCTTTACCCTCAGCAGTGGCTGCTCCTCGTTAGCCAAGAAATGGCTCTTTCCACATAGATTTTACACATTCACAATGGCTTGAGATGAACACTGGCTTCTGCTCCTGCAAACCTATCTGCTTAATGAGGAGAGGTCTAGCATCTCCTAAATTTAGGTTATCCAAGGCCTGACTGGCAGATCTTCAGAGGAATTTAGTTAGGAATTAGGTGTCGACACACTTGGGACATCTAGGTGCTAATAGCAAAATTCTGACAGCCAGTTTGGGCTTCAAGTAGCACTTTTCTGGTTTCCAGGCCAGTATTTTAGAATTGGATGGAACCCATGTGTCCAGGAGACAGCCTGGTATGTACCACGTAACCATTACCTGTTTTTACACTGAGGTTCCTACCTATGGGACATCAGAATGGCACCGTGCACGTTGGCATGAAAAGGACTAAAACTCCTGCTTTCCACACGGGTTTTTCACAAGACTATTGAGTTTCCGGACTCTCTGAGGATCTGGCAAGGCTCTGACTCAAATTTCTAAGGGTTTTCATGCCTTGTCAAAATTGGTGTTATAACCTGGTCTGATGGATCTGAAGTCTGGTCATGATCTCTACCAAATCCCAAGGCCTATCCAGCAAGGTGGGATGGGCTGTAACACAAACAGGCACCACAGACACAAAGGCACAAGTGATAAAATGAGGTCTACCTGCTCCTGAAATATTTTGGCAAGGGGGGCACAGTCGGTGAGTTTAATAAACCTCACGACATCAGTCACAGTCCACTCCAGTGGGTTACTGTCCAGGACAAGCTTCTCTTCCTCTTCTTGCTTAACTTCCTGCCAGGAAAAAAATAACAAAGGGTCACGGTAGGACTCGAAATAGATTGACTCCATAAAGTTGTCAGAAGAGAAAGAAGGCTTTATTTACAATTCCAACAGTTTTTTTTATAACATGCTGTGCCAGAAAGGTCTATTATTGGTCCATGGGACTGACACTTCTCTCCATTGGTTAAGGAATAGGAAACAACACCTGGGGACAGTTGTTATGGGAAAGGGAACACTGTTTACTTAACCTGTTTTGAGAAATGGAGAGAGATGTTTTGAAAAAGTAAACTGTTGACAGCTTTCCCTTGGGAAAGGAGCTGGCAATGGTTAGCAAGCTAAATTCTCTCAGGCTCAGAAATATCGAGCCCACAACAAAAAAAGGCCTTCACAAAGCAAACTACCTCCTGTGGAGAACCAGGGCAGGGATGCCCTCCTCAGACCAGCAAGGTCTGGCACTGAAGGTTAATTCAGGAGGAATTCTGTTATGAGATGGCACACACTCACCTCCTTGGCTGGTGTGCCTTTCTCTGACTCGCTGCAGGGGTGGGGCTGCGGTCTGCGGCTCCGCCGGGCTCTCTCTGTGGGAGGAGGAGGCCTGTCCAGCTCGGCGCTGCTCCGCAGGGTGACTGCTCGCCGCGGCCTGGTGGAGGGCACCTCGGCTGAGGACGTGTCCGTCTGGTCATCGCGCAGCTCCGAGCTTGTCTCCTCGCTCCCCGTCTCATCCTCCATCGCGTCCAGCTCCTCATCCTCGCTCTCCTGCAGAGACAAACAGCATCCAGGAGGTGGATACAGCAGCAAATCCCAAGGCATGGGGTCAAAGTGCGTTCCCACGGCCATGCCAGTCCACAGTAATATTTATTTTAACCCAATGTCTTGGGTTGAAATGCAAGATGTAACTAAAAGTATGTATTCTGTTACCATCTGTTGAAACCAGTTGGGGAGGTGTTTTTTTCTCTTCTATGACCCATCCCTCATGACTCTGGTATTGGGATTCCCAATACCTCCCAGGGTCCAGCCCTTGCAGAGAAATGGCTTAAAAAACTTAGTGAGACGGCTCTCAAGAGGTGTTTTGCAAAGTAAAAGCTTTTAATAAAAGTAAAATAATAAACATCATAGAACAAAGGAAAAGCTGAGCACAGGTGTCACAGAAAACTCTTTCACCTTGCTAAAAACACTCTCAAAAGCCCTGAGCACAGGTGCACTCGTTCTTAAATACTTGACTGTCTAGGTGGGTTCTCTTGGCAAACTGCCAATTGAAAGAGATACAGGCTTTGATGGACAGTGACAACAGTCCATCCAACAAGTGCTTCTCTCTTGGCATTGAGCCAATTCCTGTCAAGATAGCAAAGAAGCTTCAAGGTTCTTCACCCTATAAAAGTACAAGGGGTGAGTCCCAAACCTTTCCCTAGATGGGCTTCTGTTAATGGGCCAGCTGTTAAATCCAGGTGGGGCAGTGTTCTTTATCCCCTCCAGGACCCATCCTCCCTCTGGGGGATATCTTCTGTTAATGGGCCATCGAGGCTCACCTGCATGACTAATAAAATTACATCACCCCATAGTGAGATGCTCCACCCAGTGGGAAGAGCCACGCATTCCTACCTGGATATAATCTGAGCTTTGGAACACTAGGACAGCCTGTTTCCACTGGATTCCCAGAGGAAGACTGGACCCATCTCATCACCACTGAACCTTCACAGGAAAACTACACCCTTCTACAGTATCATCTCTGCTCCAACAGAACCACATCTGTCACTCCAGGAAGACCTAACTGGACCACTACCAACACCCAGGCCAAGAGGGTGTCAGGTTGAGTTCTGATTCTGTCAGGTTTTTTTGGTTGTTGTTGGGATTTTTTTGTTGTTGTTGTTTGTTTGTTTGCTTTTTTTCTGTACTACTACATTTTTATTTTTAATATTCCTAGTGAAGAGCTGTTATTCCTATTCCCATATCTTTGCCTGAAAGCCCCTTAATTTCAAAACTATTGTAATTCAGAGGGAAGAGGCTTACATTCTCCATTCCAAAGGAAGCTCCAGCTTTCCCTGGCAGACATCTGTCTTTTCAAAACCAAGACACTGAATTACCTCATTTTCATTACAGCACTAAGTGAATTAGCCCTCGATTTAGGTTTGTTACAAAATGCAGAAGAAAAAAAAAGGACTTGGCAGGAAATTCTTTTTCTCTTCCCAAGTAAAGGTCAACAGCAATAACTCATCTGGCATGAAATGTTCCTCTCATAGGCTGGTATCTCAAAACTTGAGGTGCTGCAGATGCGCAGGAGGAGAAATGGAAAGTACTAAGAAGATAAAATGAAATTCAGGTTGACTGGGTTGAAATAAAATCAGAAACAGGCTTGGCTTTAAATTTCACATTGCTTCCAACTGGTTTGGTTATTATTGGTACTCAAAAAAGGGAAATTTTGGTGCCTTTTGAAAATGTCTAGATGTTCAAGACAGCACTCTTTTAGTGACATTTCTGCAGAACTCAGGACAGAGGATTTCAGCCAGATTTCCCTGCTTTCAGCCCAGCACTGAAGTGCTGGAGGTGAAGCCCAGAGTTCCATTTGAAGTATTATACCAGATTCTTGTTATTTCTGTCACACAGGGCTTACAATCACTCACCAACTAATGGAAACTGCATTTTGAACTTTATATACATATAACTTGCCCAAATGGTTTTAACAGCTTATCTCTGATCCAAGCAAGTGTGAGCAGGCACCCAAAGCCACATGCCCAGGTCTTGAGTGAAAGAGCAATTTAGACAAAGATGTATAGGCTGAAAGGTTGAAAACCTTGGCTAATGGTTGGTTTAGGCTTAACGTACGTTTTAAGTTCCTTTGAAGCAGGTATAATGTAAGGAAATGAAGCAGAACTACACCTAAATGAGGACCAAGCCATGAAGATGCAGGCAATCAACTGAAAGCTGAATAAAATAACCTACTCTAGCTGAAGTAGAGGGAATTTAAGTAAACCAATTTTATTTCACATTGCACAAAGCAGCAATCACTGGCACTCAGCTAAGGAAGTGAAACCACACATGAACTCTGTTATTGCCACCATGGGAAACGTCCACAGAAAACAGCCCACACAGAACTAGGTCTATTCCAGGTTTAATTTGGACATGAATCTTTGCAGAGGCTCAGACCCTGCTGTATCACACAGCAGACTGGAAAGACTGAGCCCTCAAATTCCATACATTTGGGACACAAACCATTTGCTTGTGTGCTAGGGCTTGATGTTGTGAGCCAAAAATATCAGGAATAGTTAATGAAAAAATAAAATTCCTTGAAACCACAATGGCTATGAACTATTATTATTTATTACAATACTTGGAGATCTTAGACATGGATCACGGAGCTCCTTCACTCTGCTAAATGCTGTGCAAAGCATCCAACAGGCTCATCTGCCTGCTTTTAAGGAAGGAAATAAAACAGAGGTATTAGGCAGCATGTCAGCCAGTGAGCATTGGGAAGGTGGGAGTGAAAAATCTGCTTGCTACCTCTGAAATCCCCAAAGTGCCCCAATGAAACCAGTCTGACCTTAGAAGAACAGAGCTGCAAGGAAAGATAAAAAACAGAAACTGGAAGTGTTCAGGTGTGCTGAGAAGACCCCCAAAAGGAAAATGCAGAATGGGGGACTAGAAGAAGGCATCAAGGAGCTTTTGCTGATTTATCCCAGTACAACACAAACCTCTGCAGAGCCTGCAGCATTTGAATCCACAGCTGATGATCTCCTTTTCTTCTGCACAAAAACAGATTTCCGCCTCTTCCTGCGTCTGGCTGGCTTGACATGACCACTTTTCACGTTGTTATTTTCCCCAATTGGTGGCTTAATTATTTTTTTCCTCTTCCCATAATAATAAGCTGGAGAAATGAAGCACAATGCCCATTAAAAACTTTAACCATCCAAAGAAGGGAGCCTTGGCTTGCTCCTTGCTACAGGTCCAGGACTGTACTCTTAAGTACAATTTAAACTTTAAAATATATTGATTTGGAAAAGAAATGTACAGCATAAATAGGTCATGTTGGACTAGCACAGAGTGTTACAGCTCTTATGTATCCAGATTAATGATGAAGACTTCAGAATTTAACAATGTGTTTAGGCAGAACTGAGCAATGATTTGGAAGGAAAGAGGCCAACAAGTTCCAGATTTGATCCAATGCAGTTCTGTGTAAGGTAACAGTCTCAGACACCCTTCCACGTGATGAAGTTTTCAGCAGAGAGGGGAGAGGGCCAGCTATCCTCAATCCTGTACAAAGGAATGGGGTTTTATTACTTTCAACTATTTTGGGGCCCAGGTTGAAATTAAGGATGTGAGAGTCCTCTGATACATTACATATTTGTATTAAGTGCCTTTTGATACACTCTGGGATGAGATGCTCTGTCCTTGACCAGCAAGGGTATCCCAGGGCAACAAAAATGGCACTTGGCACCCATGCTAAAGTTCATACCTGAACTGAACCTTTCAGCAAATCAATGGAGTTTTGAGGAAAAATTCATCCAGTCACATAAACTATCAACTCTGAGATGAGACAACCTCAGCTGGAGCTCTGCCAGCTGCCCTCCTCCAGCTCTCCATCTGCTACCAGTGGGAGCCAGGACTCCAGCTCAGGTGTTGAATTCTACAGAAACCCATCCTCAGTGATCTCAGTAACCCCCTGAGCATGCTCCTCCTTCTACTCTGGCGCCAAACTCAAGAGAATGCTTTAGATCAATTATACTGCTTTTTGCAACCTTTGTGGAAGAAGGATAACACTCATTTCCACTTCCCTGACCTGTTCAAGAGCCATAATACCAGTAATATTGACAGCAAAGGCATTGTACACTAACAACAGCCTTCCTGAACAGGCAGGGTCATGTTTAAATACTGAACTCTCTGAGCAGAGAGTCAGTGTTCCCAAATCTTCCAGCACCTTAGTACTGTGGTTTTGGCCTGCACTGATGTGTATGCCAGAAATTCTTTATCAAGCGGATTCATCTCACCTAACGAAGCTGTCTCAGATGTGGCAAGTTAAAATCACAGCTTCCCACTGCAGGTTCCTTTTACGTGCTCCTTTTGTTAACTTTAGATACAAAGAAAAGCGAAGACATCCAAAAACTGATGACATTCAAACGGATGTATTTGGATGGAGTGTGAGGGACAGTCTTCTGGTACAGGATTCTAAGGGAACCTGTGGGTGCCTCAGGATTAAATAACTGCTCTTAGATGTGATGAACCCTCATCAGTATTAACGTATCACACAACTCCTGTTCTTCACCACACACCATCTCCCACTTCTCTGGTTCCCAGCCAGCACCAAGAGGCACTTTTCCAATACTCACTGTATTTGGTTTTGGTGTGGATGGAGCAGTTCTCAGGGCAGACTTCAGCAACCAGAACAGGGCTGAAGAGGTTGGGGCAGCACTCAAGCTTGGCACAGACCCTCCTGCAGAAATCTGCCACCTGGTCTGATGTCCGCACGATCTTCACGGTCGCCCTGTAGGTCTTCCCTCTGTACCTAGGGAGGAGTACAGGACCCCACATCACCCAGCCAGCAAAATCCTGTGGTACTACAGACCAGACTCCCCTCTGCCAGGGAGAGACTCTTAGGAGAGTGTCTCTCGTGAGAATGCAGGCAGAACAGGTCTACTTCTTTTAGTGGTGCCATTTCAGAGGGACTTGAGGAAGGAAAGGGTGAAATAAATTGGAAGGGGTGGACATAATTTGGGAAGGAATCTATGGGCACACCAGATATATCTGTAGATATGGCAAGAGAATGAAAAAAAATGTCAGTAGGCTTGGTGAGGGAACTACATAGGACAGCAAGCCCTTATTGTGAACTGATGCAAAGTTTTTGGGAGAGGGATGCAGCCTCTCTCCATATATTGACCCATGATCAGATGCTTCTACACCTTGCAGAGCGTTCTGGCCAACCACTCTGTATTTAGACTGAACTCGCTAAGAGCCCAGTGCACTTCTGGTTTTCTCCATTGCTATCTTTCCTGCTCCCATATTGTGTTCCAGCTCCCAACAATCCCCACCGTGGTACCAGGTGTGGCTATCAGGACACACTCATTGTGAAGAAGCATCAGGGTGAAACAACAATGTCTGCCACCCTGGGACCAGATGACTTCACCACTCTGAGATGTGGGCACTACAAAACCTGAGGAACTCATCAGGGGTCTCTGGAGTTATTTAACAGGGCTGTAGCAACAGGCCCTAAAAACTGATTCCTACAGGGAATGCCTAGAGCAGAAACCTGCAATGAAAGGTTTGTCTTAAATTTGCTATGCCACTAAAACATTTATTTCGGTGTTTCATATGAATTGTTTCTGAGCGATAAATGGCTGAGAAAGATACAGTTACATTCCTGCTGTACTACATTGTAGATGTGAACCCTGGAAAACCAATTATCCCTGTAATTTATTAAACAGCAGCAGCAAGCTGTTGTAAACAGTGAGATAAGGTTTTCAAAACATCTCTTACGCATCCTGAGGAATGCAACAGGAGAGACAACCATGCCAGAGCCCCGTGCTGGCATTACAAATGTGCTCAGAGGAGGGAAAAGTAACAGACAACAAAAGAAAAAGAGGGAACAACAGTGGAAGAGAGATTACTGTGTGGGAGGCAATGAAAGACAAGGATACAGTCACCAGGAAAAATGAAACAAAGCATTTGTCAGTGAATTAAGATCTGCAGTTTCCTGGCAGCTGCTGATAGATATGGGAGAGGAAGAGAAGAACGTGGCGAAACAAAGATGTGACCAGAGAGTTAAAACATTCAGACAGCTCTTTCTGAAACAAAGGGATGTGGGAAAAGGGTTTGAAACTGTGGCGCATGAAATGTTATAATGGGGAAACCCAAATGAAACTTGGGTCTGAGAACAGCCCAGTCCAACCATACTCAGGTTGCGATCCAAATTATCACCTCAGCATAAAACCTAAATGAGCATTCCTGCAAAGTGCCAGGCTCTGATACCCCATTTGGTGCCAAGACAATCCTGGATTCATCCACCTGAATGCATGAATGACTCAATGAGCCGACATTTCTCACACCCCGAAAGATCTGGAGAAATGGTGTAAAAGGGAAAAGTGTTCCTTTCAGGTACAGAGCACTGTTATGATTCCCATGGAACAGCTGCAGAAGCAGGCTGGCTGAGGAGGGTTTGGCAATACCTAATACCAAAACCACCAAACGCCACAGGCATTTAAATGCATCTACTTATAAAAGTTTTATATTTCTTTTCAATGGGTTTGAAAAGACTCCTGCACTTATTACTCCTCCAGGAGCTGTTAAAGTTTAACAACAGCCTGGATCGTTGGGTCAGGGAGTCTGTGACAGGCTGCAGGATTTTACTGTGCTGCTTTCACCTGGACCGAAGTAACTCTGCTTGGACTAAACTAGCACTCCCAGACAAGCATCAGCCTCAAGGGTCTCCACACTGGAAGAATCATGGCACAGGGAGCACCTGTACCGACCCCTCATGTGCCTACATCTCATTTTATTTCTGGATGAATCTGAATTTAACTCACATTTATTTGTCCTTGTTCTGACTTTCACCACTAGGATGAAAAGACTGCATCTGGTTTTGTTTCCCTGTAAAAGCACTCTGATCAAATTGCCTCTTGATCTTCTTTCTTATAAGGTAAGAAAGCTGCCTGATGGGTAGTATTCAAGGATGGCTGACTTTTTCTAACTGTGTGCTTCCTATCGTGTTTGGCGGCCCAGGAAGGGCCCATTGTACTACAGTGCCTGCTGAAAGGAAAAGATGAAACTAGGAAAATGAACAACTGACTGATTTCATAGTCTGCTTTGAATGCAACACACATTTTAATTAACAGAGAGGATGGCAAAACGGAGATCTCCATGACTGCAGCAATCAGTCTCAATAACCCAAGGTGTTGGTACTGGCCACAGGAATATTTTTTACATCATTTTGGTCTTGGCAGCCCCTCTTTCAACTATAAACCAGGTTCTACTAATATTTTCCATATTCCTCACACACTAAAGATTTCTAACACAGGCACCACCAAATGAAATCTGAGCTGTTTCTAGGACAGCCATGTGGAAGGAGTTCCTTTGTCAGAAAACCTTTTCCATTAGCATCTCTCAAAAAGTTACCAACTACTGATGCTCCTATTTATGTTTTTATGCCAGGGCTCCTATCTTCTCAATCATTTGCAAGCAGCAAGTATCTGCATGCACAGCATTGCAGCACTGGAGACTTGGAAAACTGCTGTGTCAAGGATAGTATTTTTGGTTTTCTTAGAAATCACAGTTCTTTTTTTAAAAAAGATTTTTCAGCTAAAACCAAAGGAATCTTTGTTTCCTCTTCCCCCTTCTCTGCCCTCAGATCCCAAACTTGGAGAAAACCTTAAGGCTGGAACTATTTCCATGAAAACTACACTTGCTGATCCATGAGCAAAACTATTAAATGAACAGCACTTTACAATAGAATTAATCTGTTGAAGCTCCCTAGAATAGGTTAGAGGTTCATGAGAACCTAGTGCCTTCTAGAAGCCCCAGTTAGGGACTGCTGTGTGATGACACAGAAAGTCTTGTGCTGAAAAACTTCAAACAGCAAGAACATTGAGAACTTCACTTTCAAAAGTCCCATTCTAAGGCATTCTGACAATCCTTGAGATTAATTTGAACAACTCAGTAGATAAAACTCTCAATTTCCTTTTGGGGGACTGAAAACTCCTTTCTGTTCTTTGTAGGAAATTTTTGTCTGTCTGTCTTACAGTCTGCCAAACATAAGGAGTTAACTTCCTTCAAAGCTATTTACACAGCCAGTAGCGTTTTGTACTCCTGAACACAAGATTCAGAAAGGGCACTGGAATGCTCTGGTCTTTGTAAGGCCGTGCCTCATTAGGCCTCCTTCTGATTACAGAAATAAAAGGTTTAAGTCATTCCACTGATCCTGGTTTGGAGAGCCTTGTTCAAAATGAACACAAATAATTTCCACTGTTTGTTCCTTGACCCCAAACCAGTCACCTTATCACATCAGGCACAACTCGCCCTTTGCTTCTTGCCAGTCCCCTGCTGGTCCTGCATGTTCTCAGAAATGGCTTCCAAAAGGATTTGGCTAATAACCTTTCCAGGAACGTTAAGCTGACAGCCTGTAGTTTACCCAGATTCTCCTTCCTGCCCTTCCTAAGGAGGGGTGTGATAATTGCCTTTTTCCAGAAATTAGGATTCTTCCCTCATCCTCATCAACTTCCAAACACGTCAGCGAGTGGCCTTGCAATGACATTGGCCAGTTCTCCGAGGCAGAGCTGGCTGCATCCCAACTGCTTCCACGCACTCCTACACATGCAGTTTGCTTCCAGTGTCCTTAGATTCTTTTCCACCTACTGTGGGTAACACTTCGCTCTCTCAAACAGGATCAGGGCCCTGGGAAGCCAGAGAGCCATCCCTTGATAGCAAAGGCTAAGGCAAAGAAGATTTCAAACACCTCAGCCTCACCTATCACAAGTTAAAGGCAGTCTTCTAAAGTAACAGCAGTGAAAAGGCTTTCTTTGAAATGCAGCCTCATAAATAAGCCATGATGTCTGGCAGAGGGGTAAATATTCCTAGAGTTCAGCTACTGGATTTGAGCAGCTCTCAGAATTTCTTTTATTATAGGAGTCCAGGAATACTCATGTTTATTACTTTGATCAACTGGGCTTCATACAAGACCCAGGAGATAACTTTCTGCACACATTGCTTTTGTTTATGTCCAAAGTCCTGCAAAAACAGGCAAATCCAAACAGCCCCATTATCAGCCCTCAGAAATGAAAACCCTTGGAAAGCATGAAGTCCCTTAAGCATTTTATGTAAAAGTGGGAAAGCAAATCAAGATGTAGGCAATGAAGTTAAGAGCATCAAAAATGTGAGGGTTGAATGCTGACAGCTTCAACTGGCCCTCATGGGAACTCAGGAGGATCAAGCCTGACATTTCTAACTCATCATCACCAATAAATCAGGTTTGACTCTTCTCATGGAGCCAGCAGCGCTGATGGGAAACGGCTGCCATCACACACTGCAAACGCATCTCTCTGGACAATCTAAATTGTTTTATCTTCTTTGCAAGGTGAACGCAATTGATTCCACAGTGGTCACTCATGACAGCAGAGCAAACTAAACGCAGGCTGCCCCCAGGACTGAGATAATGCATTCCTGGCAACTCAAAACCTTGCATTTGGGATAGTGGGAAAAGCAGCCATCTCTTCACCAACGCTTTGCTCTACCCTGCTGCACGCACTGCAAACAAACAGCACTGCCAAGATCCAAGGAGGTGCCAGTCCATCTCAGAAAGAAGGTGGTGATACAATGCATCCCATCACAGCTGGCTCTGGAGCTATCATCCTTAGCAACAGCAACCATCCAGAGCCCATGGAGCTGGAAGTTGCTCGTTGCAGGTCTCTGCTGCTCATTACAGGTCTCTGTTTAAGATTCTGGAGCACTGTCACACCTGGTGGAAGGTGTCATGCGCTGTTTGTATGTTCCACAGTATCTGGTTTCATGGCTGTGTTTTCTTTCCTGCTCCTGAACAACCAAATGCAGTTAAAACTTCCGGATGGAGCAACTCAAGCAAACTAAAGGAGGAAAAAAAAGGAAGTCCTAGGGTGGCCAGAGAGTCTTGGGGCACATCAACCCTCTGCCATCTACACTTAAAAGGACTCAAGCTACCCACAGGCAAGCCGGCATGGCCACCAAGCATTGCTCTTAGAAGAGATCAGCCGCAGAAGCTGCAGGAACAAGGTCCTGTCCAGCCCCATGAGCTTCGTCTCCTCAGGAGCCAGAGGGCAATGTCACACTGGAGGAGAATCCACTGCTCTCCTCAGAAGGAACTTCAAAACTTGCTGTCCCAGCTCTGAGCCTGTGATGATCCATTCTGTGGCTCAATAAAGTTGAAAGATGGAGCCTGACTCCCTGGAGAGCTGAGGTTGATGCCTGCTGGGGCAGCCAGCACACAGGAACACATACATGGACTGGGACTGGAGGGCCAACGTAAGATACTATCATGGATGGTCAGTTAAACATCTTCCAGGCTCTCTCCCATTAGAAATATGGGTTACAGCAGCCTTAAGAAATAGATATTTCTGCTTTTGCACAAGGCAGATCCCCACACTCAACTGGGAAGCCCCAACAAAATCCTACTCCTACTGCTAGTAGGAAAACAGCCTGTAAGCTCAGCTCTTTGCAGGAGAGGATGTTAAGTAATATAGGGCATTACAAGTTGGTTTCACAACTGCTAAGTACCTGTAGGAGTGAATGATCTGACATTTGTAGCACAAGATGTGGAATCCTGGAATCAAGGAAAACCAGGTCACGGACAAAGATCTCTTTTAAATGAAAATCTGCACGCACGATTTTTTAGATTTCCATTCATAGCATCTCCACTGACAAACACAAAAGCCTGACATTCCACATGGGTGAAAGAAGCAAATTAAAAATAGGATGCTTCTAGTAGATTTTCATTTCAGTTTACAATCCTCCTTCAGGAAAACATTTTAAGCGTATGCAGATTAAAAGTTTCTCAACTCCCTCCCTCAACCAGAGAAAACGTGAACTTCCTGCACTATCTGCATGGGTAAAGATCAAATACAGTAGCTATCAATAGTGCTGTGTTTTGCAGCTACTCATATCAAATAACCAAGAGAAAATTGCTTTTCTTTGAAAAGGAGTTACAGAGTTCAGTACAAAGGGTGAGATTCACTGCATTTAACTGTAGTACTTAAAAAGTCAAGGTGACCATTAGTCAACAAAGAGAGCTTTCTTCAAAGAAATATTTGTTGACATCCATCTTCAAGTGGAAAGAATTATTCTTCAGAAGGACTCTGGAGAGAGCTCAGGTGAGACTCCCCTCTTTTACAAAGACAGTGGTTGTTGAAATACATCCTAAGTATAGTGCCCGTTACATAAAGAAGACATAAATAGGTAGATTTTAACGCTGGAAAAAGGAATTCAATATTCTTTGGTGCTGCTTAGAAGACAATTGAAGAAAATTCTCTGGAAAGGCATCAAATCTTGATTTGAATCTCTGATCTGCTACTACTTTGCCCTAATCATACTCCTGCTAAAAAATGTGCCCCTGTTAATTTGTTTGAATTTTTTTTGGAGCCATTCATTCTCACCAGTTTTTCCTGCATTAGTCTGACAGGCTCTAATTTAAAAGCAGCAATACTCCTCCATTTAGAAAGCCAGGAATTGAGTTCATTCAGTAATAGACAAGCTTACAAGAACAGCTTATCATAAAACTCAGGACTTGACTTCATCAAAAACAGGATGGCTGCTTGGAGAAAGACAATAGAAATGAACCATTCAGGTGAATATTTCATTTTTGAAGTTGCTATGGAATGAGTCAAATAATTCAATGAAGCAAAACGATAATTAGAAAAGTAAAACTCTCACGATAGAAAAAAACCCCATTTCTTATGGTTTTTTTTTTCCCTTTCTGAAACCTCCCAAATAAAAGAACACACACTGAAGACTTACTTTGCTTTAAGTGTTTCCTCCTGGAAATTCCACTGAGGATCCTCCACAAGCTGCAGTTCTCGTAAAACACTCCCTGGCTTGTAAGCTGCATTGATGACCATGCTGAGAACCTATGGGAAGATAAAACCAACAACAATGATGGGTTTAAAAGCAGTCCTTGACCACAATGAATATGGTCCCAGGTGCTGCAGAGGCAGGAGTGGCTTGCAGGTGCTTATTTCTGTCCTGGCTGCACAGGTTAAGTGCTGGATGCAAGGAGGAGGGTTGCAAGAATGGATCATTGTTGCCATATTATAGATAACACCTGAGTCTTGATAAGGTAAGTGCATTAAATGCTGCTGTTTAACTCCAAAAATCTGCTAATGAGTAATTTTGTCCTTCCGGTAGACCCTCTCACCCAAAGCAGATTCTATAGATTGCATCCATCATGAACCAGTTTAATAAAAAAATGAATACAAAAATAATTCTGAAGGCACAACCAGGTACAGACCATGTGCATCACCACACAGTGAACACTGAAGGGGAAATTCACACATCTGAGGTCAGCAATGTGCTTAAGAGCCTGAGAGTTGTGTGCCTTGACTGTATGAACAGAATTGTAATGAAATCTCCACAAAAAGAGTTTGCAGGAGGTGTGCCTGGAAGCCAGTGTGTGTCCACTCTGTACAAGAGAACACATGTGCCAATCCTTTTAATCCAAAGTCACCGAGAATAAAAACGATTCCGGCTATTGGCTCAGGAAATCCAAGCTTTAATAGCCTAAACTTGGCATGGGGAGATAAACACAAGGAAAACAAATCTCTTAACAGCACCAGAGCCTGTGTTTGAACACTCTGTATTGCATGCACATGAAAGATCCCACGGTGAGTCTAGATTGGTTTTCATCTAATTTAGCTCTTTACCTAACGCCTGTTCTTAATTCCTCGGGGGACTGCAAATGATTTCAGGATGATGAACATTAAGTTTATCCAGCACCCATGAATGCAGTTCATCAGAAATGAAAAAATAACTAGGTCATACTGCAGGGACCAGTGTGTTTGTTTGTTTGTTTGATTTTTCTGGGGATTTTTTTTTCCCTCTAAATCCAGCACCTTGAGGATTTGCTAGCTTTTTGAAAACCGTACAGGATTAATCATTTTCACGCAAGGGCTTCATTTAATGCTGCAGAGCACTCTGTAAAATGGCACTGGCTGGAGTTGCTTGGATAGGCTATTTGCTAGAAGCAAAATTTAATTTATCATTGGGCCCTTGGAAACATTACTCAAACCACTCTTCAAAAAAGTCCAATTAGAGACACCGAACACTGACAGAGGATAGATTTAGACTGGATATGAGTAAGAAATTCTTTCCTGTGAGGATGGTGAGGCCCTGGCACAGGTTGCCCAGAGAAGCTGTAGCTGCCCCTGGATCCCTGGAAGTGTCCAAGGCCAGGCTGGATGGGGTTTGGAGTAACCTGGGATAGTGAAAGGCGTCCCTGCCTACGCCAGGGGGTGGCACTGGATGATCTTTACAGTCCCATCCAACCCAAACAATTCTAAAATGCTATGAAAAGACAGTTTCTGAGTGAGCCCATCCAGCTGCTCAACCACATCTTCTCTCACCATTCTCTCCCCGCACAAATTGAGGAGCACTGGCCTCTGACACCTGATGTCAGGGAGCCAGAAGTGGTTTTTCAAAATCTTCAAGTGCCTGCGAAGCTGACACACTCATTCACTGTTCATCAGCTGCCTAGATCAGCAAATCCAGGGAGTTACTTAACCCCTATGCAAGAATTTGTTGGGAAAGCTCTCCTTAAGCACACTTCTACACCCACCCTGCTGGCTGGTGGGACATTTGGGGCAGAAAGCATCTTGCTGACCAACTTCCACCAAGAGTGCTGCCCTGCCCCCTCACCAGTGTGATGGTGCTCGTATGAGTTGTCAAAAGAGCTGGGAAATGAGCAAAAAAAGAAAACCCAACCCTGCAATACCAGTGTGGCCCTGTCTGGGCGTTCTCCCAGACACCTAATCAACTCCAGCCCTGCACAGGCACCCACAGTGCCAGGACTTTTCTCAAAGCTGGCTTGTCACCAGCAGGACTCTGTAAACTTCTAAACTCACTTAAAAAAAAGAGTGTTTTGTAAGAATAATAATTTCCCTTTCAGGGAACGAAAAAAAAATAGAACCTCCGGCTTTTACTCTTCTTGTATCTGAAATGAGTCACTGGGTTTGGCATTTTACCCGACAGCAAAGGTCCATCACCACAATAACAAGGCACCTTCTAGCAACAGTATCACTTCATATTACACTATATTAAATGCAAACAAACAGGTTTTTTGGAAAGAAAATTAACTGTGATTTAAACACAACAGGTGAAGAAACCCAGACCAGATTCCAGCTTTCTCTGGAGATGAAAAATTACATCAGGCATCTCAGACCAGTCAAATGTCCTTTGGCTGGAGTGTGACAAGTCTGAGATTTTGGTGGCTTAACTTCAGCCCTCTGCATCAGGAATGGTTTGGGTGCAGCCACCTGTGTCTTGGAGCACAGCGGAGGATTAGGCAAGCCCAACCTTTGCTGTTGGATCCATCAGCGAGGTCTTATTTTGATGCTGCTGACTTTTGGATTTTCAGAGCTGAGTGAGTTGGAGTCACACCAGTGAACACAATCATGAATCACCATCACCAGCTTCTGCCCAACATCACAAGCACCTGATATTCATAAAGTTCTCCATGTCATGTATTTTCATGTGCACAGGGGCTCTTTTCTGAGTATATCTGGTGTGCCTGATGCCACTGGGCAGTTCAGCACTTTTCTTCCCATCACAGCTCTTTGGTGTTCACACACTTCCCATCTCCATCCCCCTTGAAATGGTCTTAACCCTGAATGAAGTTTTCTTAGGAGATATCACTGACAAGGTACAGCTAAAAATATGATCATAACTCTTATCTCCTGTTCAAGACCTCAATGATCAGCATTCTTATGATGAGAAACTCAGTTTCGCTCCTCTGTCTGAGATATAATCCCACACCTCCTACCTAACTACAGATGCTAAATCCCAGTGTGGCCTCAAACAAGGGCAGTAAACTGTTATTTTTTTTTAAACTTGGACTACTGATGTGTCTGTGGGACAGAGAGAGGAGACCAAAAGAGTTATCTGGGATTCTTTCATTAGATGACCAAGGATCTAAAAGGCATCTTTTATTATAGTCTGTTGCCCTGATTTTTTCAGCCTTCTGATGTGTTTCACAGTTATAATGTTTTCATAGTTCTCAGTTTCTTTCTCACACACGGTTGTTATAAATAGAAGCAATGTTTATGCTAGACAAGGTTGCTTACGTTCCTTCTCCTGGAGGGATGGACAGCTGATGGACAGTTATCTTGACCAAAGGGATGGGAGAGGTGTCAACCTTCTCCTCCAATCCCTGGTCTGTGTAGAAATACTAGAAAAATAGTCAGACGTTTTAATAAAAAGTTCATGCCTTTTCACCA
Organism: Donacobius atricapilla; assembly: GCA_013397315.1. Lineage (NCBI taxonomy): Eukaryota > Metazoa > Chordata > Aves > Passeriformes > Mimidae > Donacobius > Donacobius atricapilla. The sequence continues at coordinate 271,449 of WBMY01003255.1, forward strand.
GGGTGTATGTGTGTGTGGTTGTGTCCCCAACAGTGACAACAGTCCATTTTCCTTTTAAATAAAAAGCAAAGTGTATTAAAAATAGCATGAGCAGTAAGCAATGAAGCTAATAAACATTTACAACATATTTCTCTAAGATACGGAGTGTTATAGGTCATCTGGAGTCTAAAGAAGACACCTTGTTTTATTTTTCTGAGGAGTTCTTGGCATATATGAAGAACTGTTTGTGATTCTTAGACATTCTGACCCCAGAACTAAAACTAAAGCTGACAATGTATTTATTTTAATTTAACTTCAAGTCAGCCTTTATTATATAGAATAGCTACCTTACAGTCACCACCCTTCAGCCCAGGTACAATGCTTGGATGACAGTAGCTGATGTCTCCACTGTATTTGGCTCCAGGTTTCAACTTGTTTTCCAAGCAAATACCTCAGAAATGAGAAAAACTTTGCAGCTGATGTCAAACAACAGGCATTACCACCTCACGTACCTCTTACAGCAAAAGAAACCACAATAAACCAGTGGTCCCAGGAGAAAACTTGTGCTGTCACTGGGAATAATGAACAGCTAGGTTGTAAAAATAAGTTCGGTACTAAACTGCACAAGAGTTACTTGTTACTCACCGAAGAATTTGGGATTCAAGTGTACACACACAGGATGATGCTTCACTGCATCAGTGGTGGAGGTGAGGAAAACACCTTGGGTGGAAAGGGCTGAGGAGCAGCAGGAACTTCAGTTGTGCTTTGTACTGCCATTTTTTACCTCCATCCTGCCCATGGCTCTCCAAGCTGTTGGCACCTCTCTCATCTCAGCAACAGCTACCAGGAATCAGGTGTATCTCCCCTACAGCAACACCCTGTACATCTTCTCTTTATCCTTTCCAGAATTTGGAACTGGTTCCCATGGCCAGAATGAGCTTGAGTTTATGGCCATAATAAGCTTAAATTTTTTCTGCAAAGTAATACAGACGAATGCTGGGCCACTGCCATTGTCCTGCTCCTCGGGAAGTTGTTTATGTCTCCAAAATGAGATGCCCATGTCTCCATGACACTGCCATTTGCTCCTGTGTTGATGGCAACCCATACCAAAGTTTCTCCCAACCAACTCCCCATGTTTCAAAAACATCACCTCTCCCATCAAAACCCACAATGCAAAACCTGCCCCCTCTTCCTGGCTTGCAGTTTTGCCTCATGGAAACCACCCCAGGACAATTTTTGGGCACTGTTTGCAAACTCTGGGTCTGGCAAGCCATGACTCATACTTTTCTCTAAAATCCCCCCAAAGGAGAGCTGGGCCATACCTCCTTGAGCACCAGCACACACTTGCCAGGCCCCACAGACTGAGGTAGCTCTGCAATCCTGCCTTTGTTTAAATAGGGACCTGAGAAGCAGCGGTGGTTGATGTAAAGCTGGGGGCAGCAGTATCTTCCATTGATGGTGCCTGCAAGGAGAAAGCAGCAGTGAGGTGCCTGTAACACTTTTATACCCTAAATCAAGGGCACATCTTCCTTCCAGATGTGGGAGGAAGGGGAGGAGAATAAAGGAGGCACAAAACTCAACCCTGGGATAGAGGGTAGGGAAGCCTCTGCTATTCAAATCTGTCCAGCATGGGAAAAGGAAGTAGCTTTAATAGAGACTGATTTGGCAGCACACCCTGCTGGAAAGGAGGACTGGGAAAGGATTTAATCCATGGCATGAGCCAGGGCTCTTCCAGAACTCACAGTGCAGGGGGACATGAAAGACTCACTGCAACCTGCCAGGAGGGGATGCAGGAGCTGAGCCTCAAAGGCAGGGACTCAGCTCTGGAAGAATGTTCTCTCAGTGAAGAGCCTTAGAAACCCCCTTCAACTCCTGTCCAACCCCACAAGCCCAGCAGTGCCATTCCCTGACCCAGCATGGGTCTACAGAGCAGTTTTCCTTGTCTGGGCTAATTACTCTGGGCTCCTTTATAGCCCATGGAGAGAAATGGGAACTTCTAGATGTGGTTCACATGCCTTGCAAATGGTTATCCACTTTTTTTGGTTATCACACCTAAGAAGATCCTGATTTTCCCCATTTGACTGTAATGGGGTGTTGGCTGCAATGCCAACATGTGTCCCACACCCTGCTGAAATAAAGTGAGTTAAAGCCTGTCCCCGCTGCTGGGTTTACACCATTAATTGGATGAATACTGCAGTCAGAGACTCCTGCCACTGCCAAAGGGGAGAGGAATCTGCCTTCAGCAGAAGCAGAAGCCACACAGTCCTGACATAACACACAGGACCCACCAGGTCCTGCTGTGCCCAATTTCATCAGTGTCAATTAACAACCTGCACCCATCTCCACCAGAGAGAATTCATTAGCCTTGTCTTAATATCATAATCTGAAATGGGCAAGCTCCAGGGGAACTTTGATGGCCCCAGCAAGACATGTGGAGAACCAGACCCTCACCTGCTGTACATTAGGTGGGCCCACTCCACCTTACACCCCCTGAGGATGTGGCTCCATCTCCCCACTCCTGTGACAACTCACTGCCTTTCTGGGGTCCCTCCCTCCCATACAGGACATGGGTCTTTCAAATAAGGATCCTTACCTGTTGTATCTAGCTGAGGAACTGGGCAGAGGTCATGAGGTATTTTCTCAACAGGCAATGTGGATGGTAACCTGTTAAAAGAGAAACTGGGTGTACCTAAGAGAGTATTTGGTGCATTTAATAGACAGGACCAAGGGCCAGAACCAGTACTCAGGCTGGACCAAAAGATACACCAGCAACAGCCTGGGATGAGGAATGGAGATACCTCCAGCACAATTCCACTTCCTCATGGTTGATCACAGACCAGGGTATTGCAGATGAAGGAGCCAGATCCACCCCTTCTCTAAAATATACTCTGATGTGTCAGCTTTAGACCTCCAGGCTTCAAATATCCTCCCTTAAATTCAAGTTTCTACAAACTGCAAGAGGTAGACAGGGAAATGCCCTCCTGGTACATGTCCATCTTCCCTAAGCATTCCTTGATGGCCATCAGACAGGGACTGTACAGCCCCAACCAGTAAAATATTCCTGTTACAGAGACTTTCTAATATGCTAACAAATATTTCAGACTTACAAGAATCCTCTTGCTGGCTGTGCTGCAGTACTGGGAAGTAGTTACTAAGCCACAGAGCTGCTGTTTATTATCCCCCCTGGAAGATCTGATGCATTCCTGTAAAAACACCACCTTAAATAACAAAAAAAATCAAAACAAACAACTTACTGTTTTTCTGGTTGCACAACTGCAATTCTCCTCTTCCTTCGCACTGCAAAAAAGAAGCAAGGAAGAAAAAAATAGTTTTGTACCCTTCTGTCCTGTTAAGTACCCCCAGAATGCATTAAAAGCTGTGTAAATGCACTGACTATAAAACAACTTTGAACACAACGAAATGGTACTTAATTACTATCACCATCTTTTCTTGGTATTTTTAAGTAAGTTACTGCATCATTAAAACCTACTTTAAGGATGTAATAATACATTTAATCTTTCCTCTGGAATGCTAATATTGTGTTTTATGAGATCAGCATAAAAGAAAAAAAAATTAAAATGAAAACACAAATATTTTTCCATACAGAAACACATATGGATAAGATTACATTTTACAAGCATGATTACCTCCAGCATAATTTATCCTCAGCTATAAATTGTGATAAGGCTGCATAATGTTGCCATAGCAGTATTCTCCTAAATTAGGCTTTGGCTGCCTGATTTTTAACTTAAGCATATTTAACTCTTCGAAAGGGCTGATACATTTTAAAATTTGCCTTTTGGATGTTAATTAATATAAACAGTGAGGCAAATTTTTCACCTGGTGGCTTGAGATTGGGTATGTTGGAACAGGAGAACAACACCAAGCCACTGAACTCTCATGAACTGCCTTCAAATGCAAATAGAAAGGGAAGAAATTTGTCTTAATATGCACTGAAGGCAGGACAAAATACTGTGGGCTTAATTGTGCTGTGGAGGGATTTAAACTAGGAAAATCTCTGAGCTGGCAAGGGCAGGAAAATAAGGGACAGATACACTGAGAAAAGGGCAGAAACTCCTTCACAGAATGGCAGCAATTATTTCTCCATTTAGATGGAGCAGATCCTGTTCTGGAAAAGGGCACCTGGATGGCCTCTGTATGTCCATTCCACCTGATATTTTATGGGGGGTCTTTCTTCCAATTTGAGGTTTTTGTCTCTAATCCACTCAGCTGCCGGAGTGAACCTGGCTCAGCACAACAAAACCTGGTTTCTCTCTGATAACCCCATTGACCAACAACCCCTCTGCAAACCCACAACCCACTGTGCAATCCCAAACCATGGAACAGCCTTCCCCAGCACTGACAACTCAATTTTTGGAGGGGCTGATCACAGAGACAAATACAAACTGCGTAGTTCCAGTCTGGTCACTAATTAGATTTATTACCATTTATTGCAGTACACGTCCAGCCTGGTTATTGGTCTGCTAGGTAGGTTGACAGTGTCAAAAATGGGGTTATAGACCTTAGGAAAAATCCCTGGTGTATCTACTGATGTACCATCTGCACTGCTCAGGTCTCCATGTACTTACAAACAGCTTTGTGTGGTGGGGTGAGGTTATAAGCATTTGCTTCACACCAGCCAACAGGGAAAATGTCCATAGACTCCACATCAACAATGTACTCCGGACAGGGCATCTGTGAACCTATGAACACAAATTTATAATGGGACTTAGGCAGGGGAACACCAAACTCAGGGCCATCCAAGCATCCATCACGAGCACAGGGAAGAGAATGATGGAATGTGTAAAAATCAAGCAGGCACCATTTCATCTTCAGTTTTGCATAGACAGCAAGGATGGGGCTGCTGCATTTACAGTGCAATGTGGTTCAGAGGAAAACCCCATTAAGAGCACTTTGAGGGTGTGCAGTGAAGCAGCCAAAAGCCAGGGAGGTTAAACATACATAGCTTCCCTCAACAAGATGGTCTGGCTGACCCCTGGATATTTTGTGAAGTTGCATTAGTGAGTTAGAAGGACTTGTTGAATGCTTGCTCTTAATGGTAAGAGAGTGTATTTGGCTTTTCCAGGGTGGTAGCTAATGTGGGAGAGAGGCTTTTATGTTTCAGTGCTTCCCTGAAACTCTTTTGTGCAGCTTTGCCCTAGAGTCCCATATTTAAGGCTGAGAGGTGGCCAGAAAGTGCCATGAATTCTCCTAGAGTTCCTCACATGAAACAAGAGCTGATCACCCAACAGGAGAGAAGCAACATAAAATTCCAAGCAGGACACATGCACCAAGGTCTCTGGCAGGATGCTGACTCCAAGACTTCACCTGAAGTCTCTATTTGAAACAATTATCTCCTGATTTGGTCATTACACCTCCTTGAGAAGGCAATCTCCTGCCTTCATTAATGTGGGTCCCACTCATAGAACCAAAGAATTACTTAGGTTGGAAAAGACCTCCAGGATCATCAAGTCCAAGCATTAACCCATCACTGACAAGCCCACCACTAACCCATGTCACAACACCACATATACATGACTGTTGAACACTTCCAGGGACAGTTATTCCACTACTGTCCTAGGAAGCCTGTTCCAATGCTTGATCACCCCTTCATTGAAAAAAAAAACATTTCCTACTTTTTTTCCCTTATTTACCTGATTTCCACTCAAAATCCAATGAAGATATTCCTGCTGGCTTTGAGTTCTTTCAAAAACAACTCTGTGTCCTGAGTCAAGGCACCATTTAACTACTCCAATTCAAGTTCAACTGTGCTGGCACAGCTGGTCCAGCAACTTCACCTCCTCCCTCTGCCAATTCCACCCCAGGACAGACAGCTCCAGCATCAGCATGGGGTTATCTCCTAACAAAAGGGACCAAAGTATCAGCAGCTTCCCACGCATCACCCTCGCCCTGGCATCTGTTAAAACATCTTTGCCTTCCGCTTAAGGCAGCAAGTGTTTGACTGTGCACAGCCAGATGACTACAGGGAGCTTCCCTCTAATGTATGTTCATCAAGGGCTTGTGGTGTAATTGAAACAGTAACTGAACTTTGTGACGGGAACAGCAGAAAGGCTGAGGTGCAGCATTTGGATCAGTAATAAACCTGCTGCTCTGAGAGAGTATGGCTGCATGAAAAACGCGAAGGAGGCAGGGAAATAGGTGCTGGTGGTCACACTGCTGGAGGAAATAACGAAAAAAACACATTCAGGACATCTGTGCAGATTCATGGATGTCTTAATGGTGTTCCTCTGAGCCATTTGTTGTGTTCATGCACTATCCATTGAAAATACAGCGTCTCTTTCACTGGGATATGGGATGAAGGCATAGGGGAAGGACACAGCTTGCTGAATACAAGATTTCAGCAGCTGGAATTCCCTGAAAAACCATTTCCCTCCATGAGATAATACCACGTGGTCACTGCTCAGTTTGAACCTGATGAAAGCTCCAATGGGGAGCTCCATTTTCACCTGACACCACAAATCCAGGCAAGGAGCCCACATGAGAGCAGTCAGTCAGCAGCAAGACATGCACATAGTGAGCAAGCCATGGATCAAGCCCTAAACAGGGCAAGAAATCAACACTGAAATGTCACCAGGTCTGGGAAAACCAATTACTTCATTATTGTAATGCTGTCATTCTGACAAAACAGACTAAATTATCTTAGAGGTCCTTTCCAATCTTAATTATGCTACAATTTTAAATTATTATAAAGTAACCAGATCAAATGTATTTTCCTGCTTACAAGCAACAATAGATGAGACATGAAGGGTCTTTTCCACCCAAAATGGTTCTATGAACATTCTGGTTCTGAAGGTTACAGCTGCAGCCACCCTGAGGAGCAAGAAAGCAGCACAATGCCCATTCTCCTACAGCACCTTGTTCCTTCTGTAAGACATCCACTCTGTCCTCCCTGGCACTGCTTATGCCCTCTGGCAATTGATAATCCTGCTTTCCACTTCCAACATCTTACTGCTTCCTTTGGCCTCACTCACAGGAGTGGAAAACAGCTTTTTTGAGACTCATTAGTTTCATCTGTTGTGTTTTATGCCGCTCTCTTGTCAGAGCAAGAAATGTCCATGGGAATTGGGAGTTTAAAGGGAAAACAAGGAGACTGGAAACAGGGTGAGGAAAATGTCTGCGTCCTGTTATGAATCTTACAGGATGGGCAGAACAGAGCAGCAACTCTAGAAAACTGTAAAAGAGGAAATTACAGGAAACCTCCCTGATTAACCAAAGGGTTTTCCTCCAATTCCTGGGCTGTGCAGGGAGCGTGCATTATTACTTGTATAAATTCACACCAGAAAGCTTCAAGCTCTAAAATCTAAAATGAACCAGTAAAAATTAACAATGCAGATGATGAGTAATAAAGTAGCAGAGAGCGCAGAGCATACCATCAGTCCTGAGCCTCTCCTCCACCACGGGGGAACCACACCACTGCTCATTAAATGCTCGCCCTCGAGTTCAGGGTTTTGCTACTGTACAAAGTGCCATTTATCACACAACGTTCCCTCACGTCTAACTCGGCCCTGCTTTAACTCGTGTTCCTGGTTTATGGCTGCAGTCTGGGCTGTCAAACTGGGAAACTGGGAGGGCAACGACGAAAGCTTCAGAGGCACCTGTGAGAAATGGTGAGACCCAAGGTCGTCAAGGAGGGGCTCCCATGATTGCTGGGAAGCCTTGCTGCTTCCAGAATATAAATAATCAGTTAGAAACAACGCTATATTAATGGAGTCCAAAAAACCCATGCCACACTTCAAGCCGCATTTCTTTTACAACTCTACAAGCAGGGGTTTTTTGGTTGTGTTTTTTTTTTAATGCCTGCTTTCAGCGTAACGCTGCATACTGTAGTGATGTATTCCCACAGCAGCAAAGATTTCTTTCTGTTTTTGCAGTCTTTTGCATCTTTTCTGTTTACTACAGATCATTCAGTTCTTGGTATTGAGATATAAACCAAGCTTAAAGCATCTATATATCAGAACTCGAAAGAAGATGCACACAGGGTTTTTTTATGGTAAGTTGTAAAAAAACATGCTTGAAGAAATTAAAAGAGTAAAAGGCAGGGAGAAAGCTGCATCTATCCACATCTTTGGCATATACAAGTGAAGGCACCTGGTCATTTAAAAAAATAAGTTGCCAAAATGGGTTAGATTCCTTGATCAGATGGGTGTAAATTTAACAACAGCCTTAGTGAGAATGGCATTTCAAACAACTGTTGATCCCAGCAATTAAAAAAAAAGTATTTGCCCTGTGTCCAGACCAGGCTGCAGATGAACTGTTGCTACCTTGAGCTAGAAGGTAAACAATTATTTTCAAGTTAAAAACCAAAACTTGCCATTGCACACAGCTCTACCAAGAACAAACACTCAGGAGGAACTATAATACTCTGGGTTACCTGGCAATGTTTTTACCAACTTTAAGGGCTTTGATTAGAGACCTCTCCTCCTGTACAAACTCTCAGGTTGGGAATTGTTGTAGAGGTCTCAGGTGCACAAGTGAGGCAAACATCCTTCCTAGGATGAAGGTGTAGTATGATGGCAGGGAGGAGGCTGTTATCACAGTGATAAAGACCATATGGATGGAAGCAGGGAGGAACTTGCAGCTCCCCCAGAGAAAGAGCAGGTGAATGTAATGACACATGACACAGAGCTGGTCAATGTGTATAAAACTGAAAAGCTGGAGAGAGCAATTTTGTGCAGAGGATGAAGGAGAAAATTAGGAGAGCGAGTGAGTGAAGCAGACAAACACAAGCAGCCTTCAGAGCACGTACCTTCCAGATGCAGCCACATCAACCGTCCTTTCACCAAGGTGATGGAAGCCACACAAATCTCTGCAGGGTTCCTGGGGTTCACCGCCTCCAGCTTCATGTTCTTGGTGAAGCCACGGCTGAAGGACGTCTGAAAGAGTCAAGAGACAGTGCTGAAAAGTGGCACTGCACAACCTCAACCAGACTGTCTGCTGGGAAGCATAAATTTAGCATGGTTTGCTTTCCACTGGAAGGGCAGGAAACCCTGAAGAATGCAAAGGCATCCAGAGCCAAATCAGAGCTGTGCTGGTGCAACCCATGGTGAGGCAGCTGTGCCCCTGCAGCACATGGGGGTCTGCAGGGGAGTAGAGACCCACTTGCTGCCCCTGCAGGACCCCTGTCAGAGGAGAGGGATACCCAAAGGAGGCGGTGACCCTGGAGAGAGGAGCGCGTGCTGGAGCAGGTTTGCACCAACAGCCATATGAAAAATCAGTGATGAAATGCATATCATAGTCTACTCCTATCCCTGACTCCAAGGAGACTGGCAGGAGCTTTCTCCAAGTATGTTTGAATGTTTGCCAATGATTCATTTTCTGTTAATGTGATACTACCCAGAGGGTTCCAAGAACTCCTGTGCTTAAGCATCTCTCACCTTGCTAGGAGAAATCTTATAAAGCAAAAAACCATCTTGCCTGAGACCAGAGAAACCTCCTCATACATTCAGCCACCCAAGCGGACTGAAGCTGAAGATATTTGAGTAACCTTTTCAAGTATGCTTTTCTTCATGGAATTTTCATGGATAGGCCCCTGACCAACCCAATCTAGTGGGTGGCAGCAGTGCCCATGGGATATAGCAGGATTGGAACTAGACAGTCTTTAATGTCCCTTTCAACCCAAACCATCCTGTGATTCCATTTTAAGCTCAATGAACAAGGCTTTCAGGTACATGGGCTGGAGTGTAGATGGATCTAGTTGTGTTCATTGCCACTGTTCCTTCCAATGTCCCCTCCTCACTTCTTCTCAGTCCCTTCCCAGTATCTCCCGCACCACTATCCCTGGAAACACACTAATACAATACCTGTGTCCATACCAGGGCTTCCTTTCCTTGGATTTCCCTCCCCTCTGTTCCACCTGCTCTGCATCTCTCTGCACACAGTAGCATAGAAAGGGTTCCCCCTCTGTGATGAGATTTTTTGCTAATAATAATTGGGATGTGTAATAATTGCCACTGACTCAAAATGACACCAAACCCTCATCCTATGTGAGAAACTGGAATCCAGGCTCAAATTCAACCCTTCTACTATTGGTCCAACACCAAGGGCCATGGGCATTTCACCTTGAACAACTATTGAGAGCTCTTCGAGAGACTAAAAAGTCATGGCTATAGTCTCTTTTCCATCCAAGAACATGCTGCTAGTCTCAAACACAGCTTGGACTGCCTCAAGCCTTGCTCAGCACACAGATCAGCTTCACCCTGCAAAAGCTGCTAATGGCCAGGGCTGCAGGAATGCAGGCTGAGTTTGTTTAAATGCCTTTTATGTTGCCTAACAAGGAAACGCCATTTATCATCACCCCAGCTCCTTTCATTGCAGCTCGGTGCTGGAGGCTCATTTATACAAAATCAATGGCAAAACAGTTAGGTGGAGTTTATTTTACTAAGCATTTGGGCATGTCAATCCATTTCATAACTGCCTCTCCTTGTTAAAAATCCCTCCTGGGGAAACAAACAGCTACAGCATCTCCACTGCCAGCACCACGTCTGGCTGCACGAGGTGGGAGATGAAAAAAACTTCTATCAAAGAGCCCCTCACAGTCACAAACCAGGCCAGGAGGCTGCACAAGGGACAGCAGAGAATTTCCCTCTGAAAACAAATGTGTTATTAAGAGTGAAAGAATAAGAGGCACATGTTCATCTGGTGAATGTTTCCTTAAAAAAAAAGGACCAAAAAATGCTCAGACCTGACTTAATCTTAGAGGATATTATACAGAGACTTTTCTCAAGGCTGCCAGTGCTGAGAGAGGAGATCCACTACTCGGCAAAATGAAAAGAGATATAAAGAAAAGGTGGGGATGCTTGCAGAAGAGAAATGCAAAAATAGCCCCACTGTATTGGAGTGATGCAGCACCGTCCAGCTTCCCTCAGGACTGCTGGAAATCTTTGCTTTAAGTCCCTCCATAGAGAAAGCTTTTCTTTATAGTGCAAAGAAATCCTTACTCTGGTTTGACTCCCAAATCAGACTCTGCTCGTGGCACAGGTCCTCTGAGTTCATCAACAAAAAATTCACCAATTCACTATCAAAGCTTCCAAGCCAGGCTGCCCCTGGGCCACCAGAGATGAGGAAGGCCATGGAAAACCACAGCTGGTGCCTGTCTCCATTATGCTTTTCATAAACACCCCCATCCCTCAGTCCTGCGACTTCTGAGCCCAGTGAAAAGCTGCATAACTCCTACAGAAACCTGTCTGCCCATCACTCACACCACCACTTTATTTTGCAAATCCTTCTGTGCTCATTTTAGATGCACTACTAACATTTAGGTACCATCATCAGGAGTATTTTCAGTTATTGATGGGATCTCAACCTCCGTCAGTTGATAGGCACATGAAGGAGAGGACCAGGGTACTGGAAAAGGCAGAAGGCTGCATCTGCCTTTCCCATGCAATGAATACCTGTCAGATCAAGCCACACAGGACTGTCATTGCCATAAAACAGCCTGCAAAAGATTATTTCAAAAGCTGTGAATCTTAATGGCATCCATCACTCTCACATCACTGTTGCTGCATCAAGGAAGGACATGAACTGTCCCAAAACCCAGAGCATCCATGAGAACTCATCATCCTCTCCTACATTTTCAACATTCAGAATTTTAATACAGGTGGTTTGGTTAAATGTGTCCCCCCTGGGATACAGAGAAAACACCTAAAATGTAAAAAGGGGCAAATGATACTATGCAATTTCTTTACCTGAATTATTTGTAGTAGCACTTGAAATAATTGCAATAACCAGTTGAGATCCTTTTTGTGCTGCACAAAACCATAGAGTGGATGAAGAGCAGGATAATTAGAGATGAAGACAAGATTAAAAAAGGTTTTTTTCTCTTTTAGGGATGGAGACCTGGAACTCTCCCGCAGTTTCCTTCCTAAGGCAACCACATGGTGCTCTGGGGGAACCTCTCAAAGCCTTGCAGCACCTTTTCTGTACAAGCTGTTTTGTTTCACATAGATGGACATGAGCAAAATAAGAACTTACATTTCTGAAGCACAGGTGAGGTGCTGCCTCAGCTCCACACTGCTTCTGGTAGTCTGCCCAGTCAAAGTCCTGGCCAGAGTAACCTGCAGGAGGATGAAACAAAAAGAGCCATCAACCACTGCTCCCCACCACAGACAGAGGACAAAACGGGCCCCAAGCAGATGAACATCTGTTTCAGCATCTCACCCTGCCTCAGTGACCTGTGCAGGGTCAGCAGGGCCCCTGCTTACACACCGCGAGAGCCAGCAGCTCCTCCGGCCTCCACTCACACATCTCCTGCATTTCACTGCCAAGTCTCCATTAGGAAGCAGTAAGACATAATTATATTCCCCATTTTCCCCTTTCTGCAACCATCTCCCAACTTTTAGCAAACCCACAAATAATGAGAAGTGCCACTGTCCCAAATTTTCACATGGGGCTACTTATGGACTTCTTTCTCCTGCTTTTAGTTGTCTAAGAGATGGGGTTATGGAGCTGGACATGGGGTATTTCCTGGTCCCTAAGGAGTGGACAGGGAGAGGATCAGCACCATCAGCAGCTGATCCATCCTCTCTTTCAAAGCAGGAGATAAATTCTCCCCTCTTCATTCATGTACCCTCCCTGACTGAGTCCCCAGCAGCTCAGGGTGTATGAGCTGAATCCCATGCCAGTAAGAATGTTACAGAAATCTGGAGCAGAGAAGGAAAATGAATGCAGATCTCCCAGCCTCAGCAAGCAGATCATCCCTTCAGCCTCTGCTTCTAGGTAAAATAAAGGGATTCCTTTATATCAGCATCTCTCAAGGAGTCCCATCACAGAAAGACAAATCAGACCTCTGCTCATCCACTATTCTTACTTGGCAATTTAGGCAGTAAATTCTTGGGACAGAAATATTGGGTTTTTGTTGGGTTTGTTTTTTTTTTAAATTTGCTTTGGGGGCTTTTTTTTTTGCCTGCCTCTTAGTCTCTATTTTTGCAGTGTTTGAAACCAGTGAGTGCTAATCCTGTCCAGGGGCCTGTGGATAGTCTAATGACATTACTGCAGAACCGCTCTTACTGGGAAGTTTCAGGAGTCACCCAAAGGCCAAGTTCTCCCCTCAATCTCCCTTCTTGGCATCTCAGCCTGGCCTCATTTCTCAGAACATCCCTAAATGCCTTTTGCATTGACAGTCAAAAAGGGACACTCGAGATCAAATGCAAATGAATCATTTATGACAATGAAAATTGTGAATTTTTTTACAGGCAAGGACTGGAATACTGAGTAATTCCCTATCAGTCTGCCATATCCCAAAAAAGGAGGTAAAATTTTTGAAAACAGTGTGCCAAACATCCTGCTAAGATCCAAGTATCTTGGATAAGATGATTTCTAATCCTAATAATTGCATTCACGACAAACAAACTACTGAGATAAAGCCTTCAGCTAAGATGCCTGTCTTTGTGGGGCATTAAAGTGCATAATAATTAAAGAACTAAACATGCACAGGGAAGGAAAAAAAGGGCAGTTACTTATAAAGAATGTTCTTTTATTCATACAAAAAAAATCCTTGTTTTTTAACAATTTCTGCAACAGTATTTTCCTCACACTTCTTCTCCATCTCTTTTTTTTTAATCTCCAATTTGAAACCCTCACAGATGGGGTTTGCACCTCGATTTTAAGCTATAAAGATCTTGTTAGAGTGGATGGAAAAGGCAGATTAGAGGTGTTTTAGTGAGGTATAAAAACTTGACTGTGTTGTCAGCACGCAACTGCCTGTTGGCTTAGCCCTGCACCACTGGAATCACTGGAAGTCCTTCTCCTTTAGGAGGAATGGAACCCGGGAGGGCAGCTGGGGAGTTCAAAATAACTCACTGCAGCACCACAAGGAGGATTCCAAGAGGGGAACACCCAGGAACTGACTTCAAATAAGCCCTGACTTGTCTCTGGCCTTTTCAGGGTGAGGCTGCGCCTCCATGGCTGTGTCCAGTTCTGGGCCTTCATGGCCAGAGACATGGAGGGGCTGGAGCGTGTCCAGGGAAGGGAACAGAGCTGGGGAAGGGTCTGGAGCACCAGGAGGGGCTGGGAGAGCTGGGGAAGGGGCTCAGCCTGAAGAAAAGGAGGCTCAGGAGGGATCTTGCGGCTCTGCACAACTCCCTGCCAGGAGGGGACAGCCAGGGGGGTCGGGCTCTGCTCCCAGGGAAGAGGGACAGGAGGAGAGGGAATGGCTTCAGGCTGCACCAGAGGAGGCTCAGATTGGTGTCAGGAAGAATTCCTTCACTGAAAGGCCTGTCAGGCTTTGGAACGGGCTGGTCAGGGAAGTGGTGGAGTCCCCACCCCTGGAAGCGGTGAAGAAACCACTGGATACTCTGAGCTGGTGGACAAGGCGGCGATCAAAGGCTGGACTCGATGATCCAGCCCAACTGGAGGTCTTCGCCAACCTCACTGACTCCCAGATCCTGTGATCCTGCTCCCAGCTGCCTCCCTTAGCACACGGGCAGGTACCAGGTGCCCAGTGCCTCCATCAGCACACAGCACTCACACCCTGCCACGCTGGAAGGCTCAGCCCAAGTGACAGCACTGAGAGCTGTGTTTGCACCACTCAGCTGCTGCTCCTCAAACATGCAACACCCTCACCGTGTCTGCCATCTCAGCTTGGGGCATGGGAGAGCCCAGCAGCCTAATCAGAAGCAAACAGAACAATACAAAGGTACTGGAGGTTTTGGAAGTGGCTTTTCTTCAATAAGCTTTACAACTAGGAGCATTATCAAAATGTTTTTTCCCCTACTTAATAGCTCATAAAACAATGATTGTTACTCTAAAGGGAAGTGGTCTATAAATCCTGCTCTAATAAATATAAACAGAGCTTGTTCAATGTTTATACAGCAGCAGCTAATGGGTATTCATATTTGGCACTGTACAAGAAAATATTGCTCTCTATTTCGAGTAGCAAATATTTGCACCTCCTGTTCAAGACCCATTTACTCTTTGTTTGTCTTCAATAAAGGCCTGATAGTCAAAAAGGCAAGAGAATTCATATCAGACAAATAAAGGACTCTAAAACTCCAATAACCCAATCTGTCACATTGTTCTGACAAAAAAAAAAAATCTGTTGATTTTGAGATCAGAAAACCTCCTTGTCAACCCTAAATTAACCAGGGGTTTAGATGCTTTTCACTTTCTGTCTGCTTTCTTATTTGGTTTATGGGTTTTTGTCATGTTTGTGTCTGTTTTCAAATAACTCATTCTAATGTCTGATTACATTTTAGTAACTCCAAGAACGTGTCTGCCCATAGAAAAGGTTTTAAGGTGCTAAAATTCAGTTTGAACATGCAGCCCTTACACAGTATAAAAAACACAGCAACACACAGAATGCATCTCTCTGCCACTGGCTTTATACCTTTTTAACAGCTTCCTCACAAGATTTCTGATCTCACAGCAGAAAGCAAATTTGATTTTCACCAGGGGAATAAGGAGACACTTTCTGCACTTTCTCAGGCGCACAGGTGGATCCCAATAACCAGGATCCCAGTAACATGAGATCACAGAACCACAGAATGCTTTGGGGTGGAAGGGGCCTAGAGGGTGACCCAGTTCCACCCCTCTGCCATGGGAAGGGACACCTCCCACTAGACCTGGCCAAGCTGAAAAATATGCACATGACAGACGCTTCAGGTATGTCTTAAAATGTTCGCATCTAAAGAGAGTTCAAACTCACTTGACCCATAAAACACCATCTCAGACAGGCTTGGTATCAGCATGGATGGGAAATTTTTAAGCCGATGGTCTCCTTCAGTTAATTAATCTGCCTGGGGCAAGCTGCATGTAAATTTGGGTGAGAGAAAACTCAAAATTTCCATTTACTTTCATTTTTAGCAGCTTTTCTGGACAGTAACAGTGAGAGCTTACACAGGCATTATCATTACACCTGGGTTTCAGCAGGAGAGAGCTAAAGCTCCAGACAGCATATTTATTTCAGCAGAAGCAGCAGAGCAATCATGGATGCACCGCATGCAGCTGCAAGAACAGGGCTCCAGGACTTTGGTGGGAATTTCAAATTACATATGCTGAAGAAACACTCTGGACATACATAAGAGGATTCTGAATCTGGTAGGGAATAACCCTTCCCTTCCCTGGGTTTGGCAGCATCATGCTTTTTCCAAAATGAAGACAAAAGTTCACACACAAAACTTAGCTTCATTTTTTTTTTTTTTTGGAGGCATTTCTTTCTCCCAAGCAACACTGATTTTTGGCAACAGACCAACAACCCAGCCAGGTTCAAAAACCTTGAATTCCAGGGAACCAACACATCCTGCAAGCAAAGAAATATAGCTAGGGCACCACAGGTGGTTGTCTGAAGTTTGCAGTAATTAACTGCACTGCTACAAAGCTGAGGAACAACAGCAGGGCTGGAGGCTGTTTCTCCTGGCTCTGACCTGAACACTGCTTGCCGTGTGCCCTGGGATTTGTTGAGACAGCCAAGGAAATCTCTCCACACACCTGGGCAGGCAGCGGTTTTTAGCTCAGACATTCAGATTTAGGAGCTTTGCTTGGCCTCAGTGTTTATTAAGGTGGATGAAACATGGTTTGCCACAAGAGTGACTGGACTTTCAGTGCTCCTTTTCCTGTCCATACACACAAAGAACTGCTAGGATTCATTCCACAGGGATTCACAAGGATTTCACAAACCTGGATCGGACTTCAAAGCACAGGGACAATCAATCCACCAGCAAGACACATTTGTTGAGATGTTCATGGGCTGGTAGGAGCCAGAACAGCCCCAGTCACTCCAGAGAACTACTCTGGTTTGAGATACTTCAGCTAATGCTCAGCAGCAACCACCACCACAATTTTAAAGGCAATAATAACAAGCAAATGTCCTTCAGAGTAAACGCAAAAATCACTGAGAAGGAATACAAACCCTTGGGAGGTGTGAGATTGACTCCGTTTTTAAGGCACCACTGTATTGGCAAGATCCCCAAGGAATCTGCATGGCAAAGCATCGCAATTTTGCCGGCTTCAGGTCTCAAGTCATCAATGGTCACTTGTAAATAATGATTGTTAAAAACCTAAGGGGTGAAAAAGATGAGACCAAAATGATGAATTAGATTTGCTGCAACGTTAGGTAATGTGAGAAGCTGCAACAGCCAAACCTGGGGGTCAAACTACCGAAAATAATTTGCTCTCACCTAAACCTTCTCATCAAAGTGTTTTTACCCAAGAGATCAAAGCCTGAGTTTTAGAGATGGGTGAAATGAAGCAATAGAAAATGCTGAGGTTCAGGGTCTCCCAGCTGAGCAGCAACTGGAGATGATCCTGAAGACCCCAAAGCCTTCCCCTCTCTTGCATTTGAGTGCGTAGATTAAATATCCAACTACCACTTCCATTCAGCTGTTTTATTTCCAAAGTTTTCTCATATTTGCAGAGAAAATACATATGGATGTAGGGGAGACAAAGACAGAAGAGGGATCCTTCTTTATGCATGCAAGCGGTAGATGAACGTGCTCATCCTCATTTGTTTTAAGTGCATGGAATCAGCTGGTGATGCTTGTGGGAAAGAAAGAATTAATTAGGAACATCCATGGATTTTAAACCTATTTCTTAATGTGTTCTCCAGCCACTTAAGTATCACTCTTTTGTTTGTTTGTTTTTTGTCTAAATGTGGTGGAAATCACAAAGGCAGTCAGGTACTTTCCATCCCTCCTTTTTGAGCACTCACCTTGGTCACTGATGCAGGACAGATATGAAATGGCTCTCTCATATTCACTGCCTCCAGCTTCATCCCCACAGTGAAGAAGTGGTTTCTCAAATCAGCATGGTCCTGTGGGAAGAGGAACATGTGGTGACACCAAGAAGGAGCCAATACATCTGAAAACCTGTTTGAAAGGTGTCCACATGGGTTTTGTCAACTTAGCTGGTCCTATGTTCTTTTCATGCCAACCCAAGCACAGAAAGAGGGGGGACATCCTCAGTCCTAGAGGACACATCTACAGCTCCAAGCCCATCAAACCTAAAGCACAGGATATGTCCATCTCAACAGCGGAATCCAACCAGAACTTGGTCCACAAGGAGATTGTGCTCACCAAAATGAGAGCAAAATGGCTGAGAAAATGGCTGAGAAAGTGCTGCTTGAAAATCTCCTGTGGGCACAGCCTCTCCACCTCTGACAGACATCACCCTCTGGGAGCAACTGAGAGCACAGAGGGGCCAAAATGTGAGAGTTCCTGGCTCTTTCTTGCTCCAAGGTCAGGGCAAATAAAACTCAAGAGATGATATTTCTTTGCAGTCTCACTCTGAAATTTATTATCTTTACTACAAACTCACTAGATGTGAGCTCTCTCTAACAATTTGGGAGAGTGAGCTAAAATGGTTATCCAAGGCTATTTAAGTCCCATTTATCCAATGAACAGTTGACATCTATATTATTTATGTTTCAACTGTGATCATCTGAAATCCGCAATGCTACCTCTTTCACCCAATAACAGAAAACCACCCAGATCTGTGAAGAAGAAGGAAGAAGAAGGTGCAAAAAGACAACTAACCCACACCCAAAATTCTCCATCTTGGCTCCCATATTTCACCATACACTAAAATCCCAAATCTAAGTTTTTCACCCTGTGAGATCACATAATACTATCCAAACTATACACACACTGGTTTTGTGCTAGCACTCAATTTTTGATGCATTTCCAAGGTCTCAGGTCAAATGAGGTGTTTACTTGAGGGCTGGCACCCTTCAATTCAGAAAGCTTGAAGCTTTCAGCATTCAGAGTTCCAACACCAAGACTCAAACTGAAGCCCCGCAGGGTAATGCATAAGATGCTCAGCATGGCCCTGATTTACTCTGATGAATGTCCAGCACCTGCAGGACTCCAAAATAAGTACCTGGACTGGTCTCGAAGATGGCAAGAAGGAAAAGTATTTTTTTCTAGCCAGGAGACTAGAAATGGATTAAGGCTTGGACAGTGAACTCAGACTCAAAATCTGGACAACCAGAGAAGATGATGAGGGGAAAACAGGCAGCTGTGTTCAAGTACATGCCCAACATAACACTTCCACCTGGGATAAAACCCGGCTGCACCCACAGGCTACACGTAGAAGGTACCCCACAGCAGCTCTGGGGATGCAGGATGTAGTCCTGAAATTCAGATGCAACCCAGATTCAACTCCCTGGTTTGCCACCAGTTTAGTGTTGAACACCTAATTACTCCATCCCTTGTGACCCCAATCTACCAGTCACACCAGCTGCCACCCTAATTCCAGGGCAATGACTGCATTTTGTGTTCATTCAATAAAAATATCCCACAGTATTTCTAAACCACTAGTGCATTAGCCAATACAAGCACAAAGGGAGATGATGTTATATTTAGCACACACTCACAGACTACTCCAAAATACATGCAGAAAGCTTGCCATCTAATAAGCGGTTAGCAACAACAATCCCATCTACATTCATTGCTACATGTGGTATTCTTGTTCTAAAATGATTTTCTATTGATCCGAAGTTGTGTTTCATTGTACTTTCTTTTCCCAAGAACTGTCTGCACTTGTAAGGGCTTAACAACTTCTATTTTGGGACCTTAACATTCCAACTGCTGCTAGAGATAAGGATTTTTACAATCTCCAACCACAGCTAAATAAATGGTTGTTTTCATCTTACCAACCTGCTGTGTTACGGAGCCCTTTTCGATGAGAACCAAAAAGCAGAAAAAAACCACCAATGGAACTATAATGAATTTTGTCTCAAAGCAGAATAAAAGATTGATGAGGAAACTGAGGAATATTTAAGAATAATGGCCCAGAGCCCAAGGAACTAATGGCTGAGGAAGGAGCAGACATCCAGGAGTTAGAGCATCCTTTTCATAAGGCCATGCAATGACAGGATGAGGGAGAATGGTTTCAAGCTGAAAAAAGGCAGATTTAGATCAGATATTAGCAACAGATTCTTTACTGTGAGTGAACTGTGTCACTAGAATGTTTGCCTGAGAAGCTGTGGATTTCCATCCCTGGAAGTGTTCAAGGCCAGCAACCTGGGATAGTGGGAGGTGTCCCTGCCCGTGGCAGGGGAGTGGAGAGAGATGAGCTTTAAGGTCCTATCAAAACCTGCCACCTTTAATGCTGAAAAGGCTTCAGAGGGGAAAGACGGTGGCTGCAAAACTCCAATCTCACCAGCACAGAACTTCAAACGCCTGAAGGAAAAATAGCATTTGGACTGCAGGGCTGGCTCCTCCTGCATGAGGATCCACACTCTGAGTCTCTTAATCCCTGGAGCGAGGTTGTAAAGAAAAGGCAACTTTGCAAAACGTGCATCTAGAATCAGCATCTCCCCACAAACGTTCCATGATTCACCTCATGCTCGGATCCAGCCTCAACACATAATAAGCCAAGATCCACCAAAGTACTTAATCATGTTTATCTTTAAACACTCAAGTAGTTTAATCAACTTTTAAAGTGATCTGTTGATTGAGACAAAAATATACTGACACCGAACCACACTGCTTCTCCTTTTTATCTGAATCATTTTCTTTGGTGTTTCTCCTTCTATTTATTTTGGGTTTTTTTCAAGGGGGAAAAATAATCAGATGGGGGGGGAAAAGCACTAGTAATATTTATTTTATTTCAAAAGCACTGTGTACCTAGGGATCAAATTTCCTTTGTCATTCAGCATAGCAAGTAAATATTTTCCGCATTAAATTAGTAGCAAGAGTGAACTCGCAAGGGGAGTTCATGGGATGTCAAGTACATCTCCCTTTTGAGGGTCAAAGTCCTCTTTGAAGCAGGAACATGCACTTCTTTAGAAAAATGCTGTGGAAGTAAAAACCCTCTCTGTGTTAAATGTCATTTTTGAGATGGAAAAGCTTTCATGGAGAAAAAGCCTTTGTATTGTACCTCTCTGGAAAATGGTCAGGGTCTGGATATTCAATCTGTCTTGTATACTGCCTAAAGAGAACCATCAAAACTTACCCAAGCAGCTTTATAGTTCTGCAGCCACAAAAGGAAAGAAAAGATTCCTGATGCCATTCTCCAGTTCCAGTGCTGGAGCTGCCTCAGCCAGCAGGGAATTACTCAGGATTTGGCATATGCTCCTCTTCAAAACTCCAATTAATTTACATAATTTCTAAGAATAGGTTCCAGAGAAGTGATGGCAAAGCTTTTAATTAGTATTAGACTCAAAGTGATACACTGGATAATGAACTGCTCTCTCTTCCCTTTATTCATGTTGACAGGAATGACGCCCGTTTAATAAAAGCAGCTACAAGGAAAGGACT
This sequence comes from Donacobius atricapilla, assembly GCA_013397315.1. NCBI lineage: Eukaryota > Metazoa > Chordata > Aves > Passeriformes > Mimidae > Donacobius > Donacobius atricapilla. The sequence continues at coordinate 292,640 of WBMY01003255.1, forward strand.
GGAGGGGTGAGACTTTCTCCTGGTCCCTGCCAGGCTCTGCAGCTGAACAAAAGAAATGCCTGAAATGATAATGGGTGGCAGAATTCAACCCTTTGCTGCTATTTCACAGCATTCAATACCACCAGCGAGGATGTCACCAGCCATTATTTTCTAGCAACTTCTCCAAGTGACTTTCAATTTCCTTTGAAATGGAGATCAACAGGCAGAATAGTTTTGACCAGCTGGAGCATTTTAAAGCCTCGTGCATGGTGGGCCTTAACTCCTACTGGCAGTCAGTGCTTCCTAGGAGCAGCCTCGCTGACCACACAGAAGTTTGGGTTGGATACTAGGAAAAATTCCTACACTGAATGGGCTGCCAAGCATTGGCACAGGCTGCCCAGGAAGTGTTGGAGTCACCTGGAGGGATTTAGAAGTTATGTAGATGTGGCATTTGGGGACATAGTTTAGTGGTGGGCTTGGCCATGCTGGGTTAATGGTTGGACTCAATCTTGGAGGTATTTTCCAAGCTAAATGAGTCAATGATTCCATGATTCTGTAATTTATACCAGTAGATTGTCTGTCCTGGGGTTGACGAGCCCTGAGAGGGCAATGGAAACACCCTCTGGCTGCTGAGGAACAGTCAAGTAACCTGGACTGACAATCAACAAGGATGCAGGAGAGTCCCTTACAGCAAAGTGAAAAAACATGACACAAAACATTCAACAAATTAACGTGGCACGGGCACCACAGCTGCTCACTCCAAGTGTCACAGTCTCTAACATGATGGATTACAGCTCAGGGGTAATGAGTGGAGAACTGCAAAACCCCTCAATGAACGTCTGTCACTCACAGTCCAAACCCACTGGCAACAGCCAGAGCTGTCAAAGCTCTCACTATAATCCCAAAAAAGCAATTAAACTCAGCCCCACTCTCATAGCTTTAGAGCTGTGGGTGCATTTGCAAATGCACAGGCTGTGACCCTCTGGGCCACCTGAAAGACAGCCCTGCTTTGATACACATCTGCACCACGATTTCCATCCTTACATGGCTTGTGTTTCTGTAATTATTCTGCAAAAATTACAGATGGGCTTTGCAACAGCTCACTGCATCCAGCATCACACGCAGGGCTGGGAACTGCAACATCTGGAGGTTAAGTAAAAAGCCAGCCACAGTGCTGGGAGTAGAAACAGGCTCCAAATTCCCAGCCTTCTTTCTTTAGGGTCTGAGATAGCCACGTAATTTTCTTCCTCGCAGCTATCAAGCCACCAGCAGTGTGGATTTCAGAAATGCCAGGTTACATGGCAGCCTGAATGTCACTCCAAAAGAAATCCACAAACAGATTTAGAAAAGCATTGCAACTCTTAAGGATGTGAGTAAGCCTTAGGGAAGTACCGGTGGTGGGTGACATGCTAAAGTTCTGATAATTAACTCAGTAAGTATTAGTTTTAGGTGATGGACTCAGAGAAATTTCAAAATCATCACTTGCCATTTGCCCAAACTGGCAGTTAAATACCAGGTCAACAAATGTAATTTCTGCTAAAAAACAATGCCATCTGGGTGTAAATAAACTCTATTTTGTCCATGTCACAAGAGTGGAGCTCAAGTAATTTTACAGTGCACTGGGTAAGGCTGATAGAGCAGGGGAACCTGGCTAAGCTGCTTTTGTCTGTGACACTCAGGAAAGCTGCACTCTGGGTTGGTTGCTCTATCTGTGTCCCCAAACCCAAGGAAGGGCATCACTTTCAGATTGTGAAATATCCATTTTTAAACCCACTGTGCTCAAGACCACTGGTGTACTATAATTTTAAATGCAGCAGCTTATACAGTGTATAGAAAAGAACAAAAGGCTCTCATTTGGGTCTGATTTTCAAATTTCAGGCTGATTTTCAAATATTCTTAAAAGTCAGGGCTCTTTTGGTCTAGGACAGTCATACACAAATTACAACACTGCAACTTCATGCAAAATTCAGAACGAAGTTTGAATACTGAAAAGCTGCAAAGTTGAGAGGCTGATTAGAAATAAATTATTGACCTAAGCCTTCTTTAACTGTAAGAGTGTGAAATACTCCTGCCTTCAGTCCCACCTCTCCTGGTTTACCCTAATAAAGGACACAGAATCAGGCCCCATCTGGTATAACTGGGAAAATATGAGTTGATTTTGTTTTTATTTTCGAAGAAATCACCTCCCCTCCGTGTTTTCTCTGATTTCCCCTGGAAACTGGCTGTTTCTAATAGCCTAATTTCTAGCACAAAGCTCACGTGTGGGAACCAGTTACAAACACAGTAATAGCAGTGGTAAAACTGCCTTTACAGGAATCTGGCATTTGTTTTTTAATTGAGAAAAAAAAAGGAAAAAAAGAAAGAAACACTACCAAATGCAACCCTCTGCATTATTTGCAGATGAATCAGTCTTGTTTGTGATTCACCAACTTCCTTTGCTAAACGCAGAGCAATTTTCCCTGGAGGTGCACTCTCTGCAGGGAGACACAAATCCCCTGTAAGACCCAACACATGCAAATTGTCCCTGATCTGACAAAAGCCACCAGAGGAAGACCCAAATGCAGAGATGGGGGGGGGGATGATGAGGAAAGGGAGCTGGGAGGGAGGTTTTAGAGACACCAAGACCCTGAAGCAACAAGAGCCAGCTACAAACTGCACCTACTGCAAAGCCCCTTGAAAATCTGCAGATGCTTCTGTCGAGGACTGGATTTAGCCCTACAGATTTTAAGCTCCTCTTGTTGAATAAAAAATAGTTACCATAGAAACAGCAACATTGCAGAGTAGCTGGTGGAAATCGAAGCACAACTTCTTCGTATGGCTCAGGCCGCCGCAGATGGCATTAGGGCAAGGATCCCCTCCCACACAGCACCTGCTTGGCTCTGCCTGGGCACTGGAAGCATGGGCAGAGGGAAAAGAGATGGAGATCCATCCACTCGGGGTTTTTTGGTGTGTTTGGTTTGGGTTTTTTTCAAGAGCCACAGCACTTCATGAGTATTCGCCGGTGAGACTCAGTTGTGTTACACTCCCAGGGCCCATTTCACGGGAGGCAAAGTCACATAGAGAGGGGGGCACGGGTGGGAACAGCTGCTTGAGCACTCAGAGTGAAACCAGCAGTGCCTCTGCTCACACCCCCTCAACACGCAGCACCTCGAGCGTGAGGAGGGACTGCGGCTGCCCCCTGTAGCATCATGGCAGGAATCGTTACTGGGAAATCAATAGGAATTTGTTGGAGCAGAGAGGATCAGGAGCCAATTCAACGCACATTGTAAGCTGCAACCACCCTGAGGAACAGCTAAAGACCACAGCTGCTTTTGCCTTCTTTGAGGACATTAATTCATCTTTAGATAACAGAAGCCTCATGGAACGGTTTGGGTTGGAAGAGACATTAATGATCATCTCATTCCAACCCCCTGCCATGGGCAGGGACACCTTCCACTATCCCAGGTTGCTCCAAGCCCCATCCAACCTGGCCTTGAACAGTCCCAGGGATGGGGCAGCCACAACTTCTGGGCAACTTGTTCCAGGGCCCCACCAACCCCATAGGAAAGAACTTCTTGCTAATACGTGATCCAAACCTTCTCTTTTTCAGTTTTAAGCCATTCCCCCTTGTCCAATCACTACATGCCCTCACGAAATGTCATAAAATGTGTGACTTTTGGGTATCACCCAACCCGTACATGGGGGCAGATGCTGCTGTAGGTGCACATCAGCCCCTCTCAGTGGAAAACACTGCCCAGGGATGTGGAAGGCAGGAGTTCAGGATGTCACAAACTCCTTCACACCAAGCCTGGATACAGTGATTCAAATAAACCAGGCACTTTGCTGACCTCTCCCCATCCTGAGAGACCCCAGCATGTGATGAAGAAAACTACGCATGCCAGAGGGACGAGGAAGGCCGAGGGACCTGGTTCTCACTCATCCCATCTGCCTGGCTTGAACTGCCTCTAGCATTTCTCTCCCAAACCATGACTTTCATACGGTGCTGCCAAACAGACCCTGGGGGCACCTCAGACAGCCCTTGGCTTCACCCACCTCATTGGACTGCCCTCCCGACCCCAGTCCTTGCACAGCCTTGCACAGTCAGGAGGGAGCTGGAGAGGGTTCGAGCTGCTCACTGCTCACAGAGGTACCACCAGGCTCCATCTCACCTTTTGGTGCCACAGACATCCTTACTCCCTCCGTGGTGTCCCTCGGCTCTTACAAAGATAAATGGCTCCAATGGAGCTGAGGCAGAAGAGAATCAAAAGGCAGAGGAACAACAGAGGGATTGGGAAGCCATGCACGTCTCCCAGCCAGGCAAATAGCAGCCATGGAAAAGGGCTGGCGAGCCCACGGATGGGGAAGAACAGATGGAGTATAAATAATCTGGCAGCCTGCAGACAACACGGCAACTCAGAGGTTATTAAAGCGCAGCGTGCGGAGCCGGGGCCAGCCAAGCCATCAGGGCGTGAAGGAACTGGGGATTGGGGCTTGGCTTCCAAGGGAAACCAAAGGCTGGCTCCCTTCAAGCTGCTCCATCAGCATGTGCCCATTGACTGAGGGACAGAAAAACCCTTCTGGACTTGAAGGCTACTCATGCAGCCAGGTCAGGATTGCCTATGAGTTGGAAGTATCCCATGGGTTTCTCTAATTTAGACTCTTCCAGAATACAAAACACTGGAAGAAAACACCCACAACATTTACTAAATTTTGAGAGATGTTGTCTTTTTTTTTAAAAACAATCAAGGTCTTGGAGAAAGTGTCACTCTTACTCTCACTACTAAAATGCACAGTTCATCCAATGGATAAAACATATTTTTTTGGTAGGAAGGAGTCCTTTTTAATATTTGTCTTCAGGCTTGTGAGTGTAGAAATAGAAGCACCACTCTGTCCTAAATTCCTGGGGCAGGTCTTGCCTGGGTAGTGGATGGTCCCTCCATCTGTCTCCTTAGGAGAGATCTGTCCCAGCTGATTCCTTCCATTCATTAGTTTCAGTATTAATTAATACTATTAACTGGTAACAGAAGACATCCAGAAGCTCCAGTGAGAAATAGGGGGACAATGGGCCAGGCATAATATAGAGGGGTTTTTTTGGCTAGGAAGATTTAGAAAACAAAAAACAACTTCAGGAAAGGAGAAGAGGAGGGTAGAGGAATGGGACCAAAGGCTATAAATCAGGAACTTCTACCTGTCTTAGATAACACCTCTCTCTCCTGGGTGCTCTTCAAGCAGTTTATCAGGGTTTGGTGTAGGGATGTGGCTGGTTAACAGCTCTATCCAAGTCAAGCATCAGGATTCATTTCATAAAAATTTGGAACAGGATGCCAATATGCAAAATCCATGGAAAGAAGATGTGCACCCCAAGTCCTGGGTAGGATTTAGTTTCCCAAACAGAGGCGTGTGAGGTGAGGATCCACAACATCTGCATGGGACCCACAGATCTGGCACAGGAGACTGGGGAAAGCAGAATGAGAGGTCAGAGAGGATATCCAGGATCACCTGCCTCTCTCCAAGAAACTAAACCCATTCAACTTATAAAAGCTGCTGGGCTGTAACTCTAAAATATGCCCTGGTTTGTAGTATTAGGGCTGTGTTTGGAGCATGGCTCCCTCTTAGAGAGCACCAGCAATTCCAGCACTGAAGCAAACCACTTAAATTGTTCCACTTAACTCAAAATCAGGCCCCGGTAACATTTTGACCATCTTTATTCACAACAAGCCCTGACCATTTTACCAGGAGTCCGCAAACCATCATTTATAACTAATACCAAACCAACTGTAGGGGCATCACAATAGCACCCTGAAATCAAAGCAAACACAGCAAAGGACACACACCCTTGGGTTGTGGCCTTTTGGAAGGATTTGTGCTCCTGAGCCATTCAAACATCCTTGAAAACCCTGTCTGTATTTATTTTTCTTCGAGGATCAACACGTTTTCTGAAAAGCAGGGAACAACAAAATAGCAGGTGTGTTGCAAAAAGCTTTTGTGAGGAGGAAAATTTATTTCAGGATGTGCAGTTTGCAAAACACTATGTTTAGTAGCTGCATAATAGCAGCATCTTCTGGCAGTCAAACATCACATTCATTTCTCAAAGGATCCTAAAGCTTTTTACAAACACTTCCAACATATGGCCAAGTGTAAAACAGCACCAGTGGAAAAAAAAAANTGTTTGCAGCCTTCTCCCTGATTTTTGCAACCAGCTCCTGTTGTCTGGTGTCCTCTCCCTGGATGTCAAGAGGGGATCAGGGCTGTGCTTCTGCAAGGGGTTTTTGGAGCTGCTGCTGAAGACCACCACTTGCCAAGCTCAGCTCTGCCACACTTCTGAGCATTGATAATTCAGGCTCAGACCCGTGGCTTTTGAGTTCTCAGGCAGAACCCAACCCTGTGACACCAAAAATGTGGAGTTTTGGCAGCAGCAATGGGCTGAAAGACCCCTGAGAGCAGCTACTTCTCACAGGGCAAACGCGGCTCTGCTCTGCTAGTGCCACCTCCTGGGGACAGCTTGATGGCACCAAGGGTGACACTTCCCTCATGCAGGGCTTTAAGGACAACATGGATTTAAACCACAATCCAGCCCAGGGGATGTGCTCATGAAGAGCAAGCACATACCTACACCCTGCTCATCCACAGAATTCTGCAGGGAAATGTGGGAAAAACAGAATATAGCTGCTCAGTGTGCAGTTACCAGGTGTGCCAAAGTAAACCTTTTCAGCTTTCCACAAGATCTGTAAGAGTTGCCAGCTGTCAAACCTTGTGTTTTTTATCTAACACATGACAGCTACAGTAGCAAGGAGCCCCAGGCACCGTGTAGAGACACTACTGCTGTGCTGCGGTTTGTAAATAAAACTAAAAAAATTACAATTAAAAAGAAGTTATAAAGACACCTTTGGATATGACACTCTTTGCTGGGATCTGGGATTCTACTTGAAGGTCCCACACATAATCACTGGCTTTCTTTGCAGTATCACTTGAGTTTACTCTCAAATAGTCTCCTACTACTAGCAGAAGACTTGCTCACAGGCACAGAGAACATCTTGTCTTTTTCCCCTTAATTAAGATGTACAAAATGGGGTTGATTCACCCTAAATGGGCAGAACAATGTGATGCCCACACACAAAAAACGTATCCACTCTCCTGCCTTCCCAGCACCACAACCAGGGCTCAGACAGCACCAAACTCTGAATTCTGCTCATCTTGTGCTCACTTATGATAAGGAGAGAAGTCCTACTGACCTAATCATGGACCTAAACATTGACATTTTTTGCCACATTTGGCCCCAAAGTAACTCTGCTCTTGGGCCATTCAAGCATTCCAAGGTTTTGCATTGTCTTCTGAGATGAACATCTTTGCAAGCTCCAACCACACAGTGCAGCAACTGGGATTTGCTGAATTCAAATTTATGACCTGCATGCAATAATTAAAATACGTGGGTATAAGTCTGGCACGCTGGGAAGAGGCAGCAATGCAGCTGTTAGTTATAAACTTTTTTAAAAGGATGTTTCATGAGCCTCATCAGAAACATTCTTCACTTTTTCACATAGACAGGAATAAAATTTACGCATTCAACATTCTCTTTTGTGATTTAATCCCTGCCCCACACAAAGCATTTTTGATCTTCATGCTGCCAAGGCAAACTTTTAATAGAGTTGGCAAATGGAAGCCTTGGATGAGATGAATGGCAGAGACCCAGAACTCTCTGCACGCAACTCCATCCCAACACCGGCCTCCACGAGCCCACATCTGTGCCCAAGGCCAACAAAAACCTTCCCTCTTCTCCCACGACAGCAGAGCTCCCACACTGCCAGTGAGCCACTGCTCCTGGGCTATCAGCAAAGTGTCCCCAAATTAACTAAAATTAATTTGAGTGCGTCTCATCTGGGCGAGGAGCCTGAATTCCTCACTGGCACATCCCTGCAGGGAGGGTGAAGGTGGCACCAGGGTTTTGTGGCAGCCAGAATGGGACATGCTAAGAGGCTTATATTACAGTTACAGAACCATAAAATCGTTTCAGTTAGAAAAGCCCTCAAAGATCCAAGTCCAACCATTAACCCAGCACTGCCAAGGCCACCGCCGAGTGCCACATCCACACATGAACTGCACCAATTCCATGGATGTTCTGGGGTATCCCAGGGCAGTGCTGCTTAAGGGCTGGGAAGGAATCCAGAGGGTCCCCAGGCTGGTGGTGGGGAGGGCAGCCTGGTCCCCAAGCAAGAGGTGACACTGGAGACATGCAGGCCCTGCTGTGCTCCCCGAGCATCCTCTCACTGCCCATTCCACCCCAGCCAGGATGGAACTGTTGGAAGCCAGGCAGGCACAGCTGTAAACCAGGATTATCTGGAGCCACTGTGGTTAACAGCAGTGCAGATTTACACGGGAAATTAAAGCCAGTGCCTCAGGGCTGAAGCACCAGAATGAGAATTAAAAAAAAAAAAAAATTAAAAAAGGAAGATGTAGGAGGAAAATGATCTCTCACTTCCACTACAGGCCCCTAAAGGAGGTTTCTCTACATTGTGGCTTGTGATCAGGTGAAAATTTTGGTGCAAGGCTCACAGAAATCTGTCCACTTTGTGTCAACTTTTATATTCATAACCTTACTATTTCACAATTGTGTATTATGTCTTCACAATGGTCTAACAGAATAAGACACATGAAAAATAACTGGAGAAACCCCCGCTGGTCACCCCCAGCCCCAAGAAAACACTGACCAAGAAATAAGTCCACAAATAAAAAGTGTTTTATACCAACATCCAACTTGTGACCCTCCATGGTTAGGTATTATAGCAAAGGCCTTTCCAGAAAAAGTTTAACATAAGCTGCTAAACATGGCATGATATTTATTCATCACGGGTTCTACAAGCAAAGGAAAAGTATCTTTTACCTTGAACACTTCCATTGGAAGAGGAAAATTTGCTGCATCATTAAGGGATTTTTCCAGAGCGCATTTCCACTCAATTATAGTCTTCAGAGAATAGATATCTAAAGGGATGGCAATAACAAAAAGAAAAGAAGAACAACAAAACCAAGAGGTTACTGTTTGGAGATCAAACATTTTTGGAAGACTAAATTTTTTAAGTCACATGAATGGACAGGGCAAATGAAATGAACAGTGTCTATATCCCAAGCTGTGCAGCACAGATACATTCAACACAAAAGCAACTAGCAGGGGCACACAGGAGGAGGATTGTGTTTTATATCCTGGAGTAAAACCCAGAATAATTCACATTTTTCAAATACTGCTGAAGGAATGAGAATTGTATTATCTCATTACTTGAAAATAGTGAAAAAACTCTCCTTTGATTTTCATTTCTCAAAACACCTGATGTTTGTTAGTTTGAGGAGCCTCAGGTCTTTAGCCAATATTAGTCTTATTTGAACAAAACAAAAATTATCACTATTAAGGTACCTGTTAATCAGAAAGTGTTTGGGGTTTTTTTTGTTTTGTTTTGTTTTGCTTTGTTTGTTTGTTTTATTGTAGGGTCGAGGTGGGTGTGGGAAGAAACATTTCAGCTAAATCTCTACCCAGACACATTTTCTGGTATCACACTCAAACCAGAGCATCACACCAGAGCAAGGACTTACACTTACGAATTTTCATCATTACACTTTTAGGCAACATCTTTGTGCAGCTTCACATTGCTTCCAGTGAGTTTCTTTACACAGGTTTAATATTATTAAACCATGATATTAACAAGCCCTTTATGGTTCAGTGCAGTGAAATGCCTATGAATTATCAAAGGGAACAATGTAGGAAACAATACTGTGATGAGGAACATTATATTGGATTCACTCCTGCCCTAGAACACATATTGTTATCTTGCACGTAACAAGTTATTGCAGAACATTCATAGCAAGGCTTCAAAGAGAGAAGATAGGTAGATAGATTGCAACAATTACGAAAATGGAAATGAACATTTGCTCGATAATAAACTTGAACCTTGATACACAGTGAAGAGTGTGGAGCTTTTCTTTGGCTTGGCTTCCCATATTCACATCAAAGTTCAATTTGGACCAATTTACATTTAAATCTTGTATATCTAATAACCATATATATTTACTAGCTAGCAGAAGATTTACTGCTGTATCTTACAATTCTGAAGGAGGGAATAAAAAATATGCGTTAAAAAAAAGGAATTGGCAAGCATTGTTTCTACCTAGCATTGATGGTACCAGAGAATTTTATGCTCTGAACTCAACAGATTTAAGACCTTATCAAAACAGGATTTGTAGAATCACTCACTGAAGTGGATGCATTTATACTTCCACTATATCAAATCTCACTACTTCAGAACAGACATCAAGGATATGCATATGAATTTAAACACACTTGAAGGGGAATGTTAACCTTTTGGGGCAGTATTTTTAATTCCTCAGCTGTCTGGTTATTAATGGGAATACAGATTTCAAGTCTTTGTTTACAGCAGGTGCAGCAGGCACAAGTGTTAAGAAGTGCACTTGTTATCTAATTGTTCATTATTTTATAGTTTTGTTGCCCCACTTCTCCCTTGCTTGCAGGAACTGTGACCAGCATGAAGTGCAGGGAGGCGGACAACTCACCCTGTTTATTTCTTTTTTGGTTTAATTTACAGGGGAGTACCTAACACAGTATGATTCTGCCCCACTTGCAGCCAGCCTGTTGTTCCAAGTCTGAGTTCAGAAAACCTGTGCCTGATGCATCCCTGCTGGAAACGTACCCTCATTTTCTATTGTGATGCCAGTGAAGCACAGGAAAGATGAAATTGGCATTATGGGCAACTCTGGCCAAGTTTTGGGCAACTTTAGCCAAAATCAGCAAAAACAAACAGCAACTTCTCTGGGCTGTGTCAATAAAATCGAAGATACAGAGGCAACTCAGTGGTTTCAAGGGCCAGAAGGAATATCATGTGCACATTTAATTAGTGGCATCTTGCTTATGCTGGCAAGTGTTTGGACACTAAATTGCACGGTTAAAAGAGCATAAAGCATTTTATTTAAGTGCCAGGGCTGCAGGTAATTGAACAAAGTGTACTGTGTTGATTTGTATTAGGGTTCACAAGTAGTGAGCAATTAAAATGACTGGCAATTTGTCTTTAAATAGAAAGTAGCATAAAACGGGATGATCTCGTCCTGCATAAAGAGCTGAGCTCAGGCTGTCAGTGGCTCTGTGTCAAGCAGCCTGTGCCCATTTGCACTAGCAAGGAGGCTTATTCCAGACTCAGATACACATCTGAAGGGAAAAATAAGCTATAACCTCTTTGCTTCAGTTAAATGGGCTTGTGGGATATACAGAGTCCGTTTGGAGAAGACAGCTGGGATGCTGTTTCAAATCACTGAATGGTTTGAGCTGGAAGGGACTTCAGACATCTAGTTCCAAGCTCCAGAGGACCCTCTTTCACATTCAGTCAGGGTGTGGGTGGCTTCAGGAAAGAGATCCCTCCACCCAAAATACTGTTTTGGGTCCACGGGATCTCCTTTATCTGAGATGCTCTGCATCTCGAAAGACTGACCTGGGAAGTGCAACCTGGCAGGTGACAGGGGTAGATCAATGGGGTAAGTCACACCCCTGACACAGAGGAAAATAAAGCTCAGGGTGGATATGTAGCATCCAAGTCGAAGATAGGCAAAGCACTGTCACAAGCAGCTGAAGCAATGTATAAAAACACCCTCGTTTGATAACAAGGGGACACACAGCGTGACCTGGGAGCAGCTACACGCCCTCAGCATCTCTTCACAGGAGATTCCTAACAGCTTTGATACAGTCTAAGGCTCCTCCCTTTATCAGTCAAGGAGCTGCCTTAACTGGCTTCAGATGTTCAAAATTTAGGACAACCAGGTGTTGTGTTCATTGGTTTCAACCCCCGTGAGTAAAAAATATAGCCTTAAAAATATGTCATTTCTTCTCACCTATGTTAGTTGTGCCTTGGCACCCTCTTTTCCCTACTCATTATAAAGAGAGAGCAATTTCTCATGCAGAACTGTCTTCTGATGCCTGCACCATGGCAGGTGAATCTAACCCCCGATGTGTAGAAAACAAGGTACTGCCCACAGAATCTCTCCTTCCTAGGAAGGTGCACACCAGGTCTTTCACACTTCCTAGTCCAAATGCTCTTCCCTAAAGAAGTCACTAGGGGATGTACCCCTGACAGAGTCTCCAGGCCTCAGGTTCTTAAGAAACTTCACTTTCTGAGTTTGTGGTTTTATAGCCTCATTCCTGAGTTTCTTCAGAGCTCTCCGCTGCCAGTATCTCGTCCTCACAACTCGCTACTGCTTCCCTGACTGCTCCAAGATTCCTTTTGCACAGACTTTAATTTGAAGCAGATCCCATAAGACCAGCCACTTGGGGTTTTTTCTGTCTTCTTTCTCTCAGTTAATGTCTCATACTCTTTATTAATTCATTGTGCCTCACGGACACATTGGATGGTTGGATAAGAAGATCTTAAAGGTTTTTCCAACCTTGACAATTCTGTGACTGTGTTAGGTGGACATGAAATGATCAAGAGTGGAACAAACGGCATTCCTGCCTCCAGAAACTCCTCAAATTTCCACTCCTGACTGGCTACTCCCTGCAGTGCAGAGCCTGACAGCTGGGTCAGAAGGGGAGATCAGTGAAAGATCCCAGAAGCAGTGATCAGTAGAGGATTTGGGCAAAAACAGAAGAGTTCAGACCTGAAGAGTCTTCTCTCAGCCAACTCCTACAAGGCTTAACTTTAGGAGATGTAAAGTAATCAAAACCTATTTAAGGCAATATAAGTAGGAAGAAGATCTGGGCACTGAATCCATTAATAACAATGTTGACTAAAAAGTGAATGACCAGAGAAATGAAAGAAGAGGAAACAGCTATCAGATGTGAACAGGTAAGAACAAGAGACAGAAATTTTAGAAGTTAAATCAAGGAGAGGGAAGAAGAAAAGTAACTCCAGCAAATAAGGAGTCCAGTAAAAAGTTTAGAGAAAGACAACTGAAAAAAAAATGAAAAGAAAGGCACGAGGGGTGGGGAATCCACAGAGAAGGATGTACAAGTGGATAAGAGGAGGAAAGACTAGAAAGCAAATGGAATGAACAAAAAGGAAGCACAAATCTCCTCTGAGCCATTTCTATATTCACCACAGGCCAAGAGGGTTCAGAGATGGTCAACAAAAAAGTTGTTTCTCTGTAACACAAAGGCTCTGTAAAATAGAAGAGCGGGTTATATTCATGCTCTCCAGCATTCACATCTAATTTAGAAGTGACGGGGAGCATTGATTCCTACTTACCAGTGCAGAAAAACACACACTTCCAAAAAGCACTCAAGACCCAAGTCCCACACCAACTTGTGAACAGGAGAATTGAACCTATCAGGGTCAACTCTCCTCATTAGGTGTGAGGGACAGAAGCCACATCAGAAACACCTTCCCAGAGGAGAGGAATTTAATATTCATGGAAAAACTTCACCCCCAGCATAAAGAAAATGAGGCAGAGACGTGGACATGCTGTTGACCTACACAAGAGAAGGTAGATCAGTCTGTGATCCCAGACTGGCTTAACTGCAGTCCCAATCCCTTCCCATTCAAGCTGGTTTGAACACTAAACCCAACCCTAAAGAGCTTCTTCTCCAAGTTGTTATCTCCTGGTGTTTCATACGGTCTGACAGACTTGCTAAGACTTCAACTGAATTTATTTAATAAACAATACAGTTCACCTGACCCACTCTGAACCCAAATTAGACAGATCTCATCTCCCATGTGTGTCACAGCCAAAAACTACTGACAAAGCAATGTGAATGCTGGAAAAGAACAGACGTGCTGCACAAGTATCTCAAAACATCAGTGAACACCACAAAGGGAGACAATATTTCAAAGGAGGTTCTTTACCTGCAGGTGGGTCCATTCTGTATTGATTCTCTTGACACCAACCGACTGGTCGAAGTCTGCAATCCAAGTAAAACAACCACTGGTCATAGGATTCAGTCTCCTCCAATCCCACATAGCGAAGGCGTAATCTTCCTCCAACATTTTCAACCACACTAACTATCCAGTACTGAAAGGGATTCTGGGAATCCTGCAGCTCTATTAAGGAATCAACTGTAATGAGGTCTACAGGGTTTTTTCCTCGCAGAGGCTGTTTGAATAGAAGCAAAACTCCTTATTTTAAACTTTATTTGAAGACTTCTCAAGGAAACAGATGACAGCAGAAGATTATTTTTGTTTTTTCACACCATCATCCAAGCGATCAGCAAACAGTCTGTTCTTCTTCTATTTTACCCAATGTCTTCCAAGTGCAAATTCAGAAGTAAAACAGAAAACAACAGTTGTGCTAATTTCTCAACCGACATCATCAACAACAACAACAAAAAAAAGAATAATGAAAGGTGAAACAGCTCGTAAGGCACATCTATTTAGGATGCTCCCAAACTACTGAAAGCACAGTTACATTGGTGGATTTCAAACAAATTCTCATTGATTGCAGCTGATAAAAACCAACCACAGGACTGGACCCCAACATTTACCTAAAAGGTGACTACTTCAGGCATGACCCAGAAATTTCACTCTGTGTACTGATCTCTTTCACCAAAGATCAGCTTTATCTTATTGCTACTGGCATGGAGAGTAAATTATCCCCCCCAGCCATGGATGCATTAGCCTGTGCGGGTTTTTCCAAAGCTCAAAGCCCACAGCAGGTTTGGATCCAAGCCCAAGGCACACAGGATTTGTTGGGTCAAGCCACCATGACCAAGAAATCCCAGTGACTGAGGTTATCTGCTTCCACACTGTTATTTTCTGGGATCCCAGTTCTGCAGCCATTTACACGTGTGTAACTTTCCACCTGCAAGCACAGGCATTAAAAAACCATGAGATGCTCTGCAGAACAACCCCTTTGGGGCTCAGTGTTTTTGTTTTGTGACTGAGAGCATCTCTTGTGTTCTCAAGCTTTAATGTAATGGTTAGATTTTTTATTTTTTACTAAATACAAGTTTGACTTCTTATGCAATGTCTCAGTTCCAGGGTTTTAAGAGCAGCATTAAAATGACCCCAAGACTTGGAAGCATTGGTCCCCAAAGGAGATACTAAGCAAAGGCAAAATACATTAAAAACAAAGACTTTTTTTCCCCTGTGTTTGTCCCACTTTTACTTAATTAAACCATATAAACATCTCACATTACTTTTTAAAATATTAATTCAGTAAATCAAGAGTCAGTCCAGGATGGTTCTTTCTAACAGTGGCTACAAAACAAAATAAGGCGAAAGCCTTATTTTTCAAAAAGTTATTCTTCCTACTGAATATTGAAAATACTCAAATTTTGAGACGCAACTGATTTTCATACATCTCTCTTAATCAAAAAAAGCAGGCAAGAGAATGAGAATATGGTTAAAAATGCAATTAAAATTAACTAAAAGCTTATCACATGTACAATTTTAAACAGCTTTATGATTAATAGATATTTGTCAGAACAATATATTTGCCAAAATAAGCTACTTTTCTACAGTGCAAGCTGCAAGCATCTGTATAATCTCTTCAAATACTATTTCATGGCAAAATGCAGTGTCAGAATTTAATAATACAACAGAAATCCACTTTAATGTAGATTTCTCCCCCTCTCATACAACTGCTTCATTGCAACAAAATATTCTTTAATATGAAACGATGGTGTAATGATTTAACTTATTATAATAAATCCCTGGCTGTATCCAAGTGCATATTGCTTCCCTGATTTGTGTGCTAAATTTTAAGCCAATGGGCCGTCACTTACCCCATGAGAACTGAATGGCTAGGATTAATAATCAGCTTGCATGAAATATTAACATTTACCATAATGCAAGAACCCTTCACATGCAGAGCTGGCATGTAAAAAAAAGATTTAAAAAGTAGCACTACATATTGATTTAACAGTCTAACAACAATCCGCAGCACTCACAAACAGCAAATCTGTCAACAGGGGCCAACATACATTGCACAGCACAGACAGCACTGAGCACAAAGAACACCAGAAAAAGGGTCAGAAACTGTTTCAAGACAACACAATGTTTTCTCTCTCTGCTTTTCTGCCTGGGGCTGCCTCTCTTCCCTGCCTGCAGAAAGGGGAAGTCTGGCACACATCAGAGATAGGGGTTGGACACCAACAGATTTCTGCATATGCCACCTGGGAGCAGTCCAGGAATGCGGATGCAGCAGGCCTGAGGATGTGGATTACTTGGGGTCTGCAAGGCTGTTCATCCCTCAGACTGGTGGGGAAAAAACCCTAATGGTACAATATTAATTCTCCCTGCCAGGTACATTGATACTGCTTGGGCACGTAGAAAAAGGATGCAGCTGTGGATGGTGGAAGTGACCAGGGGCAAAATGATCAAATGCGGTGCCTGGATGCACACTGGCTTCCCACAAGCCAACGTAAGCACTTTCATAAAGGTGAATTCCTGTATGCTCTCACAGCCTAAATAAAGATGGACAAATTATGAGGGGCTCCAGCAGGACCATCTGTCTCCTCTCCAAATGCCCCCACAGCATCCACGTGAGAGCAGGGCAGGCCCTGATGCAAAAGCTGCCCGTGGTTTCAAGGTGAAGCTGTGGGATTTTTATCCAGGATCTCAAGGTACACTGAGGTTGCCCCAGGTGCAAGTCACCCTGTGGATTTGCTGCATGGACTGGGCTCTTGGCTGAATGGGTGCATCTAAAAAATGGACCCTTCTGCTCTTCTGAGGCCATCTCACCCAACAACTTCCCCGCTAAATGTGACTGCTGGATTTAGGTGGAGGTAATGTCCTTGAAGGAGCACTTCCTATTTAAAGATAAACCTGACAGTGCTCCCCATCAACCTCCTAAAGCCCCTTGCCAGCCTGTGCCACAGAAGCACAGAATGGTTTGGGTTGGAAGGGACCTTAAAGATCATCCAGTTCCAACCCCCTTCCATAGGCAGGGACACCTTCCATGAAGCCAGGCTGCTCCAAGCCCCATCCAGCCTGGCTGTGAACACTTCCAGGGATGGGGGCAGAGATGGACTGGCAGCTCAGGTCACCAGTTTGATGGACCTAATGGGGCACTGAAGGGCTGAGCTCTCCCTTCTGTGGATCCCCTCCATCCTCCCCTTCCCCCATCAGGCTTTTTTTGAGCACCCAACCTCTAAAGAACGAAAAGGTGAAACAAACTCCGCGTGGCTGGGTCAGAAGCAGAGCCAGCAGAGTCCAGGCGCTGCTGCCATGGGTTTTGGGGCAGGGCTGGGTCAGGTCCCAGGGCTGGCACAGAGACACTGCAAGCACACAGCCCTGAGGGTCAGAAGCACACAGACACACCGAGGAAAGAGGAACTGCAATCTAATACATACACCTTCCAGCAAATTCGCAGGGGCTGTCCTGGCGCCGGTCAGATCCTGGATGAGAAACTCTGTCCAGTCCATGTACTTCTCCTTGATTGCTGGGGAAGGGGAGGGAACAAAAGAAATGCTTAGCACAGCAGACTGCAGAGACTTGCCACATGTCTGTCACACAGTGGACCGGGTGTGTTTATTAAGAAGAAATTCTTCATTATTAGAGGGATGAGGCACAGGCTGCCCAGAGAAGCTGTGGCTGCCCCATCCCTGGAAGTGCCCAAAGCCAGGCTGGACGGGACTTGAAGCAACCCGGGATAGTGGAAGGCGTCCCTGCCCATGGCAGGGGGTGGAATGAGACGATCTTAAGGTTCCTTCCAACCCAAACCATCTTGTGATTCAACCATTTTAGAAACATCTCCTTGGGATTTACCAGCTCTTAAGTTTTGGATGCAACTGTGACTCAGACCAGGAAAAAAGCTGGTTTGTTGTCCAGTCCTTTGGGCAACCTGTGCACACAGTAAAATCCCAAAAAAAGGGAAGGTGCTGCTCCACTGTAGCCACTGGCAGTGATTTACAACATCGTGGCTTATCATCCCCATCTGTCCCATTCAGAATTGGCCACTGCTTGCGTAACCACTCGTTTCCTGCTTATCACCTGGGCTCAGAGGTGATTTATAAAGTCTCTTTGTATGTTCACTAATGACTTCTGGGAAAAAAAGAAGCTGTACAAACTTTCAATTCCTTGACAGACCAGAAACTCCAGGTGCTTTTCCAAAAAAGTAGAAAAATCAACCCTGAGAACATCTTATATCAGCTCCTGAGTCAGTACGCTGCAGGAAGAAAGACTTAAAAGTGTTTCCTTTATCAAGAACTTCTGTTTCATTAAGAAAAAAAAAAAATAATTTCTGAGGTAAACACTGTCAACCAGCATTACTTTAGGACATGTATGCAGTTTTATAAGATTTAAACTGAAATACATATAAAATTTTGCCTCTAAGGTTCACATTCCAGGTCAGTTCTGGTTGAAATAAGTGGACACATAAAGGCAGTAATTCAGCAAATCTCAGCTTCAGAGATAGAGATGCCTCTTCAAATGCACTGTGCAGTTGCAATCAGAAATTCAGATATTAATTCTACCTGCCTGGAAATGATAGTTAAATTATACCTGAAACTTTGTTTCCTCCCAAAAATAATCTTACTTATATGTGAGAGAATCATCAGGAGTGCAATTATGCCACTAACTTAGAAACACCTATAGAAGGGACAAATCACAAGCATTTGAAAATTTAAATACTTCCTCTGAATAAACGAAATACATCGTTTAAAGACCATTACCACATGGTAATCCACAGGACTGGGCATGGGTAAAGACACAAGCCATGCTCAGTGCACCTTACCTCAACCTCATTTCTGAGCTGTGCTCCTTCCCCAATAGCCAGTTCTCCAGGCTCGGGCTATACATCCAGATTAGCTACCCTAATTACTTTAAGAGCGCATTTAAATGTATTTAAAATTACTAAACCTTGCACTGCTGGACTTGAGCCTCCATAAAATACTGTTTGAACTTGCCTGGAACCATTCTAAGTCTTTTGCAGCACTGATTTTGCAGGATTTCCAGAAGATTTATGACCTTTGCCTTATTTAAGATGAAAGAACAGCCTGAGAAGAAATGGTTCAGATATGACACTTTCTCTCTCAACACTCCTGGCTGTGTACGCCTCATCAGTTCCTATCCACCTAGCTCAGGATTAAGAAAACAAGCTGAATTCTGGCATCAGGGAGAGGATAGTAATTGTGGTAATGAATGACGCTGGAGTCCCTCTAGCTCAGGCTTCTGCCTCTCCCTGAGAACAGCACTGGGCGCAGCACAGAAAGGTGCAAGTTGAACTCGATTTTGGCTCATTCCCACAAAGTTGTCAGCCAAATTTCTGAATGCCAGAGCTTCACTACCAAGGAATGACAAATGTGATAAAAAGCACACAGTTTGAACTTTCAAAGCTGGCAGGAGTTGGGGGGGAGATGGGAGGGGAGACGGGGGGAGAAGAGGATTTTCAAAGTTGACAACAGATTAACAGATTTCATGGGCTTCCACCCCCAGTTGCCCAACTGGAGATGTCATAACGGTGCCTGATTCACAGATCTGGCTGTCTGTCAGTCAGTCGCCCTTCCAGTGCCTTTCAAAGAGAAAAAAAAAAAAAAATATCCCCGTCCTTTTTAAAAGACTGCACCTCACAGTTTGACATCTAAATAAGGTGATGCCTCTCTCCACATTCAGATCTGGATTAGAGGCTTACAAAGTCCGAAAGTCCCAAGGTGACCTCTGTTCTCAGCCTAAACAGGCTCAGCTGAAAAAAAAAACCAGAACAGTGAACTATTCTGTTTCTAGGTGGTTTCAGAGCCACCCTTCTCACACAAATCTAATTTCTAGGGTTTTCCTTTATTATGTTCTGCTTTTGTGGCATAGATAAAATGACTCTGAAAACCTCTGAGAGGCAATAAATTGCACTGGAAGTTGTAGAAACAGGGATCTGTACCTTTCTCTGTGCCTACAGAGCACAATCAGCCTTCTCAGTTCTATATTTCAAGTCACCACAATGCAAATATTAATTTTTAGTAGTAATGAAGTGAATCTGAATGATCAGGATTATCTGCAAAAGCCTTTGAGGACCAAGCAAAATGTTAAACAAATATATTCAAACTAAGGAAAATCTGCTGGTTAAATGAGACTAGCTGTCAGTGCAATGCATGGGCGCCCAACCTGAGCATCCCTGTCCAAAAATGCTGGTGGCTCCCTGGCATATCAGACTCGGCACCTGGGGACTGAAGCAGTGAACTTTCAACCACTATTTCCCATTCTCCCTCTACAGGAAAAGGTTCTACTGAACCTCTCCTACTGCTGAACAGGCTGGGAGAACTGTGCTTTTTTTTGCAGCTGGCTGGCCAGCTGGTGGGAAAGGAAAGCGGCCAAGATAAAGAATCCTGCTCCGTGGTGACCTAAACTCCACTAGTATTCCTGTTTTCAAAACATTTTTCCCTGCCTTAAATAAATTCAGTGAGTCAGGAGGGGCCCATTGGCTTCAGCCAGCCATGCTTTCCTCACCTCTCAGTAGATCCATTTTCCCAGAAGACCCCTGTGAACTTCCCCTGCTCAATCTGCTCCAGATTGAGTTCATTCAGGACTAAGAGCACACAGAGGAAAATCCATCTGAATCCAGAGCACCACAGAAACACTTGAGAAAGATCCCTCATTTCCCTCCCCAATTCCTGGGGAGCAGCTGTAGGGATGCACCAGTTCCCAGACTCAGTGATGGGCTGGTGAAGGCTGAGCCATTCCCAACAGACCTCAGTGAAATTATCCACACTTGCAGAAGGAAAAACCAGGTCCTTGCAGCTCACTGCCTCCATCCATGAAAAATATTTTAGAGACCACCACCTAGTTTGGCAAATATTACAGCAAATTCTTAAGTGAGAAAGGAAAAGGACCTTTCTAACATTAAAACTCAGGTTATAAAATTGAGTGGCCCTTCCAGAGACCTAAACTCCACCAAAAAATGGATCATATCCAATATCCCTCAAATTCTTCCCACTTTTCTCTACTTGCTTCACCTTGCCCGCAACATCTCTGACACCCATTCCTCTCTCCCCTTCTGACCCACTGCCATTTCCTCACTTGCACTCATTGGTCTCATTTTCCTAAGCTGTTCTTGAGACTCCAGACTGCAGTTGGACCTGGCATCACCTGAGGAACAGGGGCTGCTGCCAGCAGGTCACTGGCTGATGTGTAAAGTACCATCAGTATTTATCATCAGGTTTTCCCCATCAGCTGCTCAAACCCAGCCCTTTCCCCTTGCTCTGTGCATGCTGACCATGAAAACCATTGCAAGAGCAGCTGGAAATGCTGGAGCAATGCACACCCCATCCCCTCCAATCCCCCTGAACATGTGCCCAAGAGCCAAGACAGCAGCTTCATTCCCTGCAAACCTGTAAATCTCTGTGCCCTGCCTCAGCCTCAGCACATAATGGGTTCAGATTTATCTGCCTCTCTGGAGAAATAAGAGATTAAAAGCACATTCGCAGTCCCATGACAGCACTGAGGCACAGGCACTCCATTCAATGAATATGAGATACTATTATCACATTAGCAACTCTTGGGATTTTATCTAGTTTTCTAGTAGTTGCTGTTTTGCTGAGAGACACTCCTCTCAGTTCATGGGTTTACACGGAAATGCTAATTTTCCTTTTTTTTTCCTCCAAGAACAGGACACTGCAAAGTGCAGTAAAACCCCTGAAATCTGAAAGACCAACAAGACAATGGGAAGAACACGGTTGGTTTTTTACTTTTCATGGCTGTTTTTTCCCCCCAAGGCACCCATCTGATTGGCAAGAACAAGACTCAGGGATCTGAACTACTACATTTGGTAAAATAAAGGAATGGCAGCATAAATATCTTTAAATAAACATTAGGGATATAGCACCTAAAAATAAGCTACTCCTTGGAAACACCTCAGCATGCCTCATGGATATATATGCCCAACAAGGAATAATATCAAATTATGCTCATTTTTGTCCATACCTTACAAAAACAACCAACCAAAAAACAACAAAACACTCTTCATGTTGGGTTTCTTTTTTTTTTTAATAACCCAGGATCACCAGCAACCTGCCAACACCTATACTAGAGAATCCCCACTGGAACCCATCAACCTCTAAACAGCAGAGTTTTAATTTTCTCATATGTGAAGAACAGCATCTTAAACAGCTTTATAAAATGGTTTAAAATCTTTCAGATTAATCTGCTAAGTGACAACACTCGCAGTGTGGAAACTATTTTTATCATTAAAAATTTAACTCTTTCCTAGGACTGGAATGAACAAGAATAGTTAACAAGGGGAATTATAGCTGGGCAGGACCCAGGCAATTCTTCTTCTTCCACTGTGAAATAAACTAAAATACCAGGATCTCATTAAAAGATTTATTTTCTACACAAGTAATTCAGGATGTTCAAAATTTAATATAGACATACAAATTAGATATGCATTTATATATGTATTAGATACAAAAATCAGATATACATTTAAGATACTTTAAAGTAAAGCTGCTGGTGCCAGAAAGCAATGCCCAGAGCCTGGTGAGAAGGATCACAGAGCAGCAGGAGAGCACCTGACGGGCAACACGAGGGAATTGCACGGACTCTATCCAGCAGGGATGGGTGACATTATAATGGAGATCTGCTACAGGTCACCCAGCCAGGAAAACTAAGGCTGGATGGGGCTTGAAGCATCCAAGGTCTAGTGGAAAGTGTCCCTGCCCATGGCAGGGATGTGGAAAAAGATGATCTTTAATGTCCCTACCAACCCAAACCATTCTGTGACTCTGTGACAAGATATGCAGTTTTTTTAAAGCGAAACAGCATATTGCAAAACTATAGAAAGCTTACGATATTGACATTTTCTTTTAATTTTAAAGTTGTCACACATTCAATGCAGTATTTATAAGTTACAAAAATATTAACATATAAATGTTGTAACTATGTTATAAAGGTCTAAAATGATGGAGTCGAAATGAGATGTCTTTATATCAAAATAACATAGAATGCTAAAACAATTTGTTTAGACTTCACCCATCAAAACAATTTGTCAGAACTGACATGTTCTCACAAAATATTTCCATTTTGATAAAACAGCATTTTGACAGGAAACGGTTGACTCCCCACATTTTCATTCATCTTGCTGAACTATTTACATCCTTGTGAACCAGTCTGGATGTGAAAACGGGATGGGGGCTGAGTGCTGTCCCTAAGCAAAAGGCTCAGGCTGTTCCTGAACCCTCCCCAAGACCTTCAGGGAGGCTGAAGGCTGGAAACACACTCCTCTGCATACTCTACAAAGCCAGATCCCCTACTAAGAATTTCCAAAATAAATTAAGTAAAACCAACATTAAAAAAAAAGAAAGTACTTAGTGCTCTAATGGCATTTTTTAATAAAAATTATTGTTTGCTTTGAATTCTTCTGTGGGCTCCCTGAAAAAAAGCCAAATGGGGCTAAAGACATCTTCAAACAAATTTCTTACTTAAAACTTCAAACAGTCTTCTGTTCTCACAGCAGCAGAGTTCTGTGGTTTGAACTGGATCACAAAATAATGCAAATTCAGACCAGAAAAGAAAAGAAAGTGCATCAAAAGCTGTTGATCTGATTTTCTTGTGGTGCAGCCACAAATATCACGAGACCCCAATTTCAGAGCTCAGTCACTGCCTTCCAGACACCTGTCTTAGATAAAGCGTTGAAGGAAGATATTATATAGAGAGGATTTTCATGGATGCCAGATGTCATAAGCAACTGTCCATCAAAGAATACAGATGCTCAAAAGACACTTCTGGACCAGCAGTACTCTGTGGTCCCCCAATTCATGTGAATTTACAACGAACAGATGCTGGAAGGAAGTGTGATGTCTGTAGGAGAATGTGTAGCTCTTGTATTCTCTGAATATATGATCCTTTAAGCTGTTGATTGATCTGCTTGCTCCTATTCATCTCACTTTTTTAAAAATAAAACTGAATTAGTGCAAACTTCAAATTAATGTTCAGCCCATGTGAGCTACCTAATTTAGTAACAATATTCTGAATGTTTTTTAATTTTCTTCTGTTTTTCCAGGCTATCCAAACTATCCCGAGCTCATTTCTAAGAGAAGATTATGCTGCCGTTTCTACGGTTTTGACCCAAGAAAGTGCCAACACACAGACTTTAATCCTTGACCCCCAAACTCTGCATGAAGAAGCACTCCTTGATTAGAAAAGAGAGAGAGGAAAAAAACCCAAACAGATAAAGGCATGAACAAAAGCTTTAGGTTCTCACTGGAACAACTCCCTTACAGTTTTTTCTATTCAATTACACTGAATTTCAGTACAATGCGACTTTTATCATTCCTGCTGCCACTCAGGGTTTCCAGAAATCACCTATGTATATTCTGTGGGTCAAAACAAGCAAGTTCATGAGTAAAAGCTGCCTCGCTGTCCACAGGACACCTTGCTTCCCAACATCCTTTCAGCCCTTCACAGACGT
Source organism: Donacobius atricapilla (assembly GCA_013397315.1). Taxonomy (NCBI): domain Eukaryota; kingdom Metazoa; phylum Chordata; class Aves; order Passeriformes; family Mimidae; genus Donacobius; species Donacobius atricapilla. Next base: position 316,913 of record WBMY01003255.1, read on the forward strand.
GCACACCATTTCCCCTGGGTTTCTCTAGTCCTTAATTAACTGTTATCTTTTTAACAATAAAAAAGCAGTGGGTGGTTTGGGAGTTGCCTTTTCATTTCTTAAAGCTTGCACTGGCTAAAAAATCCAACCCAGCTGCAGGAAGTACGGGTGGAAGAGGTGGATGTGGGATGCTGTAGGAGAAAACCCATCAGTGTGTGCAGACAGGGTGAGTGGATGCTATTATACTGATTTATTTTTTTTTTAAATGATTCAAAGTCTTGTAAAAATCCCCACCATTAACTCACTGCAGCTCAGGAAGCTGAACAAGACACTCTGTCCTGGCAAACGGGTCATCACCAACTACTAAGGCACTCCCATGCAGTAGGATCAGCTGTCTTCACCCCAAACACAACATTATGGATACAGACACACTATTCTGAGATCCCACTGCTGTGGCTTTCTGCTTCCAAGTCAAACTGCCCAAGATCAGAAGAGAAATTCACCTCATAGATTGCAACAGCACAGCATGCCACAAACCCAGATCAGCCTGCCCTGACTCCCTGAGCACAACAGCCTCAGGTACCTACCCAGCAGTAAATGATCTACTCATAACTATTGTGATTAATTACCTCCCTTCAGTCAAAGTCAACACTTGGCTTGTACTCAAGTATTTAAAATAATTTTTTTATAAAGGAGAGAGGTGCTGATAATGGGAAGCGACTCTGCTCTGCCTTGGTGGTGTTACTTTATCAGTTGCAATCAGATTATGTACATAAGGAACAGCAACAAATCCATCAGCTCCACTTGCACTTGTCACATCCCTTTGTTTCAAGGCTTCACACAAGTGTGATCAGCACCACTCAGCCTGGAATCACCCAGACACAACATTGCTCTCCCTCGGGATCCAGGAATGGGGAAGAGAGGAGAGAGATACAGCTGGGACATGACAAGAGGAGAGGGGAATTAATCTTTTCCCACCCTTCACCTTGCAGGGATGCAACCAATTCATTCACCTGGTCCTTCAGCATAACAAAAAGTCACCTGTGGCAATCCAGCCTCAACAGGTTGAAACTTAAGGATGAAACATTCGACTGTTTAGAGCGTTTACCACATATTTATAGCCTAGGTTATGGGTTGAGCTCAATGATCTTAGAGGTCTTTTCCAACCCAAACGATTCTACAATTATTGATTCATTTTTAAGGTGGTTTTACACTGATTTCACCTGGAACACAATTCTGCAATGTTGTCACCTAGACTAGGTACCAAACCCCACCCTCACTAACACCACCAAAAAATTGGGAAGGGAATGCAAAAATATCTTCTGGACACAACCATTTTTAAGTGGATGTCCTGGTTTAGGGCAAATTTTGGGAGGAAACTTCTGAAGTGGCCTTTTCTAGAAAGCAAATTCAAATGGCCCCTCCCTCAGCCAGTTCGGGAAGTAAACCTCCTTTGAGAAAAGTGGAAAAAAACCCTGTTTATTTAACAAGCACAGTATTCATAAGCACAAGAAATTAACTGATGGAACCTCTCACTGTTCTGAAGAGATGGCAAATTCAGAAAGTCCTTGTTGTGGGATGTAGCTTGGCTTGCTCAGTCTCTTATCAGTCCCTCCTGTGCTGGAAAATGCCACGTCCAAGGTCCTGGTGGGCCCCAAGTGTGAGCTCCTGACGTTTTTCTGGGTTTTCAGTCCAGAGCAGGCTGATCAGCTCCAAGAATAAGAAAAGCCACTGTCTGGGGAACTTCTCTGCCTCAGCTAGCTAAAAAACCTGACTAAACGCAAAGGCGAGCTCTCTCCTGCTGTCTGTGCTACAGACAGCACAGTCCAGGAGAAGAAAAACTGAAGCTCTTATCTCTATGTTTTTGAAAACAGTTGCCTCAGACATTCCACCACTATTCCTTCTCCCCACCTCCGTTTCCAGATCCAGTTTTAAAAGCACAGAACTCAATATCCAGCATAAACAGACAACTGGGGCTACAAGCAGCATAAAGTCACCCTAGGACACAGTGGGTCAGTTATCTTGCTTTCCTGTATCTGGGGGCATGAATGAAGGCTGATTATTCTGATTTTGTTACAGAATCCAACATGGCAAAAATGGGCTGATTTTAGTTATCTCAGTTACCTCTGTGATAAATTAGGAAAAAACCTGAGGCATAACCACAAAGCCAGAGTGTTTCACCCAGAGTGAGAGGTTAGTGCTCCTCCAAAATTTCTTACCTAAACAGAAACTGCACACGCTTTAAACAGCAGTGACACTGCTCTCAGCCCCATTCAATTCTAGGCACAAGGTATCTAAATTTCATTGTTGTCAACAACAGTCTTAGAAACAAAGCAGCACTGGCTGACTTAAATGATCTTGGATGTGTACACAGAGTTCCTGAAAGGCATTTCTGAGAGCCAGGCAATGCCTGGATTTTGAAAGCTCTGCACACACCACATAACCATAGGGGTTCTCCCATCATTAGTATCAATGTCCATTAGGGTGATGGCTCACTGTGAAAATGAGCATCCAAACTCTGCAGCTCCTGGCACTTAACCCCAAGCCTCCACGCACATTCCCTGATTATTTTTTCCTTCCATGTGCATTAAGCACCATGCCCAGGGCTCAGAAGAGATGGATCATAAACACCGAGAGCTCCAACTCCCAATCTCCAGACCCAGGAGGCTTAATGAAGGCCTTGTCAAATCAGCAGTTCAGGAGCTTTCAGGGAAAAGAGGGGGGACCTGGTATTGTGATTGTAATTTCTACATCAGTTTTTATCCCATAGAGATAAAAAATAGTTATAATACGATTGCAAGAGTGCTGTTATCCAGGGAAAATCAGCATCTTAAAGCAAAGTGCTAAGAAGCAAAACCAGATCACAGAGCTCAGAGTGTGACAGCATGAGAAGTTATGAATTCACTATATGAGACACAAGTACATAGATCAGGTTCCCTGCACTTAGCAGGCATTTGCACGGTTATTTCCTTCCAAACTGTAGCCCCTCTGGGGGAAAACCAAAAAAGTACTTAGCCATCTTTGCAGGCAAAGAGATTTGCTACTGCAGGTAGACGGAAATGCACAGACAAATGTAACCAAAAATTGTAAAATCCCTATTTAAAAGTTTTGAAAGCCTTGGGGGAGGATGTTTGTGCTGCTTGCCCAGCCATCAACCTTGGTAAAGACGTCCTGTAGCATTCCAAAGCTCCTTGTGCACTAGTTACACACCAGAAATGCAGGAAGAGGAAAAAAAGTATGTCTACAAAGCAAAATGCTAAATTCCGAGATAAATCCCCATCCAAGTCAGAACTCCTAACCACAGCCGAACTATTGCAAGCCAGCTTGGTTCAGACCTGAATCAGTATTTCCGGGCAGCACTGGCCTGTGCCAACACCAGGCATGAATTGGGGTCTTTCACAGAAAATTGCACTGCCCCAGGTGCCACTGATGCCACACAGCCAAAGAAAGAAAATCTGGAGGTTTCCTGAACACTCAACACCCTCCCCTTGGCTTGCCTTGACAATGGACACAAGAGGTAGCTCCATGCCCTGGGTCTTTGGGATCTCATGGACCAGCCCCAAATAGATTTTGTGGCATAACAACACCTGAAATTTATGGGCCATTCCATCTGGGGATGTCACTGCAGTATAAATATCCTACCCAGGGCTCTGACCTCACACCTCCAAACTCCTTCCAATTATCTCCCACACTAAGTGCCTTTTCTCACTCCCAAACCCCGCGGTCGCTTTCTGAAGGATATTCTTTGGAGACAGCTCTGTAAAACTCAACAAATTTACAGCAGCACAATGTTCTTACATGAAGCATAAACCAGATCACTGTAATTTTTTTTTTTTCCCCTGGTAGTGGCAACAGTCTACAGCAAATATCCACTACAAATAAAAGCATCAAAACAGAAGACAAATGGAGGGATGTGAGGTCCAAGAAATCCATTTTGATTTGGAGTTGGGATTTGGGGTTTTTCTTTTTTTTTTTTATTTTCGGTACTCGACAGAAAGAGGAGAATGAGTGGGGATGAAGCATGCGGTTTATTGTATGCATTATACTGTTTAATACACAACAGAAGAAACACCAATTAAAAAGAAGAAAAAATGGACTGAAGTTTTGGTTAATGCTTAAAATTGGGGAGTTTTTTTTAGAATCACAGAATGGTTTGGATTGCAAGGGACCTTAAAGATCCTCCTGTTCCAACCCCTTGCCATGGGCAGGGACATCTTCCACTAGACAAGGTGGTTCCAAGCCCCATCCAGCCTGGTCCTGAACACTTCCAGGGATGGGGCAGCCACTACTTCTCTGGGCAGTGTGCTCCAATTTTTTTCCGATTTTTTTTATTCTTTCCATCAGCAGCGATTTCAAAGTTAAAAGCAAGTCACTACTAGTTTCAGCTTGACACCCCAACACAAAGATGCATCCCAGAGGCAAAAGGGTGCTTTGTTGGAAAATTCTGTCAGGACTCAGGGAGGAGGCTGGTGCCACTGTGCTTGAGTTAGTGAGGTACAAACAGCAAAGCTGGACTTGTAAGGTCTAATTTAAGGATTTGTCCATGACTCTCCCCAAATCTCACTGCTCACACCCAGAGATTGGGACAACAATGGAAATGTAACCATTCCCATGACCCAGCACACTCCCAAATTATCATGGAAATAGTAAACAAGCCTCATTCACCACGACTCCGACTTCTGACATCCCATGAAGCAGAAACATATGTTCTAAAAAAAAAAAAAAAACAAACTCAAACTCATTTCACAATTTACAGCGCGTTCTGTAATTAATCACATTTGTATTGCCAGTTCCTAATGACTGAATCCCATTTAATCACTCCAGAGCCTTTCAGCTGTGTGATGTGAGCACCACAAATCAGAACCTGGAGGGCCTGATGGAACATTCATCACGCATCCTTCCCGAAATTAATGGTACAGTCAAAGCACAGCCAGGCCCCATGAGGTGCTCAACATCCTATGCACAAAATGTAAATTCATAACCATCACCACAACACCATCAAAGAAATACTCCATCAAGGCTTATTTTGAGCTTGCTAAACATGTGTTTTCTTCACTTGGAAATGGAAAAGGGGCTTGAACTATAAATCCCAAGATCAAAAACATCCCCTGAAACTTTGAAGAGTTTAAATCTGAATCAAGAGATCAACGTGGAACATTATGCAAGGCAATGTCTGAAATAACAATGTGCTACAGGACCTGAAACGGGAGCAGCTTTTCCATAGTGCTCTAAATTTCCTTCAAATTGTAAAACTTCAGCTCCCCCATCAACCTGGGATATTTTGACTGGAGATGAGCTGCTCTGGTGAACCCAAATGCCTTCACTGCTAAACCAAACACTAGGGCAGAGACACAGTTAATTCAAATGGTTTGTGAGCCCTTAATCTCATCTTCGTCATACAATGCTTCCTCTTAAGTTTTTTTGGCATCTTTCTAAATAAATTTAGATGTTCTAAATGAACAGGCCTCCCCAACAGATCTACCTGCTGATATCCAGGCTGGAAAGGTCAAGGGAAACAGCAGAACTGCTGTAAGCAAAGCAGGGATCTATGGAAGAGGTGATTTCAGCGGCCAAAACATTCAGGGTGTAGATGCTTCACATGGGCAGGGACTCCTCATTGACCTTCCCAGAGTTGTTTGGCACAAAAGAATTGCAGGATTTCCCCCTCTAGGTTCTGTATTCACCATAGCAGAGCCTCTTCAGTAAAACTGGTACAACACATAGCAGGATGATTTCCTGAATCTGGAAAGGTTTTCCCTGGATATAATTTATCTTCTACATCAACTCCAGCACTCGAGGAAGCAGCTACATTTTTACAGCTAAAAATGCTGACTTTTCCCCTCGCTTCTTCATTGCCAGGAGACAGCGTGGGGAAAAAAGCTTTTTTTAGTGACAAACACAGGAGGTGGATGCTCTGCCTCACAACACTAAATAAACTATCAGTCAGGATGGGTTTCAGCATGTCCTTAAGCCTATTTGTGGGTCTGGATTTTATTCTCTCTGTGATCAAAATCAAATGGAAGTGAGAGCACGCACACGGTGACATAGAAACAGATTATTCGGGAATTCAGAGCAAAAAGTTTTCCAGTGTCATGCAGAAGGGCCAGAACTGACCCAGAATTTGGTATCTGGGTTAGAAGAATTGATTTTTAGTTGCCATCAGGGAAAGGCTTTAAAGAAGCGTCCCGTAAACCTCCGCACTGTGTTGTCAGCCACCTCCACGGGCTCCAGGAGCATATGGTCTGCTTCAGGAACCCAGCCCCTTCCACGGTGACTGGGAGCCCACATTATCATGCATAATGAAGGAAAAATCAAGTGCAAGTCACAGCTGGCTCAGGATCATGCTGGTGCTTGCATCTGCCACTAGCAGCTTCCCAAATTCACTCTCTTCCTGCTCCTCACAAAGCCAAGGTGCACCTGAAGGAAAGCTCTGCTGAAGACATGGCACTGGACATTTTGGTTCATCCTTGGCCTAAAAGAGCTCAGAAAATCCTCCCTCAGCTCAGGACTAAAAACCAAAATTTTATCTTCAAACTGATCAAAAAAAGTCCACTGCAGAAAAGTGTACTTCAGTTTTGGCATGCTCTGGATCAAATCCCTTGTGCTACTCACCCTTCCCAGCTCCTATCCAATGCACTAAAAAATCACCTCTTCCTCTGATATAAACACCAAAAACTATGTCTAACTTAGAATATCAGAGACATAGGGGTTTTTTTAAAATCTCCACAGATGTCTCCAAAAGAGATTAATTAAGTTTGACCATGCTTTACCTATTATATCATTAACTACCTAAGTCTAGTCTTACAGGTGGCATTTCCATTCCAGAACTCCTCTGGGGAAAATTACAGGAGATTGGGGAAGGGAAATTAAATGCAATTATCACAAATGACTATTTAAAAATCTCTCAAACTAATAATTTTAAAGAGTATTTTATTAAAAATGTATTCAGCCAGACATTAATTAAATTGACAATTACAAAAATGAGTGGTCTGCACCCACTGTTATGCTTTCAGGGTCAATCCTCCAATTTTTCTGTGGCTTCTGGGCTTTTTAGGTCCACAACTTCAGAGCAGATGTCCCAGGACATGGTGTGAGTGTGGAAGAACCACTGTGGATATTCACTGCTGGATATTCCAGTGTGGAGGCCTCCAGAGTTGTGAGCAAGGTGCACGTCAGTGGTGTTTGCCTGAATAATGACACTGTAGTCTCCTTGGTGACAACACACCAAGCCTATAAATGGGGCCGCAATTCTTCTGTTCGATACTGAACAGATTCTCAACTTTTCTGCATTTTGTTTCATATTCTCATGGTCTGAACCAAGGAGTTGGACGATGTCAAACATTGGTTAAACTCAGAGCAACAGGGCCACTAACTTATGACATAACTAAGAAAACTTATGTTTTCTTTTAAGGAGTCTCACAGAGGCTGATTATGAAATAATTTGCATCTTGGCACTTAAATGCATTGGGAGGATGATTTTGCTTTTTTATTCCATGGATGGAAGGAGTTTTTTGCAAGAATTGTCAAAGGGAGATTTTTTCTGAAACGGTCTCAAAGGTACCATCCAAAAATCCACCCCATTCCACTCGCTGCTAAAGGAGGAGAGAAATCCCTACTCACAGAAAAGTCTCGTGTGTGCTCACAGCCTTTTCCTGCAATATTTCCTTGGAAATGCAGCTTCTCATTCACAGTCTCTGCCTCACACTGCAATTACTCCTTTCCTGCCCTATCTCTGTCCCTCTAGCACAACCTGCACTAAACATCAGACTCAAAACCAACAGTTTGGTCACGGTGGAGGCTGCAGAGTGTGATCAGAATCATGAGCAACAGAAGGCAAAGCCATGGGGTCTCAGCTGCTCACCTCAAGTGCTCCAAGCATCCTGAACAGAGCCTGAGTCCCACTGATACGAGCTTTCCTTGCAGGAGGTCAGGAGCTGCCACAGAAATTGTTTCTGCCAACGTTTTGAGCTGCATAAATCAGCTGCTGCAGCTCAGCATCACTCGCAAGTTTTGCTGCATCAGTATTTGCTGAAGTTTAATGCTTTTGCTCTGCAATGGGCTTGAGCCTTGATCTACAGAGACAGAATCTCACACATTGCCTAACAACACTACCAAAAAAATAGAATGCAGATCTGTGTGGGTTTGGACAAGCAGAATTCCCTCAATTTCTAACACAAAGCCTTGTTCATATGTAGCAGAAACCTCATGGGGCCATACTCCAACCAGCCAAGAGGGAGGAGTACTTTGGTGAAGTACTTGCCAATTCCCAAAGTTGCCCACTACAAAACCAAGTGATTCCACAGGAAAAAAAAAAAAGAAAAAAAAAAAGAAGAAAAAAGCAAAAAACCACTTTTGCTCCTTCTCATGGCAAAAGCAGCTGAGAAATGCCTCAATCCATGCAACACCAATCCCACCACTCCATACAAGGTGTGGGGTTGAGAGGACTCCCAGTTCATGCTGATGTCTTCCCAAAGTTAACTCTACCCTTCTAATCACCCTTGCTTTTATCTCCCTACTGGGCCTCATTTGCTTTTCACTTGCTGGTCCAGCTGTGAAAACATCAACTGGCTTCAGTCCTGCTGTTCCCAAGGAGAAATCACACCCCCAAGATTTTTCAGAAATTATTGCAAAAGAATTGGAACACAGAGCTAACACATACCCTGATTTCCTCCTGGCCATTTGTCATGAATGCCAACCATAAAGAAACTTCACTACCACACCCGAGCCCCAGCCTTGCCAGGAGCCTGAGCTTGAAGAGCATTTCCATCTCCCTGCATAAAACCTGTGATTTCCTGGGCAGAAGCGTCCAAGCCTCGCTGGCCATATGGGGCCAGTCTCCAGAGCAATTTGGGCTAGTTCTAGTCCTTCAAGCAGCAGCAAACTGGGTGCTGAAGGCCTCCAAAACCCAAAAATATCCTACTTCCTTACAATCAGAAATGACCAGTATAGCTCAAGTGATCTTCCTGCTGGATAATGACCTCAGCTGGAGTCCTGTAACACCTCCAGCTGTGATGGCAGAAGATGGATGGCTCCTAAGGTTTTAGGAAAAGGAATAAGTCAAGACTGTGCTCTCTGCCTTGAAAACCCAGATGCACCATAAGGGCAAGATGAAATGAATCATTCTCAGATATTCAAGCATCTTCAAAACAGCGGAACAGGTATCAGGAGAAAACAAACAGAACCGAGTACAGTGCTGTGTACAGAAACGAACTAATACCAAGCTTGACTGAAAAAGTTGATTAAATTAGTTTAATTTAAAAGCCCAAACAAACCCTAAAGGAGGCTCTTTGTTTATTGCTTTTTACCAACAGAACACTTTACAGAAGAAGCACCATGTGGGCATGAAATATTCATTCATTAAATCTTTCATAAAGCTCCACACTATTGGTTTCACTCAGGATATATTTATAACTTGTCAAAGTCCCCGAAAATCACTGCTTTTCTTTCTCCCCCCTCCAGACTGTTTATAAAAGGATTAGGCTTTCAGTTTTCATTGCAATATCCCTGATCCTCAGCTCCACTGTTGCTTGTACACAAGGTGCTGCGTCTTTAATCAAAACAGGATTCATGGTTCAGCCTTCCCTGCACCACCCAAAAGGAACCCTTTATGATGCTGCAAACCATCCAGCTGCTGCGGGAATGGCAGCATCACTCCTTCATGGAGGAAGGCAGCAGCATGTGGAGATAAAACTCAGAACAGAGTCCACCCAAGTGAGGGAAAGGCAGGCAGAGAGTGGATTCATTTCAGCAGCGCCATGTCTGAGTCACTGGCTTTCAAACCTCATCCATTGGAGAACCACTTCTTGAACCCTTCCTTGGCTGCCAGCCAACCTCCAGATTAAACCCATGCTCCGAGCTGGGTTAATAACACACTAGAGTAAACAGTGCTGCATTATCCTCAGTGTTAGCTGTAAAACTAAGTAATATTTTTTTACAAGGTTTGCTGACTACATGGCTCAGTCCAGTACATGAATGAGGACAGTCTTTGGTTATGGATGAAAAGTATTTTCCATCCAGAAATCTGCAAAAAATCCAGGATTTGCATTAGGGGTCAACTGCACCAGTGGAACTGTCAACCCTCTAAGGACTTGCACTGATATCTGATCTAGGTGTAGGCCAAATCTGATTTTTTCCAAATTATCCTTTGTAATACTCTGCTCTGTAGAAGGTGTCCCTGCCCATGGCAGGGGGTAGAATAACATGATCAGCAAGATCCTTTCTGACCCAAACCATTCTTGGGTTCTGTGATAAAAAAAGCACCCCAATACAGATGCTGAACAGGCACTTGAGGTGCAGTGGGGTCCTGAGCAGTTTTGGTGCCCACAGTCACTGCACAGATCCCTGCCTCAATGGATCACAGGCTGTCTGGTCAGCCTCCTCTTTCCCTTCCTCCATTTGCTTGTGAGCATAAATAAATATAAATACAGTATAAGCAGATGTCGTTGTCCCTGGAAACTAGGCTTGCTGGGCATGTTTCTGCTGAAACGGCTTCTTACTGGAAAATTAGGTTTTGATAAAAGTGTGTTTCTTTTCTTGCTTTTAATAAACAGAGCCTGCTTCATGTGCGAGCTCTGGGCTTTTTTTTTTCACTGGAAAACGAAACAATCTTGCACGGTTCCAGTTTTTCAAATGAAAAAGACAGGGCTGGGTTCCACAGGCAGGAGCGCATCTCGTGGGGCATCAAGAAGAATCTCAAGGTGAATGCACAAGGAGAGGCCAAAACCTCCTGAGACAAAGTCAAACCCAGGCAAAAGAACAAGGAAAGACCAGTACCCATTTCTAGGGTGCTGAGTCTGCTGCAGCTCAAGACAGTTTTTTGGGTGTTTCAGCCCAAAGACAGCCATCTGTGTGTTACTGAGTGGAAAAACGCTGACTTTTTTTCCCAAAGGAAAATAGTGATGAGTACAAAGCAGAGGCTTTGAATTTATGGTTTCATGAAGGAACTTCTCTTAGCCAGCTCCACCAGACAGTCAAGAGAAGCACAAAGAGTGACCCCAGCTGATGAGACTTGGCTTCAGGGAAAACTCTGCCCTTAGCAGAGAGATGAGAGTGCCCCAAGGCCACGTACCGGAGCCACAGGGCCCCTGCAGAGCCAAGGCTGGGAGTCTTGTGTACATTCCTAAACACCACTTCTACTGCCCCCTCCCAAAAAACTTTAAACAAAAAGACCTGTGTTTAACCAAACACTGTTTCTTCCCCTCAATTTTCTCCATCACTCTCAGCGGTCCCAGCCAGAGCCACAGCAGTGCACACCTCGCATTTCCCACTCAGGAAGTGTTTTTTTTTGTCTGAGTTTCACAACTGAAACATCAGGATAAATTATTTACTCCTCACTCCGCCTAATAAACCTGCCAGCATCTCATCCCGGCAAGGCTCTCTGCAGTTATGCCTCTGGACCTGAAAAATTATATTAAAAGGAGAATCAAAACAGAAAATGTTGACCTCAAGTGCAGCAGACGTGGAGATAATCAAAACTCTCTGCATTTGATAAAGTCTACAACTCAAACTTCTTGCAAAGCCTGACCCACTGGCCAGGCTATGCCACATTTACACAGTAGCTCAACAATCAATTAATTACATCCCCAAAAGACACGTGGGGGCCTGTTATGCTCAGTTCACCCCAAAAGGGCCTCACTTGGCAATACTAAGTCTTTTGAAAGTAACTAAAGCCAGTAGCACATGCAAAAGATTTGCAGTTTCACACAACAGTGAAAAGACCATTTTCCCTATTGAGACAACATTATCCTGATGCCACACAAGCCACTGACAGACTCTTGAATTTTCACATCCCAGGCTGAGGGATCTGAGTCACGCCAAGGAAGGGAAGGAAAAACGACTGAGGGTGCTGTAATGAAAATATGTTTTTCTCAGAAGCAAGTCTGCAAGGGGCTATGAAGGGCTGAGGGGAAAGGGGAAATGCCAAGCCATGACATGCTCCGGTGAATTCCAGCTCCTGGAAACTCCCAAGATACACCAGAGCCAACTGACTTGACTCCTACTACAGCAAATTTAAGCCAAAGCCAGCATTTTTACCTCCTCTCCTCCCCTTTGCCATCATCAGGAGAGCTAAGGAAAAAAAACAAAGCTATTTTTTTATGTGCTCGTTAAGTATAATCCGCTAAATGTTCTATGTCAATGCATAAAGCTGCCTACTATGCTAATAGAATATTTAATTGACATTTATTTGCTGACTAGTTATTTATGCTAACGTCATCCCTGCATAATTAATAGCCTGCTAAAGTCGACTTGAAAAGCACACATAAAACACTGTACAAAGAGTAATTTGCAGCATTTAAAATAAAGAAATCTTGCCATCTATTTACATTAGGTTAGTCTAAAATCAGTTTTGATGGAATAATAGGATAAAGATCGGGCAGAGATTTTAAAAAACAGCCCTGTGTACTGCTTTAGAAACATCCACAGGCTTTGACAGTGCAACCTGCCAGAGAAGATTTCTGAGTTTCATTTTACTTGGCTCGAGGGCCCAAATCTTAGCTGATGTAAAACAGCATAAGCTCAGTGAATGCCTACTTATTTTCTCCAGCCTCAAGCTCTTAGGAAGTAATTATTTCAGGTGAAAGAGCTAAACTGGGGCCAGATCTGCTCTCCATGCCAGGAAAAACCAAAAGGAGAAGCCCACTCTGCCCATCTGATCCCTCTACTTGTGCTGTAATCACAGACCTGTAGGCACAGTTTAATTTTTACTTCCTCTGGGATGAGATTACCGGGGGAAGATGTCTTCATTAAAACAAAAAAAAACAAAACAAAAACCCCAACAATATCCATGACTATATTTTCTGAAAGGGAATCTCTGAACACCCTCATCCATTGTCTGAAACATTATTTCTGATCTCTGTGTTGTATTTTAAGAACCTGTGGACAAGCTTTGCATTCACCAAGGGAGCTCTAATAATGATGCTGAAAGCCAACAGTATGGGCTACATCACCACTACCCTAAGCTCTGACCCCCCAAAAAGCCTTCTGTGTGCCTTGGAGTGATATCAAATCCACACCTGTAACATAGCAGACCATCTTCTGGCCATTCAAAATCATCATGCCATAAATTTGACAAAGCCAAGCAGGTCCAATTCTCTCCTCCTTTACACCAGTGACCTCAGAGGATTTTGCTCTGTGATAGATTCACACGATAACATATAAAACCAACCAAACAAAAACAGCAATAAGTTGTCATCTGAAGGCAACTCAACATGCCATGGCACAAGTCTTATATCCCTTTTCAATCATACCCTGCCCAGAATCTCACCCAGCACTTGGAATCACAGTAAAATTTCCCTCCTTCGGCCTACATCAGGGATAAGAGTCAATCTCACCTCAGAGAAACATAAAAACCCATCTCAAACAGTGACCAAATGATGGTGTTTGCCTTTACAGAAAGCCTGGGCAGGCAAAATGCTTTGAGTCAACCCCTCTTAATGGTTATTTGATGATTAAACTTTATAAAGCTCAGCACCATGAAAGAGAAGGTTATTTCACCCCAAGATCAGACTTCTGAACTTTAATCCTCCTTGTACTGATGCAAAAGGGAAGTAAAAGCTGCTTTCCTACACAGAATCACAGTGTGATTGATCATCTTGGTCACCAAGCCCAGGTACAGCCAGCGTTCAGAGGTTTTCCCATCTGCACCAACATGGCCCCGATTTTTCAGCCTTCTCTTCTGTTTCACAGTTTTCATAGTTAGCTTGTTTCTCACGCATGGGTGTTGTAGCAGAGGCAATGTTTTCATAAATTCAAGGAAAGTTTACATTCCTGTTCTTAGAGATATGGACAGCTGATGGACAGTTGTCTTGACCAGTGGGATGGGGAGAGGGGTCAACCTTCCCCCCCAATCCCTGGCCTTTGTAGAAATACTGTAAAATGGATTCAGATCTTCATAATAAAACAGTTCACACCTTCTCACCAAAGTGTGCGTATGTGTGTCTGTGTGATAAACAGCGTCACACCACTCCATGGCAAAATCAAACTATAGACCTGGTCCTCTCCCTGCTTTGTTTCTTTCCATCTCCAGCCTCCCAATCAGCACAGCAAGCAGACTCCAGCTCACAGATCTGCACGCAGAAACGCCCTGTTTGAATTTCCATCTGTCAATAGCATCAAAGCTCCAATTACAAGTTTACAAAACAATCCCGTCATCCAGTGTCTTTAGCTCACTCCAGGATACATCAGAACAGTGCCAGCAGAGACTGGGCTCTGTCAGCTCAGCTGTAAATCTGCAATCTGTACAAAAAAGCCCGAGTGTCAATCACAGGATGTCCCTGCTCTTTCACGATGCATAATTTTGCTACTACACTTGTCAGGTTCTCCACGCCGCTCCTGCGCCTGATGGTGGATGCGTCCATGAACTCAACTGCCAGCAACAGAGGAAAACAGCACATGGAAATGAACAGGCTAAAGGACACCTCTTTTCCTTTCACTAGTCGGGAAAGTTTAGTTAAGCTTAAATTTTTAATACTCAATGGGTAAAACAGCCCAAGGGATGAAGGATGGCGACAAACAAACACACTTTGAGGACAAACAGCGAGCTTGGCTAAGACATACAAGGGGATAAATGCTATCCCTGTTTGCCTGCAGGCTGATAAAACAGGGAAATTTTAACTAACTGATGGAAAATCTACCTTACATCCCACCCTTACAGGGCAGGAAACAAAGCCCACCACACCACCAGAGCCCTGCCACTTCCAGTGAACTTTGAAGCAGGTTGTCCTTCCTCATATGAATTACAATTGCTGAAGGACTTCATCAGGAAGGATGAAAATTTCACACTCAGCTACATCAGGCAGTAGTTACCCACTGCTTACACCACAGTTAATATGCAATAAAGAAGAAATCTCTGTCCCAGGACATGACATTAGAGCTGATCAGTGCCAAAGCTGCAGACCATAAGGACAGCTTCACACTTGCCTCAGCTAGTTCATGAATAAACATCCACTTCATTCAAATGAGTTCTATATTAACTAATTTAAATAATTTTCATTTTGCTTTGAATGGTAAACAGATCTATTCTGCCAGGATAGTTGAGTTTGCAATTCAAATTACACACCGATTTGTAATGAGAAAAATATAATTAATGGCAAAGCTTGAAGTAACTACAATTTTACTCCTTTGATTTCCTGTGGAGGAGGGGGTTGGAACGTGAAGCTCACAGGCACACGTGCACTCACATCATCCTGCCATAAACCAAGACATTTTATTGCCACCTCAGGTATTCCTGATGTGGTGACTCACCATCACGTCACGGGAGGACAGAATATGACTTGACATTTTAGTCACAGGCCACAGGCACCATGATGCAACTAACGTCATCCCATAAATAACAGTGCAGCAGTCTGTAAATTAATCAACTTCCTTCGATGTGGATCATAAACTACAATTATTTGGCAGCTGCCTCTTAAAAGCTCTGTGTGTGCTGGACTTTAAATCAAGTTCTATTGATCTGCTGTACTGAACCAGCCCATTTTGTTGCATCTCTCTCCTATCTAATGAAATTCTTTGTCCCATCGCTCTGCCATTCTTGTCTGGCATCACATTTATGAGATGAGCACCGATCAGTCCAACCTGACTAATAAGCAGAAACAAAGCACTGTCCCAGTGCTGTCATTCTGGCTGTTAAACAAGTCCATTTTGGCAACTCTGCTTTTTAACCAAAGCCTTCAGCTCCTGATTAAAATCACAGCCTAATGACAGACAACCAGCCCCAGCCATGCTGTTTGCATGGTCTAGCCAACAGATACACTCACTGTAATCAAGATGTGCAGAACTGATGCCTTCATAACTGGGCCCATGCTATTTAAAGCTGGTTTTTGTTCCTCCCAAAGGTTTGATAACAAAATA
The DNA here is from genome assembly GCA_013397315.1 of Donacobius atricapilla. Taxonomy (NCBI): domain Eukaryota; kingdom Metazoa; phylum Chordata; class Aves; order Passeriformes; family Mimidae; genus Donacobius; species Donacobius atricapilla. The sequence continues at coordinate 332,741 of WBMY01003255.1, forward strand.
AAGTGCAATGCTAAAGAGGTTTAAATAGATCTCCATAGAGTTCATTGAGAACATTAGTTTCTCTTTTACCAATGCAAAGGTTCTATGATTCTCTAAGTCCTGAAGGCTCAGATCCTCTCGGGGATTTTAGGCGCCTCATTCCAAAATTTGAGCCAAGCTCTAAAATGCTTAAATCTCTTTTGAAATAACAACCACCGCATTTAATTTATTCTTTTTAAAATTATACTGTGACATATTCAACGAAGTTTATTCACTGAAAATGGGAGTGGGAGGGGGAAAATAAACAAAAACAAACTACCAGGGCAGTTGCCCACATTCAACACCCTGGTGTACAGTTGAACCATGCACCAGAGAAGAAGGGATGTAGGGCACACTGCACACTTGTCGTCACTCAAGCAAGGCAATTCACACAGAGTGGCCACAACCCAAAGGGCAAATTCCAACAGATCCATGAAAAGCAGCTGCCTCAGGGAATTATAAGGGAATTGTTATTTTCTATTATGACATTCAGTTAGTTCTCTTATCCCCCTGACCGACCCTCAATGTGAGATTTAGTCTGTAGCACCGTACACCTTCCTGTTAACGCTGATTGTAATCCACATAATAAAATGTACTTTAAGAGGCCAATAAAATAAAATACCTCAACCCTCTCACATCAGCTTGATTTACTGGTACTAAGCCAAGAGATTTCTCAGCCGTATTTATCTCCAAGACTTTTTTTTTTAATGCAATCAATCTTGTGTTTATTCAAAACACACAGATCAGAACAAAAAGATAAGTTTTGCTCACAGCTGTGCATTTGCAAGGCAGGAATGTCAGCTTTGATTCAAAGGCTGTGTCTACAGCTCACTTCAGGGGGAAGTCAGGGAACACTTCCTCCAGGAGAACTCCCACATGGCACACAACTGGCTCATGCACTGTTTTCAATGACCACACATAGCAGAAAGGGAATGAATAACATCAGCAGCAGAACCCTTAAATGAGACTTTCCTTAAATGTATGGACAAGCTGGAGGCTGAATACTCACCTCTTCTTCCCTTGATCCAGAATAAATGGGATGCATGGCAGGAATATTGAGGAGCAACACTGACAATATGCCTCTGCTTGGAGCAATGTAGTAGCAAGGATACATCACAGCTGCTCTCTTGATGCACATAGCCTCTCTCTCTCTATATATATATTTATATTCTTATACACTGGGGATCAAATTGTATCATTAACAAACTGCTCCACATGCACCACTCAGGAACCTACAACACTTCCATGCAGCTTTTATGCACCTAAGAATTGCTGATCAGGACATCCCTAACCAGTAATGACCAAATTCTGCTATCTTTAACCATGTGGATCTGCCACTGGAATTAAAAGCTGCCTGAGTCTGGCAGTGGAAGGTTTTAAACTTTCAGGGCAAAACACTTCTGAGCGCAAAGTCAGCTTCTGATTTTGGTTACACGCAAACTGACCTTGCTTATTTTAGTCTGTTCTCACTCTTGAATTTCACCCCTCCTTTCTACAAGAACAGGACAGTTTTCTCCCCGAAGTGAAAACCACAGCATTACAGTTCAGCAGTAAGAAGACATCTGCCTATGGAAGTGCCTTCTGTTGTTACCAACTAGGGCAAAAATGCCTTTGCTGGAGGCTGATGGGCAAACTGAATCCTGTGGGGACACGACCCTGCCCACATCACCCAGCTGAGGACCTGGAGAACCCACCCCAGACCAACCAGAAATCTGGAGGTGAGCCCACAGCCCAACACCAGAGCACAGCCTTCACAAACCAGGCAGAACTCACCGACTGGAGGCATCAGGACCTTGTTGTTCTGCGTGCACCAGCCCACGGGGTGCAGGTCTGCTGTCATGACGTCACACCAGAAGTCTGCCCTGCGGTCGTCGCCGTAGCCGCAGTAACGGAGCAGCAGGAGCTGCCCACAGGTGGTGATGATCGTAGCCACCCAATACGTGTCTGGGTTGCTCTTGTTGGCCACTTCCAACTTCATCCCTGGCTGGAAACTGCTCTGGAGGCTGATTTCAACCTTGCGAAATGAGAAAGGCACGGTGAACTCTTTGTGCTCTGCAGGGAGACCCCCCAACACGCCCTCCCCTGGAAATGCTGCCCTTGAAAAGCTGCCCTGGGACAGGACATGAGCTGATTGTGCCTCTTAATCCACCACCTCCTTCTCCATCTGTCTGGGCATTCCATTCCTGCTTCACTGGCTCATCTCCCATCATGCAAGGTCCCAAAGTGTAGGAGTGGTACCTTCAGCTGTACCACATCCACGAGAGGACTGGCACTCGTCTTCAATCCCTAAATGTCACTAATGCCTCGGAAGTTTCAATTTTCACTGCACAGCTCCACCAGGCAAATCACAGGACACAGAAAGGCAGGTACAAAGCACCTCTAGGAGTTAAGCCCAACTACAGTAATTAGTCACATAACAACACTGAAGCACCTCTAGAGGCTTGACAAACATCAAGGGCTGAACGCTGTACCAGGCAGACCAAGGAGAGAATTTCCACTGCACCTATCCTCAGCAGCTCAAGCCTCAACCAATTCCCCTTCCCAGCACCCTGGAAAACGAGGTATGACCTGTCACCGAAAGAAGAAAACTGTTTGGGTCACTGTCCTGCCATCCAAAGGAGATGTCACCTCCATTTATCTCAGCAGTGACAGGTCACCTGTAACTTGCCTTAGGACACAGGAGAGGCTAGTGCATCTCTTTGGGGACACTGCAGGAACTGCTGATGAACACCAGGGCCTGCTGTAGCACAACCTGTGTTCCAAGGACCGGTGGGATACTTCTAGCTGTTGCTGATAAAGAAGAGGTAAATGCCAGTGCACTGGTCAGGCGCCAGCCTTGTCTTCACAAAACCATCCAAAATGTGACCTGCCACCCCTTAGGAGATATTTAAGGACAGATTGTTACAGGTTTCTCAGAACCTTATCAGCTACTGAATCCAGAGGGATTATAAATCTAGGTAAGTATGTCTGATTGACTTCCAATTGAAATGGCAGCTTAAAACTACTCTTTTACTTACAAAGATAAATATAACATGGTCTACTTGGTCAGCTGAGGATTCCACAGACATGGGGATGCCAAGCTGCTGAGAAAACACTCCTCTGGCCCATCAGCAGTAATCCCTCACTCATCCAACTCCAGCTTCTGATCCCAGGGCTGCCCAGACAAACCCATTTAGCACTTGCACTCCATGTGCCTTTCATTGTGTGGGCACTTCCAGCAGAATCAATGCCCAGAGTCACAGAACAATTGAGAGGGACCTCTGGAGATGGTCTAACACTGAAGGCGGTCTGTAACATGCACCGCTTTATGTAGTGCCAAGACAGGATGTCAGCGATGCCCAGAGTCCTCATAAATAACTCAGGGTAGAGACTGGCCCATGTCCCAGTACAAACTGGATCCCCTGGCCTCCTCCCAGTACAGACTGGCAGCTGCAGCTCAAAGCACCGGAGCCTGATGCCTGCAGAGAGTGATTCATTTGTTGGTTTTCTCCCTGTGCTCACCATAACACCAATAAGGTACTCCAGAAGCTAAGAGACTTGTGACTGGAAATCAATTCACATCAAGAGTAGAATCAGACAGACAGATAATAATACAGTCTTCTCTGACAGCTTTCAGGTTTTTGGCCAGATTTTGAGGATCAAGTTTCAGATTGTGAAGCAGGCACTAAGGACTGCTCCCAGCACCAATTTGTCCCACACTGACATTCCCAGGATTGAGGTGCTGTGAGACACTGCAGGATAGCTGGGTATCTCTACACAACTGAAGATGTCCCCAAGGACTTCACGAAGCACAAAACTTTCTACTTGGAGCCTGCAGCAGAAATCTGGGACAAGATGCTCTCTCCAAACAGCAGCTGGATCAAGAATAAACTCCACAGTAAGCATTGCCCTGCAAATCTCCAGTACAGAGAACTATGGTCCTTCACCCTGCTATACTCTGAGTTACCAGTTGTTAAAATGAAAGCAAAATAGGGAATGGAGCACTGTACTGATTTTTCATATCTAGATAAAAGAGAGGTTTTTCATCCCTGCAGCTCCTTTAGCCCCACAAAACAAGCCACAAAATTACCTGGAGACAAAGCTGGTTTGACCAGGTGATCTCCAGAGGTGCCTTCAAGTGCTGCTTATGCTAACACAGAGCAGAGCACAGACCTGTCACGACCACAGCGGTCTGCATGCTCCATGGTCACCCAGGAAAAGCACCACCAGCCCAAGTCCCTGCTTCCCACACTTCTGAGACAGCATCTCCAGGCAGGAGGCTGAGCGATGGTCCCCTGTGAGCCACACTGAACTTCAGGGCTGAGACACTCTGCCAGTCAGTAAATCAGGCATTAAAAGGAGCTTTGGGGAAGTAAGACACTCTTGGGAGATTTATCTCTACAGGCTGGCATGGACAACAATGAATGTAGAGGGGAAAATAGGTGAAGAGAAAAAAATGAGTGCATTAAAAGCAAAAGGAGAGCAACACAAGCCCTCAACAATGGAAAATTTGATGCAAAGGGAAAGGGAGTGGAACAAAGAACTCCAATCTGTGACTGTAAACACACCACGGTCACGTAACACTGGCTGGGGGGATAGTCCCACTCAGGTTGTCACTTGTGTGGAGGGACAACTTCTCTCCAAAAGGGTAAGACTACACTACAGTTCTCCAGGGAGCCCCTGAAAACCAGAAAATGCAATGTGTACAACACCCACAAGGCTCAGAGGAAGCACGTACGTGTTTGAAGGAGGTGTGGGGAGCAGCACTGGCTCCTGTTTCCTCCAGGAACTCATCCCAGTTGAAGTCTGCGTCCTCAAGGCTGGAGCCCTCATCTGCTCAAAAGCAAAAAAAAAAAAAAAATTAAAAAAAGAGAGAAAGAAAAGCGTCCTAAAACACAGCCAAAGAAGGCAAAAGTTGTGTCAGAGTTCAGGGTGAGAATAGCAACCAGTATAAACATCAACAGAAGGGAAAACAGAAAGCTTGCTTTAAGGATCTGTGTTTTGACCAGCTCTTACTATGCTTTCAGCAGCCTCTGGGGCTTTAGCAGCCAACACTGAGACCAGAAATGACTCTGCTTCCATGGCAGTGGGGGCACAAAACTGTCATACACAGCAAAAGGCACTTGTGCTCTTTTATTTTGCTTTTGGTGACTCCCTGGCAGCGAGGGAGGTGGCTGCCTGCCCACTATCCCTGAGGTGCAATGTCCTTGTGCCCTCAAAGTGGCTCCCCCAGCACTGTTAATTACAGCAATGCCCCAGTGATAAATTAGAAGATGCTTCTGTTGGTTTAGCTGTGTGTAGACCACACACCCCAACCCCTGGGGTGAGCGAGACCCATTTTGACTCCCGCCACCCTTCTTCCTCAGCATCACTGTACCCATAAATCTCAGATAAACCCCCCCTGCCTCCCTCTTCCCCCAAGGCTACAGCTGCTTTCCCCAAACCCCTGAGCACACCTCACTAGACCCCTACTGCCTTCTTACTCCCTGCTCCCCTTCAGATTTGGGGCTCTGCATCCTCTTTTCCCCATCCACACCACTGCCCCACACAATCCCTCCCTCACAGGAGGGGCTGGACATGACCACTCTTTCTTTTCTTCCTTTATTACCACACTGAGGCAGAGTCAAGGCCCCAAACCATCTCTGAAACGCACACAGCAATAATTAAAAATAAATCTTCTTTCACTTACAGAAAATCAGCCAAATCTGATTGTTTTCATTTTGTTCCCAAGCAATCTTGCAAGCCCAGTTTCATCCCCAGAGCAAAAATATTTACAGTCTAGCAATGAGCTCCCTGCAATAAGCATTTATCAGGCAAACTCTGCGAGACCCTTTACCTGCCCAAACATTCATCAGAGTGGTCATGATGTAATTAAAGTGACTCATGACAAACTGAATTAAGAACCCTCCCCAGACAGTTTTATGAAGAAAAAGGCAGGGTTAATTTATTGCAATTATTGCTACAGGTCTCCAGTTTCCAGGACCAGAGAAAATTATGTTGTGCAAAGGGAATCTCTCGTTATTAAAAGGGCAAGACACAGTTTTTATTTGCTGCCTGTGGCACCAGACCCACGTAGGTGAGGGGGGAAAAAAGGGATCAGAAGCAGGGTTTTGAAACAGAGCTGGTAGAGGGTAAAGATGTGTATGGGAGTTCAAAGCTGAGCTGTCAACACTGTTAAAACACTTGCACACTGCTGCATCAAGTCTGACTCCTTGCCCTAAACTCAAATCATCTTCTTAAATATGGAGATGCAAATCAACATTTACTCCAATGATAAAGAAGCTACCAGATGACTCTTCAACTCAGCAAGAACTAACCCAATTCCATGATTACAATCCAAACATAGACAAATTCATCGTGGAATAAAGAATGGGCTTTGTTCTGATTTTTGCAATCACTGCAAAAACCTTCAGGCACAGAAGCTGGCTCTACTTGAGATATCTGACCCAGAATGAGGGGTTTGTTCAACCTTGACTGAACAATAAGCCACAACCACAAGGTAGGAGCTTGGTGGAAAAATTCTGTATCACGCAGGCAGGCAATTTAGATGAACAGGGATATTTTTCAGCCTTCATGCCTGCAACCCTGCAGAGTTAATGTTACAGAGAAGAGCCGTGTGCAGAGATTTCAAAGGCTGAGCCTCTAAAACCAAGTATGTTAGTCCAGCAGTAGATGGGCAGATATGATTATCCATTCCAGGCTTAAAATTGCTTAAGCAACGTCTTACCCTGAGCACAAACAATCCCCATCCCACCAGAAGTCAGAAGCACCTGACATGAAAAGCTTGAAGTGCATCATCCCCTCTGCCTCATCACTCCCTGCTCCTGCATCCTGTGTCTGTGGGGTTGGGATGGGCCGTTCCAACGATCCCAAGGGCATCTCCACCTCAGGACATGGACAGGACATTTGGAACAGGCTGCCCAGGGCAGTGGTGGAGTCACCATCCCTGGGGGTGTTTAAAACACACACAGATGTGGCACGTGGGGACTTGGCTTAGTGTGTGGCCTTGGCAGAGCTGGGGGAATGGATGGACTCAAAGCTCTCAGAGGTCTTTTCTAACCTAAATAATCCTGTGATTCTGTGACTTCCGGGTCAGCCCTGGGCTCTCTTCTCTCCTGCTCAGGCACTTCCATTTCAGAGTACAAGCCCTTTTCCTCTGCCCAGGATGCTCTCTATGTACTCTCAGTTTTTATCCCTGTTTTTGATCTGATCACCTGTGTGAGTCAAGGCAAGTCTCTTCTTCAGCACATCTCCTTTTCTCCAGCTTTCCACAGCAGTCTTATGGGAAAGATTCATTTCACAGAGCAGTAGGAACAGAGGTTTTCAGTCAGTTCAGTGCATAACCTCCTGCCCTTGCAAGAAACAATGTCTCCAGGGGCATCAGAGTCTACTCCAGAATTTGGAAAAAGCTTTTTAACAAGTATAAATAGATGTTAGTTATGGATGCATCAAGTCCTTCACAACCTCATTAACCCTGACCTACTCTGCCATGGGCCAGCACAGAGACTCTCACTGGCAGGTTCTTTCACATGCTGCCCAGAAAAGCTCGCAACAGCACCTGTTTAACAAAATACCACCCAGATCTCTCCTTTCTAAACCCAAATAAAGAGGCTTCAAGGCCCAGAGGCGAGGCAGAGTGAGAGCTGCAGGCTTCCCTCCCTGTCAGCTCATTCCTCTCTGACACATCACCAGCCTGGCTCCTCTACCATGTTTTATCTGCAGACTTTATCAGGAAATTACTTTTACAAGGTCTGTAAAAATAATGTCAAGAGTACTCATTTATCACAGCATCAGTAGTTTATTTTGCTTCATTTCACCACAATGAATTCTGAAGGGACTGTATGTTTTCAAAATGGTTTTTCAATGGACTTTGTTCCCTGCTGGAATTCTGGCAGGGGGGCATCCAGAGCAGACCCAGAGTGGCACAGCGATGAGACCAGCCCAAAGAACCCAACACCACCCACACATGCAACAGGGCTGCACACAAATCTCCTCATCCATCACAAAAACTCAACTGCTGAGGAGCACAGGACACCCTGAGAGGTGATAAATCTGGCATTAAACCTATTTTACATACCAGCTTCCTTTCCAATTATTGGTACTTAGGTCCAGGGTTTTTTATTAATGAAAGAGTCAAGGCTGGCTGGTTTACAATGCGGTGATGTATAAACAAGCCCAGGATGGCAAATAAAATCAACAAGTCATTATCTGTGAGCCTCTCAATGGCTTTAAAGTGCTCATGAATTGACACTATAAAAATGCAACTGTTCCAGTGTTAACAGCCCCCCGGGATGTTCAGCTATGGAAAAGAAAAGGGATAAAAGACCCAAACCCTGTGACTCCAGAAACACAGGGGGGTTTTTTTTCCCCTCCAGGCTTCACTCTAGGAGAAAGTATTTAAGGCAACTTGCTTAGACATCATATTTATAGCACCTAGATATACATACATGACTTTTTGAGTGAATAGAGCACTGAAATGCTTCCACAACAGGAGTGGAGAGAGGGAGACACACACCAGCACCTAAGCAACCACAAACCTCTGGCACAGCCTTGGGAGAGCCACCAAAATCCTTATCCTCAGTGAAATTTAGGCATTGCAGGCCAGTTCTTCTCATTCCCAAAGAAAAGTCTACGGTTGGCCAACCAAATCTCATCTTAGAGGCTCCTATCTCTCCACCACTGATAAAAATAGATCCAGTGGTGACTAGATCAGTCCAGACGTGTCCACTCTGGAAATCCAAGGATCTGGTGTCCAAGGCAGCAGGAAAATCACTGAGCTGCTGCAAGAAGCGAGGAAACTGAAGGCTGAGTGGTCAAATTTCTGACATGCTGAGGGAGAAGCAGGGAAAAGCTTGGCTTCAGAAAGAAAGTAGGTTAGGTCTAGCCATAATGTACTTTTTCATCATATGACACAGTCTCCTACTGTTAAGGCTGGATATGGGAAGTCAAAGCACCTGATTCCAGCAAAAATCACCAGAAGGTAGCATCTACTTTTCTGCATTTACCATAGAACACCCAAATTTAGCACAGCAAATCCTCACACCTTCAGGAGCCCACCCCAGAGCATTACAAAGCATCCAGTCATGAGCACAAGGACAACATGTGACCAGCTCTCCTCTCCTCAGGGTTTGTGAAGCCCCCTCAGCTGAAGCACTCATAAAACAGTGAAGGAAATGAGAGGGAAGGTCAAAATAAAAGAGAAATACTGTAAATTTCTGAACGTTTCTTCTGTCTCTCTTAACCACAAAACTTGAACAGAATAAAAAATGGTGGGGAAGCTGGGAGAACACAATATGATGCCTTGGGAAAGGCTTTCCACGGCCAGTTTAAATTCTGAATAGCTGATACATACTGCAGATGAGATCCAGAAGAAGAAAAGCTCCTACTTCCCATCAATCATGGCACACAGTCCAATTCATATGACTCAAAAAAAGGCCTTGGAGCTGTACAAGCATTCCCAATGCCTCCCTGGCCCCCAGCTCTCCCTGTGAGGAGCTGCAGCAGTGACAAGGACCCGTGGGGGTGAAGGGGAGCTCACCTGAATCAAACTGCTCCCCATCACCGCTGGCCGGGCTGGGATCCTTCTCTGGAGAGAGGGGCTGGGTCTCTCTCATGCTGGCAATGAAGGATGCCCTTGTCTCCATGGCTCAGAGGAAGAGGCTTTGCCTTCCTAATTCATCCTGCAGCAACAAGGACAAGCTAAAAGGAAAACAAACAACAACAAAAAAAAGCAGTGAGTGATTTTTTCTACCTACAACCCATTCCCTCAGCTTTTCCCGATGGCTTTCATGCCATCCCATATTGATATACCTGGAATGAAAGATCGTAGACATCCTTTCCAGCCTAAACATTTCATGACTCATTGATGGTGACCCTTATCCTGCTCTTGTCTCCAGCCTGAAGCTGGGGTTGGATGAAAACCCCAACAAAGGACCTTAGTGGCAACAATATCATAAGAGCAACAGCAAAAATAATGACAATGGAGAAGATAATAAGATAATAAACAGCATCCAGGGGCTTCACATCTCAAAGTTCCCTCCAGCTCCCAGTGCCACCAATAGAGAGAGGATGATCCCACAAGGCAGAACAACCCATGCTAAAAAAAAAACACCTCCCCCATCTTTCAGCCATTTCAGCCCTTGATTTCCAGCTTTTTGATGGCTAACATTGTGTGAGATGTCTCACTCCACAAGTATTCAAACTTCCAAAGAGGGGAGATTTGTCCTAATGAAACAGAGGAAACACTGAAGCAAAAATACTCATTAGAGAGAGAGTGGAGTAATGTTAAAATTGAGCATGCAAAATGCAGATCCCCTCATGAAAGAGTGCTGGCTGCCACTGTTTATTGAATGAGGACTGACCTAAGGTAACTGTACCAGTTTTAACATGCAGGGCAGCAAATACTAACTGGTTTTAAATTGAGTTGTTTTAGCAGAGGAGCTTCTTCTAGAAGGAGTGACCATAGTAAATTCAAAGATTAACAAAAACACAGAAATGGAAAATGACATGAGGAAGAGCACCCAGGCTGACCAGATCTTGCACCAGACACTAGACTAAATGAGAACTGTATTTCCAGCCACACTAAGCCATTACACTAGCAATATCCTGAGATACACCTTTAGGAGTAGATTAAAAAGAACTCCAAAGTGAGCTTTTCAGTAAAACTCTGAGATGCTGATGAATTACAAGGTGTCAAAGGATGAGTGAAAAAGAGAAACCAAGAGCTGGGGTTATGGGCACTGAGGGAACCAGCTATTCACACAACATATGCTAAAGCAAAGATAGGCAGGAGGGAAGGTGTGTGTCCAGAATATCTGATGGGGAAGACTGCTCCTGCTTATTAGAGGAGCCTCCAAATCCTGCATGACAGAGAGGATGTGCTGGCAGCACCAGTGCCAAATGCTCTGTAAAATGTGTGACTAAAAGTAGGAAAGAAGTTTACTGCCAGAGGCCAGGCAAAGCAGGATATAATAAGACTGTAAAATATATGGGATTTTTTCAACTTTTACTACTCTGGAGGCTTATTCTAGAAGACTAGATATGATGGTTATAAAACAGAAAGGAGGAGAGTGTTCTGCCGTGGATTTCTCCCTCCCAGATTTTAAGGCCACTCCTATGGCAATTTAAAATAAGAAATGGACATGTGTGAGCAGTTATATTAGAACTGAAAAAGATGAGGAGCATGTCAAGTGTCTGATATCCATTATCTGGACCATGGTAGGACTGTCTGCTGGAGCAACCACAGCTGCAATTAAAACCTGCAAAAACCATGTGTGTTTCACAAAAAAATCACTGGTGGACGCAAATTACCAAGGGAGGTGATTCAACCCCCCACTGAAGGCTGTTTGGGCAAAGTTAGAAATTTTTGTTCCCCACCCCAAAGGAATCTGCTAATGAAAGGGAAAAAAAGTATTTTTAAAAATGAAGATTATAAACCAGCTCAGAGCAATATGGTTGCTGGTCAAGTCACAAAGTGCTCAGCAGACTTTAGGTACTCAACAAATATGAACTTTTTCCCACTGCCACTACAGCACTTCATCTTTATTCTCTGTTGACAGGAAACTTGCTAATGAATTAAGTGTATTATAGACTCAGAGTATTCTGAGTGCAGCTAACCTCAGAACATACACATCACTCATCCCCAGTGTATATTAAGTTTCAATTAACCATGGAACTGAAGGGAATCTGTTTACTGAAAGTCAAAAAAAACCCACTTCTCCTTTGGTAGACAACATTTCCATAAATATCATTAATAATAAATTAGCTAAGTATCAGGACTTTACATCAGGCTTGTTAAATGTGAGAGGAGAGGAGATGCCAGCTGAAGCTAAACCTTGGGGGGATGTCGCTGTTTTAATTTTTGCCATGGATCAGACAAGGATGGAAGATAACCTCGGTCTACCAAAAAAAAATCAAAGAACGGAGAGAAACAAGAGACATCAATTTAAACACAACAAATCCATCATCTTAAAGAGAGCTCAGGGGTAAAAACATAAATACCAAGAAGAAACATAATCCTCTTGGTATTGTAGTTAAATCTTGTGACGCCTCTATGATGATGATAAAATAAAGTTATGAGCTGATAAAAAGCTGAAGGTACCCAAACAGATGACAACAGTATTTGCTCTTTTTTTTACACAGCCAAGCCCCAAATCTGTCACCAGACCCATGAGAGGGACTCAAACCCCTGGATCACAGAATTTCCCATCAGAAATGGAAAGTGGATGGGCAAATCAGCAGGAACCTGCCCAAGGTGTCTGCAACACAACCGGGACCCATTTGGGACTGGGTTTGAGCACACCTCAATTAAAGGGGGAGATACAGCATCTCTGAGGCACATTCAGCAACAACATCAACATCTTTGGGTTTTTAAACTCTGTTCAATGGATTTTTTGCTCTAGCTATGGACAACTTACCAGTTTTGAAACGTCACGTCAAGAGTATCTATGGATCTATTAGTGGCCATTACTTGGCTTATTTTGGGACTAACAAGTTTACCAGTTATGGTAGGAGTGCACTTCAGCATTTTCCCAACACCATGTGACAACAAGACCAAATTTATGCAAACATCAGATTCAAAACAGCTCTGAGCTTTAGTGTTGATATAACTAACTAGCGAAGAAAGCTGACACAGGGTACAAATTTTTTGCTTCTTATTAATTGCTGCTAATTAACACTTCAAACAGAGTCCCCAGTCATACTGTTAACAGTAGCACTCAGGCTGGCCTGCAATCATCAACATTACACAGGCAGCACACACCACTGTACTCCAATTCCTCTGCCAGGGAGAAACCCACTGGAAACCAAATCCAGAGCCACAAACCACACTGCCAGCCTGAGAACAAGGTGCTGGGAAACAGCACCAAAAGAGGCTCAAGGTGACATTACACCAGGCAGGAGCACAAAGGAGAATTCTATGAAATGCATTTGAAAGAGCAGGGAGGGGGAAAATTCCCTGGTTTCAGATCCCTTGCTCATTGTTTCTGCACAGTGGTGGTTCAGACTGATCTGATTCTTCCCCCCACGCAGCTCCCATTCCCTTGGTATTTAATTCAGATCCAGGCTCTTAACTCACAGGCAGGAAAAGCCAGGCAATATAATAAAGAATCTCTTTTATTTCCTTCTTCCCACGGCTGTCAGTCTCAGCCCTGCCTTTATCTCCAACGTGCTGCCTTGTCATCTGTATCAATATTGGCTCTTTGTACAAGCACAGCCTTGGCTTCCTCACACCATTTTACATTTCTCATCTCCTGTCACCTCCATCCTGGTTTTCCTTCCTTTGGAGTAATTCTCTACAGGGAGAGGTCCCTTACTCACACACAAATCCAGCACCCCTAGGGCTCTTCCTTAAACCTGCTCCTGAAAAACTTACTTTCTCTCTCTCAATGCATGCTTGGTTCATTGGGTTTGACACAAGACAAAAAAGGTCCTGCACCCTTGAAACCTCTTGCCTGAATAGTGAAATAGGTGTGCCAATGTAACGCTGAGTCCTGAATGGTGGAGAAATAAATTCCATTGTTTTCCCAGCGATCTGGGATTGATTCTGGCCCCTCCAAAATCCAGCAACAGACATGGACTGGAGATGGTCCCACCTCTCAGCACAGGGACACCTGAGAGCAGCAGCAGGGCTGCAGGGTCAGAGAACCACAGAATGTCCTGAGTTGGAAAGGGCCCACCCGAATCACCGAAGTCCAACTCCTGGCCCCACACAAGACAACCCCAACAATCCCACCACGTGCCTGAGAGTGTTGTCCAAACACTTCATGGTCTCTGTCAGGCTTGGTGACCAATTCCCGGGGGAGCCCGTTCCAGTGCCCAACCACCCTCTGGGGGAAGAACCTTTTCCATTCATCCAGCCTGAACCAAGTCAAGAAAAATCCCATCCAAAGGATGACTGACTTAAGTGGTCCAAGTCAGACACCTGAAATGCAGATGAGATGAACCCTCAGGGGGTTCCTGTTCTTGCACAACACCTGCTAATGTTTTAAATATCCAAATTCCCCACCAGACAAGCTGAATCACTCATAGAATGGTTTGGGTTGGAAGAGGCCATAAAGATCATCTGGTTCCAGCCCCGCTGCCATGGGCAGGGACACCTTCCAGCAGATCAGGTGAAGGGAGAGGCTCAGATGATGCGTGGTACTGGTCCTCTTTGTGGAGCAGGGTGAAAGGGATCTCATCCCTGTGGGATTTGATCCAGGATGCATGGCTAGTGGCAGCCTGCCACAATATTTACATCCCTGAGAATCTGCACAATGCAGTGGAAGCTCATTCAAAAGGGCTATTGAACACATCAAGTAACAGTTTCACCTCCCAGAAAAAGGGCCTGTCTCTCCTCTCAGACAAAGTACCAGTTGGAAACCTTTTACGGAAACTTCTCTTCCAAATTCCTGCGAGGGCTTTTTTATTATTTATTTGAGAACTTCCCTCACCAAATGTTTTCACTTATATCAACTGACAATTTCTCTTTCATATTGAAGACCCCACAGGATTTTAATAAGGGAAATTTACTGCTTTGAACAGCTCTGTGTTGTACTCTGGGGTGGAAGAAAAAGATCCCACGTACTCTGGAGAATCAGAAATGTTCACAATATTGAAATACATAAAAAACAGCTGAATGGGGAAAGGATATAAACTGTTTTCCATGTTCTTGGTGGATTGAAGAAGGCAGCTTGGTTTAAAATGCACAGAGGGGACATGATTTAGGCAGGAGAAGAAATCATTTATAATGAATCTGGTGAAGAAGCAGGATACACTCTGGTAAGGGCACAGAGCTCTGCTTTTTGAAGGAAATAGGAAGCTAATCTGTCCAGAAACTGATTTTGGTAGAGTTAATCCTGCCCTGGGGTAAGAGATGGTCAGTCCAAGACTCCTTCCAGCCACACAACAGGGCTCATCTTTCTGCTCCTGATATCAACATTTGTGCAGCAGCAGAAAATAAATGAGTAAGCCTGGAGAGAAAACATGTAAAACCAGGAAATTAGAGAACCACCAGAGCAGGGATGGTCTGGATTGTCTATCTCAAAGTAGGACAGGAACTAAACTTCTCCGAAGACACATGGTGGAGAAGGGATTGGGCAAGGTTCTGATAGCCCCTGTGGCTCAGATGGTCCTTGCTGTCCTCTCTTCTTGCACTGGTGCCAAAAGCTTCACATTTTGATGCCAACACAGACAAACCTGTCCCACAAAACAATTTTCTCATCCTCCCTACCTGGCACACTCCTGAATCTGGGAGACACACACAGATAAATGGTAGTAATATAAGATAACAGAAAGTAAAATAAACCTAATTAGAGACTCTTGACTTGTTTACAGCAAAAAAGCCCTGCAGTATTTAGAAAAAAAAGAGAGAGAGAGAGATGACAGGCAGACACCCAGGCTTGGGTACACATCTTAGCTGTCCTGTGTGTAAATAAAATCTAAGGACTGAGAGATGGACTTCCAGGCCAAATCCTACCACAAACTTCTCCAAAGACTAAATTAAACCTCAAAAACGAAAGCACTTTTTCATTCAGTTTTCCTTCTCCTAAGTGAGTTGGATGTTTTATTAGGAGGGGCAAGGGAGCATTGCTGCCCCATCTGTACTCCTGCCACTGCCCCTGTGAACCCTGGACATCCCTGCCTTCAGCAGCCCACAAAGCACCTCCCAAGGACAGGGAGGTCACCACATACTAATCTTTCCTGTTTCCAGCTGTTCTGTCACATAACAGGTATCTGTCACCTTCTTCACGACTCAACAGACAATTTCCACCCACTTTGGTAAAGCACTTCTACCCATGCTAAGCTCCCAACACACACCAACTACTTGGAAATTTGGCGTATTTAAATTTGGGCATCTTCTAAAGCTCTCAGCTGAACCAGAGCCATGAAGAACATTGGGACAATGTCCTTGATGCCCTTTATAACAGGAAAAAGAGCTGCAAGGAAGAAGCACAGCAACAATCATGTGCATCACTCTGTCTTCTCCCACCTCTGCGTTTGAAACAGAGCTGAAACATGGAAGCCTTTGAGATGGGTAACTTCAAGACAGAGCTGCTTTACCATCCTGAGACACCTCATCTTGTTAGGCACACTCAACAGAGGGGTGTGGGGCTGGAAAGGACCTTGGAAATCACCGAGTTCCCACCCCCATCATGTGATGGTTACCACCTCGAAACACCACATGGACCAAATTAATCAGCCAGACCCCCTGAGTGGGACCAATCAGCCCAGCTACAGAGGTCACCCAGCAGGAAACACAAAACACTGTTTTCACGGTCTTAATTTACAGCCCAATTCAGAGGTCCCTCAACAACCAAACTCCCATTGTCCAGGGCAATCAGTTTTGCCTTCTACATCTTTGCAGCAGTCAGAGCCATTTTCAAAAATAAAATTAAAAAAAAAAAATTAAAAAAAAAGAAGAAAAAATACAAGATGCAAACCAGAATCCAGGAAACATCTGCCATCTGATTCCAACACTTTTTAGGAAAAAAAAAATGACATTTTACATATTGGCACTGTTAGGTTCATTTAAACAGCACAGCTGATCAGCACTTGGGCTTAGTCCTACATGCACTTACATCCCTGTCAGTGCTTTCCATCCAGAAGCAGCTTCACTGACTGGCAGGATCTGCCAAAAAAAGAAAAATTTAAAAAAGATCCAGCCCTCACAACCATCTCCAGCCACCGCACAGCAGGAAGAGAAGGACCTTTCCCTTCGCCAAGCACATGTGAGAGCAGCCAGCAGAGCCCTGCCAGGGCCTGTCCAGAACCAAACTGCACAAGACATTTTAACTCATAGTGTCCTCCAAGTCACATTTACAGGGCTAATTCCACACAACTTCTCCGAGGTAAAACAAATTAGATTCCATTTCATGTGAACATGAGAACTGCTGCAAAACATCCAGGTTTAACGCCTCACCACCATCCCAACAAAGCATCTTGGAGCCTGATCTTACACTTGCACTGGGCTCCCACGCTCAAAACACCTTCCAAGAACCACTTAATTTTGGTTTTTCCAAAAACTGAACTTTCTTTAAAGATGTATTTTTGATGCACCTAGGAGAGCCATGGCTTTCTACCTGAAAGTCACCACAAGGGACTTATGACACTCTAAGGATTCCCAGCCTGTGGTTGTCCTGTCTGATCTAAACAGCAGGGGCAGGCACAATGTCACCTCCTGAATTTTAGGAGGGAATTCCACTTCCTTGCCAAGCAAATAAATGCAAGACCTTCTAATTAACTTAAACTGGGTCCCAGAACTTTACCCAAGAAAAGATGGCTCCTTTGCACAAGACACCGAGTGATGCTAGGAGTATTAGTCATGAAAGCAGGAACTGGGAGTAAAAATAGTAAAAATTCTGCACATACTTTTTTTTGAGCCTCACACCTACTCAGAATTGATCTCTGGGTCAGCTGTCAAGAACTGCTTGGTTTTGGGCTTTTTTTTCCTTTCTTTTTAATTACTATTTTATTTTAGATCAACACTTCTGATTCATAAAAATGGGAGTAACTGTGAACACATTTTCCAAATCAGCCTTCACAAGAATGCTTTGTTGAGGTCTTAGAAAAGGCCAATCTCAAAATAAACTTTTTCAGGAGTTTTTTAAATGTCAGTGGAGAAGTCTTCACTCTTATTTCTGTATTGCCTTACTTTGCAACTCAAACATTTTTAACCACTGTAGGAGTCATACCCCAAGACACAGAAAATATAGGAAAGAGAAATCTTCTGGCAAAAAAACCCCATAGGATGGATTT
Organism: Donacobius atricapilla; assembly: GCA_013397315.1. Lineage (NCBI taxonomy): Eukaryota > Metazoa > Chordata > Aves > Passeriformes > Mimidae > Donacobius > Donacobius atricapilla. The sequence continues at coordinate 350,474 of WBMY01003255.1, forward strand.
GACAGGTTTCATCAGAGTTTGTCATGCAAAGACCAACAGTTTTAAATGATGAGTTTTAAATATTGACAAGCTACCATCAGCTACTGCAATCCTAAAAAAAAAAATCCTGCTCCTGGGAACCAGATGCTACAACGACAGAACAAACTCCTATTTGCAGGTGGCATCGCTAGTACCGACAGCATTTCATTTTCAGTACTGAGGATCCTGCTGCAGCAATATTCATAGTAATAAAATATTTCTGACACCTTCAAGTCATCTAAACCATGGACCCCGTGGTCACCACATAAATTTTTTTCTGTGAACCCTCATGAACACACCTCTGCCTCCTCTGCTTCAAGTTTAGGCTATGTGTCACAAGTTTTGAAGTTTTTCACAACTCCTTTATCACTTGGACACAGTCAGGGACAAGCCACCTCCTTCAACCACCCCTGTAAACCTCCTCAGACATTCTCCATGCCCCTGCTTACCCCACATGAACATGAATTTAACCAGTGAAATACCCCTGAAGACTCACAGAAACAGAACGGTTTGGGCTGGAAGGGACCTTAAAGATCACCTCATTCCAAGCCTCTGCCATGGGCAGGGACACTTTCCAGTATTCCAGGCTACTCCAGAGTCCCATCCAACCTGGCCTTGGACACTTCCAGGGATCCAGAGGCAGCCACAGCTGCTCTGGGCACCCTGTGCTAGGGCCTCACCACCCTCACAGCCAAGAATTTCTCCCCAGTCTGCTGCAGGAACAAGGTGGCACCTTCTCTACCATGTCCTCTCCTTCAGCAAGGATAACACCACATCTCCCCACTCATCTCAGACCAGCATCCCACGGCTCTGAAAGGCCAGAAACAATCACCCAAAACACACCAGCTCAGCTCAGCACAGCACAAGCCAGGAATGGCAGAAAAGCATCCTCAGCCTAAAGCGTTGGCAGTTGTGGTGTTTACCCTATTTCTAGTAACACTTCCATAAAATTTTAATAAATGCTTCATTAAAACATCAACTGTTTGTCCAGCCAATTATCACTCATAATCACAGCTATGTAACTGTATACTGTCTTCTACAGATGTTCTTACATCTGCGCAAAACACACACTCCACCTCTGCCACATGTAACATCTGCTGAATATTTGCAAACGTTTTCTCAATATAGAACTGAAATTATACTGTCTTGCTTATAACGTATTTACTGCCTACCCTGTATGCACCCCTTAAAAATCATTAAAAAGGTATTTCCTTGCTGCGTACAAGGTACCATTCTCTCGATAGCTCTTTGCTGCGTTTATTTAAATGGCTTTTAGATTTTCACCAAGTAACAGATTACACCGAGCCTCCATCTTACCACAGCAGTTATTAGGACCTAATCCTTTATAAGTACCGCAGTTACTAGACTTGTGAGGATATTTTCATAAATAATCTGTTGGAGAGAGGAAAAAAAAAAAAGAGAGGAGGAAAATAGCCACTTGCATCCCTGCTCACCCAGGCAACAGTCCCAACCCTGGAGAAAGAACCTGCCTCACCTGCTCTTACTTTACTAGCAGCAAGGAAAATCAAATTTGTTTTCACCTAAAGGCTTCTAGAGAGTGAAAATAAATTGCAGTAAATGCTGGCCAGCACCCTTCTCTGCTACTGCAGGAAGAAACTCCTCGGAGAAGGTACCCCAAATTCAGAGGGTCCTCCAGAGGCCTTTCCAAATCCCTTCCATCTCCACGTCTTATCACAAACAGTTGAGCTGCTTCTCTGCTCAGACACAAGGTTACCACTCCCACTACCACACCTTCTCCCCCAGAGCACCACGGGCACAAACCGGTTTTAGAAGCTGTCCGGTCCAAGGGACAACAAAGTTGGGGATGGGGAGATGCATGGGGGGACAGAGAGGGAAGATACCTTCCCCTTCTGCAGTGGCTCCATCCCTTCCCACCCCAAAGAAAACCTCACTGGCACCTCTTGGATTCTGCCACGCAAACCCCCACCAGTTTCATAACTGCCTGCCAAGCCTCTCTGCTTATAATTTATGCCATTTTCTGCTATTTTGATAGGAAATCACAATTTCATCCCCATCTTCTCCTCTGCCTCCCTCCCCACCACCACACCCTGCAGTGCGAGTTTGCTGGATCCTTGAGCCAGCCTGGTCCTGGCAGGGCTGCAGAAAAGGAGGGGGAAATGGGTGAGTTGATGGATCAGAGCCCTTTTGGAATGGGAAACCTTGCCCCACACGACAAGGTGTGCAAACAGCATCTCCAACCGCTCCTGCTAAATAAAATCACCGCGAGGTTCTGTGGGGCATCTCCAAGAGGCAGAGGGAAATAAGCAGCAGATCAGCTCCTCAGCCTCTCCTGGATCCTCCATCCACACCCGGGAACTGACAACCTGCCATGCTAGAGCATCCCATCGCCTCCCACACTTCAAAACCACGGATGCTCCGAAGTTAACACCGTACAACCACGGTGAAACAACCCCAGAGCAGCAGCACCCATGCGATCGGGGCAGTTTTTCCCTGCCTCTGAGGCAGCCTCACTCCTCCACTCCCCTGGAAAATACATTTGGAAAAGGCGGCCGGGAAGGGCACGAACAACTCCCTGAGAACTCTCTGCAAACTGCTTCTCTCGCTTTGCAAAAGCTGCGGTTCACCTCCGCCACCGCGGGGGTTTCCCGAGGACTCTGCAAGAGAGATGCACTGCCCAAGTCACTCGTCCGCCGCCCGAAATTTCCCCACGGAGCAATTCCAGAGTGTTTTTACTAAAGAAAAGCATGCAAAAAGAAAAAAAACACCCACAAACCAAAACCACCCCAGATATCCCCAGCTGACTGCGCCCAGAAAGGTTTGACAGCTCCAACAGGATATCTCATCCCACGACACGTCTGCTGCTAATGCAAAATAAATCAGCGCTCTGTCTCCCGGCGCATTTCTTCTTCTTTTTTTTTTTTTTTTCCTCGTGGCACGCCTGCGATTTTGGCAAAGGCAAATCGGCCGCGGTTCCAACTCCTCACGTCCCTTCCCAGCACACACAAATGTCCCGGGACTTTTCCCACCGCCGAATTCCTCCCGAATAGGGATCCCATCCTCATCCATTCGCACCGAATCCACGAGCGCATCTCTCCGAGCAGGGAAAGAGAGTTGAACCAAACGCGTGGCACCCTGCCTTCCCTCTTTTCCTCCTCTCAAAATATTTATTCGCAGTTTTTTGAAGACACCTTAACCCGCCATGTTGAGCAAGCTTTATAAATATTCATTTACCGCAGTTCGGGAGCGCTACGGGAAAATATGTCTAGATCGGGGCTGCACATTTTGGCAGAGCTGATTGCTTTCTCCTCTTTTCTTCTTTCCCCTTCCCTCTCGCCTCCTGCAGCAGCTTCCCCCCACACACACCATTTTCCCCTAGCAGATTCAGAAGAAAACCACCCGCACACCCAAAATAACTCCTTCCGAGAGATGTGCATCAGCCTTGCAAACCTGAAAGGAGGTCGCACGAGCTTTTGGCAGGAAAGCAGAAAAACTACAGATGTAACTTTAAAAAGAAATAAAAAATAAATAAGGAAAAAGATGGGAAAAGGAAATAATAGAGGAAAAAAATTTTAAAAAGGGGGGGGGGCAAAAAAAAAGAAGGAAAGGGAGCGGGGGGAAGGAAGGAGATGAGAGCATCTAAAATGCGATCTGTCAAGGTAGAAAGGGAGCCCCGCACGGCCGCGGTGCAGCGAGAGGCAGCGCGGACGCTCCCGGGGAGCGGCAGCCGCGCTCCGAGCGCCGGTCCCGGCCGGGGCTCAGCCCCGGCACGCCAGCACTTCCAACAACTCCACCGCGGGCTCACCCTGTGGAAAACGGCGGAGAAGAAATATCCACACCCATCTCTCACGCTTGGGGGAGAAAAAAAACAAAAAAAAAAAGAAAGAAAAATTGATTTTTTTTTTTAGTACATCTCGAAAAGGGGAAAGCGAGTCTCTCCACCCAAGCGCTGCCCAACCCGATAAATTAAAAAATAAAAAGGGAAATGTCAGCCGGGAGGGCTTGGGAGGGTTGGCTGCCGGGTGCGGTGCCTTACCTGTGGGAGTTTGGCTTATTTGGGGGTGTTTTCCCCTTTTTTCCCCGCCGCGGAGCGGAGCGCAGAGCGGAGCCCACCCGTGCCTGCACCCGCGGCAGACTCATTCCAATATGGCATCCACGCAGTGCGCATGCCTGCCGCTCTTTTTAGGGCTTTTTTTTTTCTTTCTTTCTTTCTTGCCCTT
>WBMY01003255.1:356538-376331 GCA_013397315.1 Donacobius atricapilla
AAAAAAAAGAGCAAATATTGCAGACAGTGTTTCTTCACCACAATCCGTGTTCTTGCCATTCCACTCTGAGAGGCCATGGGCATGGGCTCAGCCTCTGCTGTTCCAGCAGATTTCCTGGAAAACATACAAATCAGGCAGTTCCTATTTTCAGGCTTTGGGCTGAATGGGATCTCAAAACAGCAAGGGAGCACTGTGAGAACTTCAAAATAAGACTGAAAACCCAGCTAGATGCCAGGAACTGAAGTCCTGTTTATCCAGATGATTGTGGAAGTGAGTGACATTTTCAGCACGGTGACATTTCAAATTTTCAACATACTTTTTGAAAGGAAGATGCTCTGCAAATACCATATCTGTGTTCTCTCCTTTTAATCTGCTCTGAATTAGGTTACAGAGATTCCTCTGGCTGCAGCCTCTCCTAATCTAAAGCTGGTAGCATCATCCAGTTTAGGGCCAGACACAGCCACAGTGGCTCTCACTGCCCTTCAGGTGTTTTTCCCTCTCCTTTCTTTTTAACACCAGGTGCCTTTGTGCTTTATTTCTATTCAGCCTAAGAGGTCTTCTCAGAAGTTTTGGTTCCACTGTCTTCTCTGGAGCTTCTTCTTCCCTCTTCACCTTGATTTTCTCTGTCCTGGCCTCTTTTAGTTTTATTTAGAGACTATTTCTGAAGCACTGATGGTTCAATTGGCCCCGTATGAAGAGATGTGGAAGAAAGCCTTTTAAGAGTTTGTGATCTAAATTAGGTCTGTGGATGGTGTCCAAAGAGGTGGTTTAAAAAAAATAAAAATAGTAATTAAAGCTGAGAAACAGAATTCCTTTGGAACTTTTCTAAGTGGCTGCTGCAACAAAGCTCTCAGATATGAATGAAAAGGTGCAGATTTATATCAGGTCTGAGCTGAGGATGATTCCAACATCTCCTGTTGGCAGCAAAGACTTTGCATCTTGCTCATTGCTGAGAATACAAATTGGTTTAGTGGACATGAACTGCAGTAATTGCTGAGAGACTCCATTTTAATGCTACCTTTGAGACCATCATTGGGAAAAAAAAGGAAAGTGCTTTGAGAAATACTGAATTGTGCCAGTGCAGTATCCCAAGATGTAAAATGGAATTAAGCCCTGGCAGGAACCCACAATGAGATCAGCTCCAGTTTCAGATTCAGTGACACTCAGGGATGTATCTTCCACTGATCTAAAGCAACTCCATTAATTTCACTGCTGTCCATGCTCTTTAGTGCTACATTTGTTGGCAACCATGATGCCTGATCTTGTGTTTCAAGTTGGGAACCGAAGTTTCACATCTGAATTTTGTTGTTGTTTCTAACTAAAGCACTTTTATACAATAGCACTGATTAAAAAGATTTACCTGAATACCAAGTACCCAAGTTGTAATGAACATCCATTTGCTGTTGCCTCTGATGATCACTCCTAAAGGATGTAAGTGTTCGCATTCCAAATTTTCCATAGCTGGACACAACAAAACTGTCCAACCCAGTGCAATTCAGACAGTCCCATTACTTTAGATCAGATATTAGCAGTTCCTGATCTTCAAGAGAAGATTACTAAGACACAAAATTTTTCCCATTTTCCAGGCTGTTCCCTTCGGCAGGTTCATGTTTTTGGAGGATAGAGATGTTAAAAGATCCCCTACACAAGGAGGCACAAGCACACACTCAAACTGAGATGTTATGGCATTAACTGTCCTATTTGTTCTCTCTTCTCCTGGCTTAGAAAGCTAAATGCTCTGGGGGACATTATGGGATTTGTAGGTTGCTCTGTATTTGGTTATCCACTTTTGGCCCAAATTTAAGCAGGTGCCTGAAGGACTCAGAGCATCCCACAAGCTTAACATGGTACTGAGATGACATTTGTGCTCATAAATGAGTAAATGGCATTAGCCTTGCAGACAGAGAAAATGGGGGGGATCTGAGCCAACTTTTCTACAGGTAAAATGGCAAAGCTCAGGCTCTGGAGCTTCATCTGTGATAAACACTATGAGACTGGGCAGAAGTTTTCCTTGGTGGCAGCCAGGTTTCCTTTTAACCCAAAAAATGTGGTTGTCTCCACCTTTGGAGGTATTTGCCTGCTTTTGGGATGCTGACACCAAGCTGCCCTGCACTGGAAAAGGGGCAGGGCTGTGCAGCTGACACTGGGGCATTATTTGGGGCTGGTTAACAATGCCCAGCCTGAGGGAGCTAAAGGATGGAGAGCATCTAACAGGAGCTTGGTGTCAGAGAGGAGACGCACGACATCACCTGGGGCCACCTCCACAGTCAAATGCCGTTCCCTTTAGTTCCTCTGCCATACTCATCTCCCGAGACTGCTCCTGGGTTCACAGAGAAACTTCTCTGCATTTTCCCTCTCCTCTCGACCAACGGTGGCCTTCAGCTTCGAAGTTTTCACCTCACCTTATCACAATCTTTACAGGAGGTAAAGGCCTTTATTTCATGACAGCCCCGGGCCGGGGCTTTCACTTCTACCTTTGTCTCCTTTTTATCCATCAGCTCGAATTCAGAGAGAAGTTGGTCCCTGGGAGGTGGCGTTAGGCTGCTGAAAGACTTGTTTCACAGTGCCATCTCCTGGAGATCATATTTAGGCTGAATTTCTCCGAGACCTTTTTTTTTTCCCCCCGATGTATCCGAGCTTTGAAGGCACGTGTTTAAGACACGATCTAAAGAAGAGATTAGCATAAGTGAAGTTAGTCCAAAATGTAAACTCCCTCTTTATGCTTCACAGTAAAAGTCCTGCCTCTTGAATGCTGTGAACAGCAAAGAAATTTCTGGCTGGGGATTAATGAAATATTCATTGGGTTATGGTCTCACAGGCTTTACACCTCTTGGCAGCACCAGCCCTGTGCGCAGTGATTGCAGGGGCAAAATGCCCCCTGGAGAGGTAAAACGTCCCTTGGTGTAGCCTTTCTACTGAGAAGCTCAAGAAATGCCAGGAAAAGGGATCATCACCTCTCAAATCACCTCACCAGGCACCCCACAGGCTCCAGCAGCAGCTGCCCTGCACATCCTGCCCTGGACACAAACCCCACATATCAAATCCATAGCCCAAGCACTTTATTTACCCAATTTCATTTATTTTTATTGCCTGTTGGTTAGAAAACGCTGCTTAGGGGTTGTGGCTATTCAGCAGAGGGGCAATAACTGGCTTTAATATTAACTGGAAAATCTGAGCCAGTACCTCATGCCTGCAGCTCAGGAATGCCCAGAAAGCATGGTCTTTGTGCTAAACAATAGCTCTCCCACCTTTGCAGCAAATGAGAAGGAAGCACATGTTACACCCAATAAATCACAGCACTGAGGTTCAATAGCTATGAGCCTTATTGATCGTGCCAGCACTACAGGACAGACCCACTCACATATCAAAACCTTGCTCATTTCTACCATTTACTAACAGCTCCTTTATTTAGTTCAAGTATTTACAGGCTTTGCCTTGGCAGGAAAACTCCTGGTTTTTAGCCTCTACGAGATGGTGTTGGGAAGGGAGGCTGGAGAAACTGAGGCAGGAGGAGCTGAGCTCTCTCACACAGATATGCAGTCCCAGGGTGAGGCTGTGACAATGGAAATGAGTTTAGAACTCAGATGCAGCACTGTGGTTACAACTTTCACTTAACAGGGGTGTTTATGGCCTGTGGTGCCAAACAAGTAAATTCTCTATTTCCCCCATTTCATACAGGAATATCTGTAATGGCAGAACAAGACTGAAATCTCCAACTGACAAGGATGACCAGGAGCTCACGTTTATTAAAGTGTAAATTATGCATCACATCTGCATTTCTTGTCACTGCTGCACGTGGAGTGAATTCTTTATCATAGTCTGCAAAATATTGAGTTGGTCTGGCTCTCTCTGTGCCCTGCTTGCATGGTGGGGTCAAAACCCAGCTCAGGCATTTCCATGGTTTTGGTACCTAATAGGATTTAGGAGCTGGCCAGCTGTGGGCAGAAATGCCCTGGCACATTCCCACAACAGCCCAAAAGCCCTTCCACAACACAATTTGTGCCCAAAATGTCCCTGGCAAACATCTCACCATGCAACAAAACCTAATCTTGCAATTACCAATTTGACCTTGCCCTCCCTCCTTCCAGCCCCCACTCAGCACCACCCCCAAATTCACAGCAGAATATTTAAAGGTCATATCAGTACTTCAAGGGATATTTTTTTACAGTACTAAGATGAAAATGATGCATTTAGAAGTGTCTCTCTGAAGCTGACTATGAAAAAGGCTGGTGGATGGCTTTTGCTCTTTTAATGGCTCCTTCTGTATTAAGGAGGAAGATTAAGAACAAAATGCCACTAATTGCACATGAAGGCCCCGGCTCGCACAACAGAGTAACTGTACATTGTATTCAGCTTAATCTCCATCTGCCCCTAAGAGCATAATTGATTTTTTATTTTAGTTTGAAGAGGCTGACACTTCTACTTCTTCATTGCCAGGTTGCTAAGCACATTTAATAAGGATGCATATGAGTGGAGGAGTCTACAGTATACCATTAAAGGTAATAGGTAACATATTTAAGGTCATAATGAGCTCAGGACTAAGTATCTCAGTGCAGGGATCAGGAGGGAAGGTGTATAAATACTTTTCTTACTACAACTCTGCTGAGCAAGACATGGCTGTGGGCTTATAAGTAAAGAAGGAAACAGAGGTGTTTTTTTCACGAAGTGAATCTTCTGATCTCATTTCAGACCATGGCCCCTTGGCAGTTCATGTCCTGCCTGCAGGTGACCATGGTATTACCCTGGACTGGCTGACCCCTGACAAGTGGCAGCCTCTGTGCCTCAGTTTCCCCATCCCTAAAATGAAAATAGGAATAATGCCCTGGTTTTACAAACTGCTTGAAGAATTCACTGCTGAAAAATGCCATATTCTGTACCTTATAAGTATCCTGTACTTTGTCTTTAGAAAGGAAGCACTGTACAGATGGGACACTGAAATCTAGGCAAATTAAATGCCAGGTCCATAAAAATATTTAAGAATTTTAATCCCTCTAGGATTTCCTATTGCAAATATTAGGTTTTAGGAATGTGGGGAGATTTTTAAGGAACTCAAAAAGCTGCAAGCAGCTTTGGATGCAACTCCAGGATCAGTTCCTCAAAGTTCTTACTGCTATTATGACATTGATACCTTTCTCTCCACTTTTAGACTCTCAATAAGCCTGCCCAGGACACATTTGGTTACCTTCAGGCACCCCCAGGCTTGTAGGAGCCTTGGGAAGGTTTGGTCCTAGAGCAGCATCTGCTCTGATTGAAATTCACACTGCTCTGAAATCCTGCAGAGAGGCTCAGCTCCTATGTCTGTCACAAACTTGCAGCCAAACCCCCCAAAAAATTCAAGATTGGAAAAAAATTGTAGCTGCTGCCACACGTAGAGAGGGTGAAAATCCTCAGCATCCATCCTGGCTGCTCAGAAATTCCTGCTGAGAGGATGTGATACAGCTTCAGCCCCCAAACCCAGGACTCTTTCCTGAGTATCCCATCACTTAAAGGGACTTGGGTTTTGCTGGATTCCAGGGGGCACAATAAAGGCTTCACTGTTTCATAATTCACATACAGGAAGGATCATGGGGGAAAAAAACCTGGATCTTGGCTGTGTGCAGACATCCTCACACAGAGCCCACGGTGCCAGGAGAAGAAGGTGTCCTCAGTCACCAACTGTGTCATCTGAATCAACCACTCTGATTTATGTGGTGGAACTGATCTGATACCCTAAAACACGGCATAGGGCGTGCTCAGCGAGAGCTGGTGACATTTAATGAGACCGAGATTTTGTGCACTTCAACCTAATTGCTGATTCCCTTTTGATTTTATGAACTGGCTCTGCTGGAGGCCAGGATTTACAGTGTGGACAGGAGTCTTTTCCAGTCAGCATCTCCTGACATCACCTAACTTCTGACATTCATGCCAGCCCTATTTTTCTGTGGGTTCAGCTATAATGGGAAAAAACCTACTTTCCCAGCTTGCTCCTGTCACACACCATAAGTATTAATCATCTTCCAGGTTTTCTTTTGGACTGAACCAAGTCATTCCCTGTGAGATGACACCTGGGTGCCTTCAGGCGTCACTTGAAGGATTTCCCTTTGTACACAGTGTGACTGAGGATGAGTTTACCCCCCTCGGTCCTGCATGGCTTTCCAACACCATCCCAGCAACAACCCTGAGGAGATTCTGCCAGCTTCCCAAGGGAGGGATGTGCCACATCAGTGACATCCTCATGGGCTGTATTTTCAGTCTTTTTGTTCTGCAAATCACCTCTTTTCTTGGGGATAGAGAGATGCCTTATTAATCCCAGAAGAGACCAAGGGGAACATGGCCAGTGACCTTGGGAAGAAGCCAGCCATGAGATGGATGGACAAGGCTTGTCCTGGAGGCTGGAGATCTGCCCTTACAGCAAACAACACTAGCAGGGTAGATTTAGGTAACATTTCACTTGCACTGGACAGGATTTTCAGGAACTTCACTGGGGAAGGTGTGTTTCCAACAGCTAAAACATTTTAACATAAAAAAAAATCTACTCCTTCCTTGCTTTTTGATCACCTCTCATTATAAATGTGAGGTATAAATGCAAAAGCTTCTTGGCGTGATGTTGAGAAAAGAGTAGGTTTAGTACTCTGAAAAAAAAAGTTTTTGTCTAAAGGAACACAACTTTTTACACAGGAGAAACCGCATTTTTGTGTGCTCTGCACAAACAACAGCTGCTTTCTTGCTCACACCTACAATTTCATCGTGTGAAATGAGAGAAGGCCTTACCCTGACAATTCTTCTTAGTCCTAATCTCAATGTCCTTTAAATTGCCTCCTCATAAACAAAAGGATGTTGCACAGTCCTGTCAAGAGGAAATGCTTGCTGAAAAGCATTGGATTTAAAGTACTGTTTAAGTAAACAAATCATGATTGCAGTCGATCAATTGATTATGTTACTGTCTATGAAATATCCTATTTATCCAAGATGCACAAAGGCAGCTTATTAGCTATTAGCATAAACCAAGAGTGAAAAGTAGGGGCAAAGGCAAAAGAGGACTTTGGAAGAGATGCCAACAGGACAGGGCCAGGAAGAATAATTTCTGTTTGAAAAGAAATGTCAGGGATGAAAGTCCATGTGAAAATGCCTTCTTAAACTGGCCAGTGCAATGTCCCTGTCACATATTTGGAATACCTCAATGGGTGTACCCAAGACTGCATTCCGAAAGATGGAATTGGGGTTTTCTTTTGTGGAAATGTCAGTATTTTGGGGATATTTCCATGCCCTATTCCTGGAAGTGTTCAAGGCCAGGTTGGATAGGGGTCTAAGCAACCTGGTCTAGGGCAAAGCGTCCCTGCCCATGGCAGGGGGTTGGAATGAGATGATCTTTGAGGCCCCTGCCAACACAAACCATTCTGTGACTGTAACTTTTATGTTCCTCTATTCCTATGGAATGACTTTTGCCCAGCCCAGTGGTAGGATGGGAGCAGTGAGAAATGTCCATGGAGACTGATCTAGATCTGATCAATGTGACAGCACAGGGCGCAGAATTCACATTCCTCCTCTGATGGGTAACAAGAGGTGTTGAGGTAGGAAAAGACTTTGATTTTCCTCATGATAAGCTTTAAAATGCATTTGATTTTCGCCCCACCTTTTCAAAATCTGGGGCCAGTAGAAGCTTTTTGGACAGGAATGGGACTGCACTTCCTGGCAGAATAGGCTCCAAAGTCTTTTCCCTAGCTTTGCCATAGAAAAAAGGCAGAAAACTCAGCATGCAAAGTCATTCAAAGGCATTTGCACAGCAAAGGCAGCACTTTCAAAGGAGACCAAGAAAACTCAGACTCAGTAGGAGAGGGTCAACATTTCCTTTGGACTGCTTGGAAAATCCTCCCTGTGTGTGCTCAGAGAGGTGGCCCTTGTGGGGGCAAAGCACGCAATTACAGAGAAATATCCCCAAAACGATTAGTGCCAGCGCTTGCAGGTTGGAGGCACAGACAGGTGACTTCCCCATGTGACTGGTCATAGTCCAAGGATCCAGCATTAGGCCTTTCTGCCTCCCCATTTTTCATCTCACCAGGTAGTTTTAATGCTAATCTGCTTAACTGCCTTTTTATAGCTGGTAGCTGGAGGCTGGTTGAGCTAAGAAACCTTTACAGCTGTACAGTCGTTTACAGGGCTGCTTTAAGACATGGCATATATTATGTATGAAGCTTTATAACAACCATCCATATCAGAGCTGATGGAGAACATGAAAGCAATACAGCGCCACTCCTTCCTACAGCACTTTGTTACAGGTGACAAGAGATAGGAGATCCAAAGGCTCAGTAAAACCAGGAGCAGGAAATTATTTTCCTAAGAGACTTCTAAAGGATTTAATGATAAATAAGACTTTTAGAGCTGCAGTGAAACAAAGGGCTGCTTTAATTAAAAAGAAATCTGATCCCGTGAATTGTTGAAGGCTGTATTCATCTGTCTGAGCTAGGAGATATTGAGATAAGTGCAACTGAAGTATTAATCTCCCTTGTAATTGGGGGGAGAAATCACTGCAGGGACCTGGAAAAGAAATTCATCTCCCTCCAGGGTAAATAGCAAATATTTTATCTATGCTTGAGACTTTCAAACTTCCATGTTTGAGTATTAGCTATCATCTGCCTCAATAAAGGAAAACTGGTTTCCAGGCCCCAAGCAGTCTGTGAGACACTTTGGTCTGGACCTTTGGGTGAGAAGAGTCCCAAATCCAACCCAAAGCCAAGAAGAAACTCTGTTCCCGCAGGTTCCAGTAGGGAGCAGAGATTTCCCATAGGTTAACTACTTGTATGACAAAATTTTGCGGGTTTGCTTCACTGGAGCTACACTGTTTAGAACTTCTTTGAATTAAACCCTGCATGAGTGTGGAAACTGGGAAGATTTTTCCAACCAGAGTACAAATCAGAGTCTGCAAAACTGTAGTAAATTCACTGTTGCTGTAATCCTTCCCAAAGCAGACAGAAGTTTAAATCATCCTCCCTCCATCCCCAAACAAAACTTTCAGCTCCCATCTCCATTTCAAGGCTAATTATAAGCAGAAAGTCTTGCTCCTCCTGAGTCTAATCAGTTTTGCTCTCATGCCAAAGACGAGCACAGAAGTTGAGTTTCATTCTTAGTGATTTTGTTCTTTTTCATTCTGGAGAGTGCAAAAGCCAGCTCCTGTAAATAAAACCTCCATCTAGCACTAAATACTTCTCATTTACACCTGCAGAGCACCTGGGGCCAGCTTTTCCAAGAAATCCATTTGTGTTCTCACTCCTTACCATGGCAGAGCATAAACAAATGTGTATAAAGGCATTATGAGAAGTTCATGAGAAAGACACATGGTATAATGAGACTAAATGAAAATATATGTAATGAAAGCTTGGAGAAAAAGCATTCACACACTGGTTATGAAGAGCTAATGTCCACTTTAAGTGGTATCAAGAGCTGGAGCAATTGAAAGATAATAAGGAGAAAATGAGTAATGAATCAATTTTATTGTGTGCTGTTGAGCAGTCCTCGCTGGAAGAGAGTGTGTTGATACTGCCTGATAAAAGGGATGGATGGGAACTGACAGCAGAAGGGACAAGTACTCCCACACTTTCTGAAGAAATAAATGCTTTCTGGAATTATTTTTGCCTCACTGAAAAAAAAAAAATGGGATGTTTTCTTGTGGAGATCAGTATAGACACAGCAATTGAACAGCACAATATTTATGGACAGTAAAAACTCCAGCTTTATTGGAGAAACAAAACTCACTTTGCATTTTTCCTGAATGTGGCTATGCTGGCTCCCCCAGGAAAAGGGACACTCACCCAGATCTCCCAGTGGGACTCATCTCTGCTGGCTCATCTCCCTTTTTTATGTAGTATATAAAGCCTAAGGCACCACTTCCCACTTCACCTCTTTGGTTTGGAATGAGTTCCAAATTCACACTTGCCTCCCTGGACTCACAGAATGGTTTGGGTTGGAAGGGACATTAAAGACCATCCAGTTCCAACCCCCTGCCATGGGCAGGGACACCTTCCACTAGACCAGGTGTTACCAACCTGCTTCAAGAGGTGAGGGTAACTCAGGTTCTTGTGATAGAACTTTCCGGGCCGGTTAGAGTGAAATGGCAACACACACCCAGAAACTCTCTTCCTCCCTCTCTGGGGTGCAAACCTGCCACCAGCAAAGCACAAAGGGGAAAATGTTGGAACCATCAACACTAAACATTTCAGTATCTCACCCCAGGCTGCTCAGAGCCCCACCTAGCCTGGTCTTGACCTGTGCTACAGACACACTTATCCAGAAACCTCAAAGCTGCTGTAGTACATTCCCTGCTGAAAACAGAGCAAAATTAGTTCACACAGGCATTTCTGTAACTGAGCTGATTTGGGTGTGTTCACTCTGAAGGGTGGAAATCCATTTGGCAACTGTTGTCTTACTGTTTCCTATGTTTCAAATTTTTCATACTCCTTTAATTCTTCATCAAAGCACCATTTATGCCTAATTGTGGAAATCTGAATCAGTTCTGAATCTCACTAATATTATTTCATCCATGTGTTAACTTGCAAACATCTGTGATGGCAAGCAGATATCTTCTGGCCTTTGGAAATCCCTGGGCATTCAGGGGTTTGTATTTCAGCTGTAACATCCAGAAGTGAAGAGGTGGGGTGGAAAAGAACATATGGCCTACATCAGCATCAAGCTAAGGGGTCGCCTGTTAAAACAGCAGCCCTTGATCAGGGCGAGGCTGAAAACAGAAAGAATACAGTAGAAGAAAGCAGAAACACTGTTTGAAGTATTGGATTAAAAATAATTTCTTATTGGATGGTATAGGCTTATTTCTCCCAGGCAAGGAGGAAAAGTCAGGCTTGTCACCTCCACTTTGAGCTGTGTCAGAGGTAAGAACACTGCAGAACTCATGTGAGTCACTAGGCACAAATCTCCTAGAAAATATCAGCTTTTAAGCCTGTAGAGTTACTATTCTGGTGCAATAAGTAAAATTTAGGCCAGTTAAAAGCCTTTTTTCAATCACATGTACCAGAGGAAGGTGATTGTAAAACTCCACCCCTTCACTGGTGCAACACTCTCAGAAAAACTTTTGAAGAGCAGATCTGGCATCAGACACATTCAGTGACTGAGGGTTTGTAAATCACTCTGCAAACCAATTTTCTAACCCTTTTTATTATAGAAGGAACTTGCAGCTGTGCTTTACTCATAGAATCATTGAATCATTCAGATTGGAAAGGTCTGTCTTGCCCATGCAGTTATGGAAAGCAAGAGCAGGGTGGGATGGATTTGTGGGATCATCTCTGGCAGCTGCTGTCTTGCTCCTTCAAATATTTTTCTCTTCTGCTGTGAAAGATGGAAATACACTAAAATATGACTCCTCTGGGATGCAGCTGCCAGGCATTTTGTGCAGCTTTGCATCCACACAGTGCTGGGCTCTGGAGCCAGAGAAAGCTTTGCCTGCGAGCTGTGCTCATGTGAACTCTGGGACTTCTCTGTAAAGAACTTTAAGGATCCTTCCAGAAGCTAAATTAGGGCATGGGGTGAGGAGGCACGATTTGAGGAAGCCTAGAAAGCCAGTTCTGGTTGCAGGGCTACATCTCAAAGACCACAAAAGCTACAGACTCAACTCCCTGCAGTTACAGCCTGCCCCCCAGGGCTGAAGGAGACTCTGAGCTCCGTACATGTACAGATTTATGCTGCAATAATTCTGCTTGAGCAGAAGTTGTACCTTGTGGCATGTGTCCAGTGTTTGGGAACTAAAATGTGAAAACACAGCTCTGGTAAATGGATTCTTTCAACTGAGGTTGTTTTGTGTCAGATCTCATCTAAGGGTGAGATTTACACATCTGATCTAACGCCAGCTGGAATCAGGGAAAAGATTCCCCTTGAGTTCATAAAACACAGGGCTGACCAAAGCAACCTCACCACGTGCTTACTGCTTCAGAAAACCACTGAATAACATTGTGCAAAAAAATAATAACAGCGAGAATGTAATTTTAAATGAAATGCATATTTTAGAGCAAAGTGTTTTAGTAAACACCACCAGATCTGAGGCTACCCATCACAGGAGAAATGACCAATTCCTCCCCTTGGTGTTTTCTTTGTGACTTTTGTTCCATGCTTAACTGGATGAAGTCACTAAGAGGGGATTAAACCTAAAATCAAGATTTCAGCAGGTCTTCAGGAAGAACTGGTTTAGCTGAGCAGTTCTCTGTGCCTTCTGCAGTGCATACCCAATGTTTGCATGTTGAATAACGAACTGAGGTGGGACTCAAATTGACTGATTTCCTGGGCAGGATTCGAAGGATGCTAAGGAAAGTAATATACATCTCCTTGCTTTTAATTCCTCTCCCCATTTAATATCTAACAGGATCATTATGGGCTTGTGTGTGCGTTTCCCATCAGAGAACAACTAGGTGAGTAAAAACCAACACTTCTAAGACAGCTGATGGGGTTTATTTAGCAATCCCTGGGCAGAAACACTTTAGGGAGCAGAGAGACAGATTTGACTGAGGTTTCTAGGCTGAAGACAATCTTCTTCCTGAACCTTGAGCAGGTTTGTTTGTTGCAATGCTTGATGCACCATTTCTAATCCAAGCACTATTAATACCCCTTTTCTTCCACATCCAGGTGTTTTTTTCTCATGGAAATTCACCCATTTGAAATTTAGCCAGGGTTGAGCTCTCTTCTGAAAGCTTTTTTTGTACCTGGAGGGATCCATCAGGCTCCTGACCTGTAGTTCTGCAGCTGAGATTGCAGAGTAAACGTGGAGTCATTGAGCAGATTATTAGCTTAAGGTTAGGTAGCATGTGCTACCTCAGGGGAGGTAACTGCGGTCCCTTCCAGGATGACTCTTTGCAGCCTGAATGGAAATAGTATCTCTGCTGCAGCTGTAGAAAATAAATTAAAAGCCGATGTTTCAGCTATAACATTTATAAAACATCAAGGATGGCTTGTGAAGGAATCTGTGGTTTTCAAGTGCTAATGGAGAAAGGCTTGGGAACAGGGAATATTCACCAGGTCTTGGCAAATTAGCATTTTATTTCAAGGCTCTCAATGAGCAATAGAACTCGGGGGAAAATAATCAATGTCCTCTCTGGTTCATGCTACATGAATGTTGTGAATATTTAACATTTCTCCAGTAGGGTAGGTCTCCATTTCCTAACTGATCTTTTTGCATAGTTACCCAAGGTGTCAGATTCCAACATCCAGCTAAAGACCTGAAAGGATTCATCCAAGCCCATGACTGTGCAGAGAAAAAAGCTTCCTCTTTCCTGAGGCAATCTCATGTCTACCTGTCTGCCACAGAGACAGAAGAGCTGTAAGGAACAAAACTGTATTTGATTGCATTTTTTTCTCTTTACCTTTTTTTTTTTTTTTTTTTTTTTAATATCCTGAGGAGGAATCTGATCCCCCTGAACTGGAAGGATGTTGAAAGGAGTAATATCTCCAAAAAAAAAAAAGGATTAGGACACTTCCTGTCTGTCCAATAAACAACTGCAACACAAGGTCTGGCTGGAGATAAAGGCTGGCAAAAGGAAGCAGGGCAGCCAAGGAAATGCAGTTCATGGAGAATTTAGGACATCAGCTCATCAGTTCTCCCACCTCAAGCTGGAATTACCCGGCTGACTCTGAGACAAGACTATTGGTTGCTCTTAATTAATAGTTGGACTTGATGATCTTAGAGGTCTTTTCCAACCTACATGTTTCTCTGATTCTAAAAAGATGGATATTCTTAAAATCCTCCAATGGCAGAATTTCTCTCTCTGCCCCCAACAACTTATTGCACCTCTTAACTAGCCTTAGTCCTGGAAAAGGTATCCTGATGCCTGCCTAAATCCACTCTGTTGCAGCTCAGACCCAGGGAATTTTGCCCAGGTCTCAATGGCCATACATTCAAATGTATCTTAAGCTTGAAGGAACTTGTATCTGGCCATTCTCACGTAAGAACAGCACAAGTTTAATTTTCAAGAAACAAATTGATTGAAAAAGGAAATGTTGAGCCTTTCTAGCAGTTCTATCCTTGTCCAAAAAGTCACAAACCTAAGGATCATCTCAGAACCATAGAATGGTTTGGTTTGGAAGTAACCTTAAAAATCATCTAGTCCAATCCCCTGCCAAGGGCTTACCTCTGTAGGAATGTGGGTGATATATGACCTCAAGAGAGTCAAACTTGAGGCAGGGACATCATCCCACAGGGCTGGTGGGACCTGTGAGGGTTTCCCGGGTGCTGTTTCGGACATCCCACTTTGTCCTGGGTGAAGGGATGGCCATGCAGAGGAGTGGGCTGTGCTCAGGGGCTGGTTTGCAGAGCGGAGGGGTTCTGAATGAGGGGAGGGGGAAAGGGAAGCTGAAATCTTCCCCTTTCTGCCTGTCACACACCTAAAGGCCACTGTCCCCTGCCCCTCCCCTCACACAGCCAGGGTGAGCGAGGCTGGAGAGTCTTAGCTCCAAGTCAAGCACAGTCAGCCAAAAATGCCACAGGCCCTGTAAAGTGGGAAATTATTCCCATTCATTCCAAGCAAGACATTAAACATCTTATAATAACACAGCTAAAGCACTTATTGAAAATAGAAAAGAATTACCTTGACAATTACTCATTGGAGTATCCTGCAATACAAAGCCCCGGCTGATACAAAAATTGGTGTTGGCCTCTTGCTTATGAATATAACCTGGAACTGACTGTTAAATGTGCCAGGCCTTGTAAAATGGGTAATTCAGCAAGAATAAGGTCTAGCTACTATTTAATCAGCAGGGCTCATTGCTGCTGACAGCATGAATAAAGTCTGTTCCAAGTATCAGCTGAAGGCAGTTTTCTCAAGAGATCTTGTTTTCTGAAATAATTTCTTCACCACATGATAAATAAAACCAGATGAATAATTTATATGAGCATCATCCTGGAAAGGGCAGCTTTGTGCATCCCCCTCCAATTTATCACAGCAACCATCTGCAGACCTGCCACTGCCTTTTCCTCATCCCCACCATCAATCTGGGGACTCTGGGGGTACAAAACACCTGAGTGTTTTGGGGGCAAGTGAGTTGAAGAAATCAATGCTGTGTTGCTATAAAGAAATGGACATTCATGCTTTTGTGACTCTTTTCTGACATGAGACCTTCACTGAACTGCCTGGAGCTGGAGCAGACTTAATTCACCTGACCAGGATGGTCAAAGGGAGATGTCCTGAAAGAGGTTATTCCTCTCCACTGGCTATGAAAGGAGGCAAGAGACCTCTCAAAAGGGGACATCTGGAGCCAGGTAAGGTGGATCCCACCCAAGAGGAACTCGTGCAGAACAGGGGTTGGATTTTTCATCCAGGACTGCACGAAGGGCATCCAAGGCCGTGGCAATGTTACAGAAAAGGAGTAGACCTAAAAAAAATTATCCCTCTGGATCCCAAGACAGCAGCTTTTCACAGTTAAGTGCCCTTGAAGTGAGGATGCCTTGAAAAGCCTTATCCTCCTCTCAGGTCTGTTTTGAATCCAGGCCCAGCCACACCACAGCAGCTGAGTGTGAGCAGGTACCTGTGCTGAGTGTCAGATATGGGCTGGAAAACTTTCCCAGTGCAGCAAAACACCTTTTTTTTTTTTTTAACTATTTTTTTTTTTTGGAAACAAGAAAAAAAACCCTGACTTGTCTTTTTGGGGCAGAAACATTCCAATAACTTTTTAAACTTTTTATAGCTGTACTGAAATAGTTTTGCCACAAAGCCAGTACCTCCAATGACACCTACTATTTCTGCAGGAGGAAAATATCCCATTTCCTTTCTGTTTTTTATTTTCTCAAATGCTTGCCATTCTTCTTTGCTTTCTCCAGACTCCAGCACATCTTTGTGTGATGCTAAAACTAGGCTGAACCCAGCAACTGCCCATTTTTTCTATAAAACTTTCCAGCTCACCTCCCAAAACAGGACGTGCCTCATTGCAACACCTTTTTTTGTTACCCACTCACATTTTGTCTGCAGGACATTTACATCTCCTGATGCTCTTTCCAGCCACTTTCTGCCTCCTTCCTTCCCTACCACTTGCTGCATTCCTTCTGTTGACTGACCATCCCTTCAGTTTAATGAAATAATTCCTAATTTTCACCCTAACCTCATGAAGGGTTGCAGACTCTTCTAGTTTGATATCCTTGACTCTTTCTCTCTCTAAAGGGTTTAATTTACTTCACCCAGTTTCAGATGCTATCACGCTGCTCCTGATGCAGCAGCAAACAGCTTTTGGAGCAGCTGCTGGGGTTTTGTCTAGAGGTGGTGCTCCTGCAGAGCTCATGGAGTCCCTTGGTTTTTACTGGGGGAGGCACACAAGCTTTCCCCAAGTCAAGATACGCCCAGTCATCCTCTCAGAGCAGAAATAAAACTCCCTTGACGTGATTTAATCTAGTCAAATCCACATTGGCTGTTTTATATTACCTTATAATCTGCTAGGTGCTAATATATTGATTATTTGATGATTTTTACCAGTGTCCTCCTGGCTACTGGAATAAAACTGGTGGGTCTCTGGTTCCTAACACCCTCATTCCCCTCCTCAGAGCCAGGCACTGCATTTACTCTTCTGTGATAACACCTGAGGAGCCAGACTTTGCCCTGCCCACTTCACAGCTCTTTTTGCTTAGGTTTCTTCAGGCTCTTGAATCCATCAGTCTTGGTTCCTCTCATCTCTTAATCTGTTCTTGTCTTGTATTATCACTACTCATGTTGTTTTAAGTTAATTTCATTTGCTAATCCTTCTTGGAAGGATGGGAAAATTAACGTATATTCTGTGATTTCTGTTATTTGTTTTTCCATTCTATCATAGAGTAGAATACTATTCCTCTAGAGAATTCACATGTCTCCTCCAGCCTTCATTTTTCCCTTGTACTTTCATAAATAGCCTGGGTTAGTTTTTATATTCGTTATCACTTGAAATCACTTTGGTGTTTCTGATTTTATGCTTAAGCACATGGCCTAATATTTTAATTCCTTTATCTTAATTTTTTTTCTTTAATGATTCCTTTATTAAATTTTACTTCTTGCGTAAGTGCTTGCTTGAGTTGCTTTTTCTTTTGCTGGGTGTTTTTCAAATGTTAGAAACATAGAATGGTTTGGGTTGGATGGGACCTTGAAGATTATCCTGTTCCACCCTGCCATGGGCAGGGACACTTCCCACTATCCCAGGGTGCTCCAAGCCCTGTCCAGCCTGGCCTTGGACACTCCCAGGGATCCAGGGGCAGCCACAGCTTCTCTGGGAGACCTGTGCCAGGGGCTTCACCACCCTCACAGGGAAGAATTTCTTCATTATATCTGATCTAAACTTGTCCTCTGGCAGTGGGAAGCCATTCTCCCTTATCCTGTCACTCCACACCCTTGCCCAAAGTCCCTCTCCAGCTCTCTTGGAGCCCCTTTAGATATTGAAAGGGGCTCTAAAGTCACCTCAGAGACAGAGAACCTCAGGGAGGAAAAAAAAAAAAAAAGGTAGAGAGCCAGTGGTCAGGCATCTTAATTGCCAAAATTCTAGGGTTAGAATTTAATAACCAAAGCTCCTAGACTCCACCTGGGATACAGACAAAACTTCAAGACTTTTTGCATGGTTCAGAAAACACAAATATTTTGAAGTGCAAATGGTGCTTTTGATAAAGCAAAGCTGTGTTTTCATGGAGGAGTGTGGAGCATCAAGAGCCACTGAAGGATATCTGCCTCTTCCTGCAAGGAGGGGTGAAATCAAGGCATTCTGTTTATTGCCCTCCTCAGCCTGAGTGTTCTCACACATGGGAGGCACTCTGCTCTCTTGTAAAACTATCAGCACCTCGAAATAAAGCCTCAGACAACTTTGTCCTGCTGATAAAGCAGCTGGGAGAAATCACCATTAATTGGGCTTGAAGAAAGGGGAGGAGGCAGCACTGGCTCCGAGGGAGTTTTTGAAAAACTGTCCCCTTGGGAAAGACCCTGATACATCCCAGATAATTTGTAGGTTATTCACAGAAAATGAAATTTTGCTTAAGAAATACCCATCTTGTTTAAATGTCTTGTTTTTTCCCCTTTGTTTTCTCAAATTGTTGTACTGTACCTGGGCAAGTGGAGTCCGAGGCACCTCTCAGGGGAAAAATTACCATCCAGCAATTCTTGAAAATGCCTTTTTAGCAGCAGCCTAAGAAATCTGAGAAAATGCAAAAAAAAAGTTAGAGCCTGAAGAAATCTCTGTTAAAATGTGTACTTGCTTAATAGATGCTTCCACATACAGTGTGTTCAACTGGCTTATATAAAAGTATCAACTTTAATATTTGATTTAGAATTTAATATAAAGGCAACTGACTGCAAAGCACAATCAGATTTACCAGCTCAGGGGAATGAACCTTTTTATGAAACCAACAATTGCACATACAAAATCAGCTGAAAATGAGTTAGTAAGATGAAACTTCCACCTTCGTGGCAGAAGACGTGATTAAACCATTATTAAAGTTTGTGAGCTAAGTGAACAGCTATCTACCCAAAATTCAATTCACCCTTGGGAGGAAAAAAAGAAGAAGGGAAAAAAAAATAAAAAAAAAAAAAAGGAGGGACAATTTTTGTTATTTCAGTGATGTGTTGACTGAGCTGAGGAGGAACAAGGCTCCAGCCTAAACCGCCTGACACTAATGACCTCCCCAAAACAGGGGATTCCCAAGCCCAGGATCAACACAAGTCCCTCCCCTGTTGTAAACTGGACCTATTTGGGAAGCAGGCCAGCTCCCATGATTTTCTTTTCTCATAACATTTACTGCAGTTTCTGAGGCCAGCCCTCAGAGTCATAGGACAGGATAAGATTTGCAGCCTCTCTGGTTTTGTAACTAAACACAAGCTCCTACTCTGAAAAATCAGGGAGGGAAATTTCACCGTGTGACCCCAGGGCTCCCTAAAGATGGCCTTAAGTGTATTAAGAAGAGAGAGAAAATGAAACCTGCTCTGTGGGGAGAAGGCTGTAGGAAGGGGGTGGCACCACTGTTACAGAGGCGCAAAAAAAGGAGATTTGGGGCTGCAGTTTGAGAACCCAACCCCATCAGCAGACCCAAAATCCCACCGTGACTACCCCCAGCCCAGCACCCTAAACCCTGCTGGGATCCTCTCCAGCCTGGCACCTCAAACTCCACCAGGACCCTGCACCCCAAATCCTGCTGTGACCTCCCAAACCCAGCACCCCCATCCGTGCTGGAACCCCTCAACCTGGCACCCCAATCTTGACCAGTATCCCTACCAACCCTCCCCAGTCAAGCATCCCAAACTTTGTGAGGACCTCTCCAGCCAGGGCAACCCAAACCCTGCTGGGACCTCCACATCCCAGCACCAGAAACACTTCTGGGGCTCCCTCAGTCCAGCATCTCAAATCCCAACAAGACCCCTATCCACCCTCCCTCGCCCCGCACCCCATCCCACCAGGACTCCCCCAACACAGCTCTCCAAACCTCAGCATGATTTCCCCAATTCAGCACTCCAGTTCCCTCCAGGACCTCGCATCCATCATTATCCCCACCTCTACCTCTGTCTCTCTGTCCTCACCCATAACTCCTGTCTGCATCACTGTCCCTGCCTGCATCTCTATCCTGATTTCCCTCTTCATCTCCTTCCCCATCTCCATTCTATCTCCAACCTCATCTAAATCCACATTGTCATCTCCATCTCTGTCCCCATCCTCGTCCCCACCCATTTCCATCTTTATCCCTATGGCATGCCCACCTCCCACCCCTCCCACATCTCCATCTTAATTTCCATCCTCATCTCCATGCCTCTCTCTGGCTGCCTGTTCCCATTGCATCCCCATCTCCAAGTTCTTCCACATCCCCATCTCTGTCTCTGTCCCCATCCTTGTCCCCT
>WBMY01003258.1:12080-58948 GCA_013397315.1 Donacobius atricapilla
CGATATCCTGGAGCATGGAGCATCCATTGCCCCGGTATTTGGAGCTCCGATATCCTGGAGCATGGAGCATCCGTTCCCCCGGTATTTGGAGCTCCAATATCCCGGAGCATGGAGGATCCGTTCTTCCGCTCTTTGGAGCTCTGGCATTCTGGAGCATGGAGCATCCGTTCCCCCGGTATTTGGAGCTCCGGTACCCCGGAGAGTGGAGCTCCGGCATTCTGGAGCATGGAGCATCCGTTCCCGCGGTATTTGGAGCTCCGATATCCCGGAGCATGGAGCATCTGTTCCCCCGGTATTTGGAGCTCCGGTATCCCGGAGCATGGAGCATCCGTTCCCCCGGTATTTGGAGCTCCGGTACCCCGGAGAGTGGAGCTCCGGTATCCTGGAGCATGGAGCATCCTTCCCCTAGGTGCGCGGAGCTCCAGCACCCCGGGGCATTGCAGCCCCAGTCCTGCTGGTATTTGGAGCTCTGAGCATCATCCCCCCGGGCACATGGAGCTCTGGTATCCCCGTGCACGGAGCCCCAAATTCCCAGGGCATGGAGGTCTGATACTCCAGCCATGGAGGTAGCCCAGAGCCCCCAGCCCCCCAGTGCATGAAGGTCTGGTAGCCCAGGACATGAGCCATGGATACGCCGGGGTGTGGAGCCCTGATTCCCTGGGGTGTGGAGCCCTGACACTTCATGCACAGAGCCGAAATTCCCCCGTGAGTGGAGCTCTGATAACCCTGGTACATGGAGCCCTGGCACCTTGGCACANTGGCAATGGATGGAGCCCCAGGCTCCCCAGTGAAGAGTTCCCAGGTACCTGCTCCATCTGGAGCTGGATTTCCCTGCCTGGCCGCAGCCTCAGAAAGGAGCTCCCTGCCTGGGGGTTCCATTTCCAGCCCCTCACTCTGCCCAGCCTTCCACAGACAGCAAGCTCCTCAGGATTTCACTATTTCCTGCTTTTCCATCACTCATCACCTCGTCTGAACTCCTGGAGTCATTTTGTGTTTGTTAAACCTGTCTGTTGGGGACAGATGCATGAGGGACAATAACACAGCCCCGGGTCCTGGACCAACAGCTCCTGGTGTCACCGGGTCCTGGGCAGGTCAGGGAGCTCCCACAGCTCCCATCTCTCATCTCCTGGTGGTGAGTGTTGTTTGGCCATGCAAAATCCACCAAATGAGTTCAGATCTCCTCTTCCATTAGCAAATACACCTTGGATCTGCTCCAAACCCATCCAGGCACAGCTCGCTGCAGAAAGCAGAAGCAGTTTGAGCCTGTAACACCCCTGGCTGAGCTCAGTGTTTGCTGCCGAGAGCTGTGACCGGCAAGACTTCACCCACACCCTCTGCAGAGCCCCTGCCATGGCAGGGACACCTTCCACTGTCCCAGGGGGCTCCAAGCCCCATCCAGCCTGGCCTTGGGCACTTCCAGGGATCCAGGGGCAGCCACAGCTGCTCTGGGCACCCTGTGCCAGGACCTGCCCACCCTCACAGGGAGGAATTTCTCCCTAATATCCCACCTAACCCTGCCCTCTGAGGAAGCCATTCCCCTTTACCATGGCCCTTGTGTAAAGTCTTTCTCCATCTCTCTCAGAACCACTTCAGGCACTGGAAAGAGCCCTCAGCTCCCTCTGGAGCCTCCTTTTCCCTAGGCTGAAGAATCCCAACTCCTGTTAACTCCCTCTCCTGCCAGAAACAGCCTGTGCTCCCTTCACAACCATTCCCTCACAAACTAAGATTTTCCCTGAAATCTGAACTCAGATTATCTCTTTGGCTCCAGAAGAATCCTCTCGGCAGCTGTTCCAGGGAAGCAAACACGGAGGAAGGACACGGCCTTCCAGTGGAACCAGGGCTCTGCAGCACTCGCCCTCCCTGGGATGAGCTGGACGGGTTTCTCTTGTGACCTTACAAGCACAGCACTGGACAATGAGCTGTTCCAGCAACTCCTCTTCTTCCTGGCAGATGGAATTGCTGATGGAATTTATCTGCCTACTCGTGGAAATAAATAAGCAGGAGCTTATTTCCTGGCGAAAAAAGGATCTTTTCAGCCTGCCAGGCAGCTCTGCTTCTGCCTCTCACTAACGGAGGGGCTGGAACGGGGGGTCTGTGTCACCCCTGTCTCGTTTGTGACACCCCCACGATCCCACCCTTACTGCAGGAGACTCCACATTTTCTTGGAGGCTGAGTGAGGTTCTCAGGCCCCTCATCCCAACCAAGCCCTGGCAAACCTTCGCCAGGATGAGCTGCTGAGTGCCCCCACTGCTCCACCCCACAGCCAGGGATGTCTCCTCCTTGGATGTGGGATCACTCAGTCTCCATCAGTTCTGCCAGGAAGGGCACAAAGGTTACACCAAATTGGACTTGCAGTGACCCAGCTGCCAGAAATCATGGTTAAAAGACAACATTCCTGAGATTCCTGTCTGAACTGATTTATCTCCCATCTCCAAAGATTCCAGCTGCACCTACCGGCACAGAGCTCACTGGAACATCCCAAGGAAATCAGTTTTCCCTGTGATTGTTCCACCTTTCAAACAACACTGCTGACTCCTACAGCAATTTCCATCTGCAGAGAACTTTCCTAGGACCCCTTTCCAAATGTGATGTCAAAGGGTTCTGGAATATCACCCGGGAGGTGACTCCACATCCGCCTGTGGCTCGGAGAGGTTCAGGGCTGATCCATGCCTGGCAAAGGAATCACCACCTGGAATCTGGATTCCCCCAGCAGACTCGGGGTTTGCCTCTTTTCTGGACACCAAGGCCATCAGGGATTTAAAAGTGCTCGGAGATCCTGATAGGAGAAGTGTTACTAGCCAGGGAGCACAGAAACTGGGAGTATAAAAGCTTGGGAACTGACTTTAATCAGCTTAACCAGGCAATTAAAGAGCTGTGCTGAGCCTGGGAGTTTGTGTTCCGTTCAGGATTTTAACACTTCAGTGTGAAGTGGAACAAAATGCCCCGAATTTCAACATCCCCCTTCCACAAGGGGAAACGAGCACAAAAATTTCCCTGCAAATCCACTGGAATGTTTCGTTTCAATCACAGCTGAGGAAACTCATGCACTTTAAACCCTTTAAAAAACAACAACAACAAAAACAACCAAATTTGAAACATCTTATTTCAACACCAGAAGAATGCAGCTCTCCAGCCAGAGCCCTGGGCTCAGGATAGAAGCCTCAGAGCTGGTTTTGTCCCCCTGAAAGAGGGAAAAGTGTCATGATCCAACCGTGCCTCCCTCGGAGCCCAAGCAGCACCTCCTGCCTGCTGCAGCAGGTTGGATCAGGCCCTTGGAGAAGACACAAAACTCCTCTCTCCCCCCTGGCCAGCCCGGATTTTGTGTCTGAGCCAGGACTAATGGATTTGGCTCGCATTCCTCGCTGCTGGCTTTTATCTGCTCTCCCTTTCAGCTGGGAATTGTGCTACCAACCTCCCGTCACCCAGAGGGTGTTAAGTGACTCCAAGAGGGACAAAGGCCCGCAGAGCTGCCAGATTGCCTCTCTCCAGAAGCTGGAAGGCAGAGGTTTTTTTTCTCCCTCCTAAAAGACCACAAGCTTCTGGCTACGGATCCACCTTTATTTAGGATTTATATAATCCCAACTAGACTTCAAGCAACAACAAAACTTTAAACGGTGGAAGGGGATATAGAGAAAACAGGCAAATGGAGCCTTGGTGTTTAAAATAGCCATTTTCCAAAGGAAAAAAGAACCCAAAATGGGATTTCAGTTCTTCCCTTACAGCTGTTCTTAAAAAATTAAACCCCCTGACAGTTTAATTCAAGGGGCACCACAGTGCTGCCTCCTGATAACATAGAAAAACACCCAATGCTACCAGAAAACAAAAGGAAAAGTCGATTTCCAAGTATTCTAACTGCTAGGAGAGATGGAAAACAGGCCATTCTAACGGCAGAACAGTTATTTGGAAGCTGAACAAGCAAAGGAACTCTTAAGAGAATAAAAGTGTGTTTAGTTTGTAAAGTTTCCCAGTGCTGAGGACAAGGGCAGGATCCCTGGGGAGGGATTTCTCTGCTGGCTGTGCTCCAGAGGCTGCTGGGGACTCTGCAGCCAAAAATCACCTCCCAGCACCCCAGACCTTCCTGCCCCACAAAATCCGTTCAGTTCTCACCTTCCACAGGTCCTTTGTCAGCTGCTGGAATTCTTTCATGTGGTTTTTCAAAGCTGCTGTCACTGGGGAAATAAGAGTGTCCAACCTCGAGGAGATCCTTTATGTGAAACCAGGAATTTTGGGATGCTGTCCATGATGTTTGGGAAGGGCTGGAGGCGATAGGTGTGGGAACTTCCACTGCTGTCCCAAGTCCCACAGCCTCCTTCTTGGAGATACCAGTTCCACTTCTTTTAGTCAGATCCCACTGTCACTGCCCCAAAACAGCCCCTCAGGTTTTACCAGCAAATCCACGGGACTTCCCTCATTCCAAACTTCCCCATTTTCCCTTTGACACCACATTCCTGAGGCTCCCCTTGGACAGGCAGAGCCGTGTTCTCCTTCACTGCTGCAGTTTGCAGGGCATTAACCTTGGCTCTAAGTGTTGGGAATTGATCTGCTGCTTCCCAGTTCCAGCCTTCGGCTCCCCAAATTGTTGGTCCCCAGGGACCAATTTGCCACCGAAATAATCCATTTGTCGCAGCAGGATTTGAAATCAAGGCTCCACTTTTGCAGCCAGAGCCTGGAAATGCAGCCGGAGTTTTTCCACGATTATTAGTTCCATCCATTTCGGAAGCTTCTCTGCATGCAGGGTGGGATGATAACAGAGCCTCAGGGGCAGAGCTGGGAGGCTTGAGAGGCTCAGCTAATTGGAAATTAAAGGCAAGAAAGAAATTCTTTGGACTCTTAAGCCAGGAAGATATTAAGCTTTTAGTGTTCAGCATAATAAACATAAAGAAAGGAACATCACAGCCCTAAACTCCGGCATTCCTTTGGCATTTCTGTCTCCTAGCTTGAGAACAGAAGCCACCACCAGACCAGTTTGGCTGCTGCAGGTCCCTGAGTGGGCAGGAAATCCCTCCAGCCCCACTCCTGCCCCAGTTCCCAAACTGGGAAGCTTCAGGCCAGCAGCTCAGGATGGTTTTGAAGGGCAGATGTGGCCCCTTTGTGCCCTGAGTGGGCAGTGGGGGCTGCAGGCACCATCCCCACCCCTGTGCTGGCCCTGGTTCCCCCCCGGCCTCTGAACTGCACCGTGTGGGCTCAGAGATTGATCCATGGTAAAAATAATTCCAGGAAAACAAACCAAGTTATTTTTAACCCCAGTCAGTCCCATGATCCAGGAGGTGAATCTGGGAGAGTGCCCCAAAGCGTTACTCCCTTGGCTTACAGGTGAAATCACAGACTGCATTGCTGATAATTTAGTTTATTTTTTCTCATTAGTTCTTCACCTCACAACTTTTAAATCTGTACATTTTTAGGAAAGGCATTCATGTAAAATTTCTCCTATTATCCAGCTGTAAAACAACTATTCCTATTTAAATTTAAAGCAGAAGCTTTGTCACATTAAACCCTG
Source organism: Donacobius atricapilla (assembly GCA_013397315.1). Classification (NCBI taxonomy): domain Eukaryota; kingdom Metazoa; phylum Chordata; class Aves; order Passeriformes; family Mimidae; genus Donacobius; species Donacobius atricapilla. Next base: position 17,578 of record WBMY01003258.1, read on the forward strand.
ATTATTTATTATCTGCTTTGTGCCCTCTTATTCTAAACAGACACTCCATGGCTTCACTTACTTGCTTTCAAGTGCAAAGTTTCCCTCCAGGATCTGTGTCCTGAAATTATTCCAGGGAGGAATGAGGGTTTGCTGTGCTGGGAGGGGGGACAAACCCCGTGGCTGCTCAGAGCAAGTTCCAGGGGCAAAGCAGGATCTTCCAAAGTGCAGCTGTGAAAGAGAAAAGGAGGAAGCAGCAGGCAGGGGACAGGGAGGAGGCGTCCAGAACAAATTCTGGGGACTGAGGAGCGTGGCCAGGCCAGGATCCGGCTCTGATCCCGGGGGAACTCTTCCTAAGCAGCACAAAACCCCACAAGGTGTTGTTACCTCACCAGGATTCGAGGGCTGACAGGATTGCCAGGGAGTTGCAGCCATGGACTCCCTCCTCTGGTGGGAGTTTTGTAGTGAATGCAGGGCTCTGACAGCCCCAGGTGACAGAATTGTGGAATCCAAGTCACTGAGGTTGGAAACGACCTTTGGGATCGAGTCCAACGCTCAGGACCACCACGGTCACCTCAGTGCCACATCCACGCGGTTTTCACTTCCAGGGATGGGGGTATCACCACTGCCCTGTGCCAATGCTTTTCACCCTTTCCCTGAATAAAATTCCCTGATATTCAAGCTAACCCTCCCCTGGCACATCTCTCCTCCTGTCCCTGTTCCCTGGGAGCACAGCCTGCCCCCCCCTCACTGCCCCTCCTGGCTGTACAGGGCCAGGAGGTTCCCCCTGAGCCTCCTTTTCTCCAGGCTGAGCCCCCTTTTCTCCAGGCTGAGCCCCTTTCCCAGCTCCCTCAGGATTCTCCAGCCCCTTCCCAGCTCCCTTCCCTTCTCTGGACACGGAGAAGCCCTAAAGCAGAGGTGGAGCAGCCCCAGCAAATGGGGAGTTCCTGGTTTTATCTCGTCTCCTGTGCTGACAGACCCACAAATGCTCCCAGCCCTCACCTCACCTCACCTCCGAGGGAGCTGCTGGCCAGATCTCCCAAGCCTTGAGCTCTGTCTAAACAAGGAGGAATGTTATGGATGAGCTGGAAATGCCACGATACACTTGAAGGACAATTAGGAACACTAATAAATGTGGGCTATAAACAAATGCCACTTGCAGACATCCCTGAAATGCTGGCAGGGATTTCTGAGAGCTCGAACAGCAAGAGCTGACTCAAGTGCTGTTCTTACTCCAGTTTTGTGGGATTATCCAGCTTCATGAGACACACACCAGGAATTACTGTGGAGGGGATTACAGGTCCGTAAACCATGGGAATGGGGAGACTGGGAGTGTTTGGGATTACAGGAGGGTCGGAACAAGCAGCTGAGAGCGCGGAGCACAGGGAGCGCAGCACTTGGCACAGAAGCAGAGCTCTCAAGCAGCTCCAAGCTTAGCTTGGGAAGGAATTTGAGCTGTTTCCAGGTACAGAGCACCTGGATTTTCCTAAGGCAGCACAACATCACACAGAGAGGGCACATATACTGTGGAAAACACTGGAGGGGTGGAAGTAGAGCTGCTGGTGGGACAAGTGGGGAATCGTGGAATGGTTTGGGTGGGAAGGGATCTAAAAGCTCATCCTGTTCCACCCCCTCTGGCTGCCACACCTTCCACTATCCCAGGCTGCTCCAAGCTTCTCTGGGCACCCTGTGCCAGGGCCTCCCCCGCATCACAGGGAACAATTCCTTCCTTATATCCAACCCAAACTGCCCCTCTTTGTCTGAAGCCAAACACGCTCAGGGCTCCCTCCAGCTCTGCCCTGAAGGCCCAGAGGAGCCTGGTTTTGCCCCAGACAGTTTTGTTGGAGACAGGGAAGGGCGTGGAACGGGCTCCAAGGCAGAGCAGGGATCTGCCCTGGGGAATTGAGCAAAGGCTCCGTGTTCCCCAGGATCTCTGGCTAAAGGAGAGCTACACCCAGGCTGGGGAAAGTTTGCACAAGGAGAATTCCTCGGAGAGCACGCGCTGGAAACGGGGTCAGGAGTTAAGGGCTGATGCAAAGGGGCATTTCTGAGCCTGCCCTTGGCTGGGCCCGGAGCACGAGATGGGAAGCATGACCTGAACCAGCTTTAGACCCGGATCTTTGGAAATGAAGGAAAGCCCCGGAATGAACACCTGACCCCCAGCTCCCCACAAATGTCCTGCACCAACAATTAGGCAACAGACTCCTGGGCTGGGCTGGAAAAGACCTGAAAGGTCATCTAGTGCAAAGCCACTTCCACTACTCCAGGCTGCTCCAAGCCCTTTCCAGCCTGGCCTTGGACAATTCCAGGGATCCAGGGGCAGCCACAGCTGCTCTGGGCACCCTGTGCCAGGGCCTGCCCACTCCTACAAGGAAGAATTCCTTCCCAGGATCCCATCTAACCCTGCCCTCTGGCAGTGGGAAGGCACTCCCTGCGTCCTGGCACTCCAGGCCCTTTTCCAAAGTCCCTCTGCAGCTCTCCTGGAGCTCCTTCAGGCACTGGCAGGGGCTGTAACCCCAATCCAACACTTACATGAACACAATCCTCACCTTTCCTTAAACCATAACCTAGGGAATGTTGGCAGGTACACATGGAAGGAATTCAAGGCCTTCTCCCTGGATCCAAACCCCTCAGCTGTGAACAGGAGGAATTCCTCATTTGCACCCAGAACTCACAAATTTCGGGAGAAAGGAAAAACAAGTTGATGTCCGGAGTTCACAATGGAAATCAAATGTTAAAACAACAAGTTACAGGCAAACAAAACATGGGCAGTTTGGGCAGGGCTCTCTGGCAGCTCCGAGTCTCCTGACCTCTCCCGTGGCTCCTGTTGGGGCACCCGAGTGAGCAAGGAAGGGGCAGGAGTGATCCATGGCATTTTGGAGCTGATGGCAGAGTCGTGGCTGTCCAGAGAGAGCTTTCACAGCTCAACCAATCCTCACTGGAGTTACCATTTAGGGAAAGAAGTGGGAGAAGAGAGGAGTAGAGGCTAAACCCTGAGCACGAGGAATATAAACACTGGCCCTTTTGGAAGAGCAAGTGATGATATCATGCACACATCACACCCTTCCTGCGTAAACAGGAGTGCCAACAGGAGCAGGCATTGGAAACTGTGTGTCCGGCTGCCTCGGGGTAGCTCTGGAGGGCTGCAGCCATCAATGAGGCCAAGAGCATTTCTGAGGATCAGACTCTGGTGCTTTCAGGCACTTCCCAAGCTTCTCACAGCCCGGAGGGGCCCAATTCTGTTAAAAACAAACAGAAATAGAAAGATGATTCACAGCAAGTATCTGCTAAGCTCTCACCCCAACCAGCTCTTTATGATCTTCACAAAGACACTTTTATGTGCTGCTTGAAAAATGAAAGTCCTCTTGCAGCCGAAGCCTCTGGGCTCATTAACTTCCCCACTCCAAACACTGCTCAAATAAAAGCTCTGGGAAAGGCTACAAATCCTGTGCAGCAGAGGATTCCCTCTTCTGGGATACTCCGGTCCTTGTGGCCTCTCCCAGTTTGCTGGGATGCTGGTGACCCTCCTCTCTCTCCTGCAGCACAGAGCAACCAGACCAGGAGGTTTTGGTGACACTCCCAGTTTTCCTGGGATTCCAGGGGATCAGCACTGCAATATCCAGGCACTTTCCTGAGGAAGCAAAAGGCAGCAGAAGGCCAAGGGTGTGAGAGAGATAAGAATGCTGGTATTTTAATGAGAGTTTTGATGCATGAATCCATGGGCAGATGGAGCAGGAAGCATTCCTGAGACACCTCTTCCACTGCACACCAAAACTATTTGTTTTCCTTGTTTCAAAGTTTCTTGAGCTACCTGAATGTGCAGAACAGAAAAAGGACACCAGCAAGGAGATCCACTGCCAACCTCAGCTTCCAGAGGGATTAATGGAGAAAGAAATTTGGGTCACCTTCCACTTTTAATTTCACTGAGGTTTTGTCATTTAAAATTTGGGATTGTGGTCATGGGAAGGGCAGATAACAATTCCCATTCTGCCTTCAGGAATCTTTTGTGCTCATTGTCTGTCCTTCCCTCTCTCAGGCCTGTCCATCCATGGGACATTCCTGCTGCCCCCTATTAAAGGCCAGTTCAACACTGACCTCTTGCCTTTCGTTTTGCTGATTTTCACCCTGCAAGTATTGATGTTTTCTTGGAATTCAATTCCCATGGAAAAGAAACGCTCAACCCCAGGAAAAAAAAAAAACAGCTGGAGCAGGTTTTCTTCCATGGAGCTGACAACAGATGGCAGTGAGACACCAGCTATTCCTGCAGAGGAGCAGACACAGAGGGAGCTGTGCTGGAGGCACCTCTGCACCGAGGGCTCTGCAGGCTTTCAGAACAATTAATGCTGTTTCCTAAATCTGCTCCTCTGGTTTAAAATGTGTAGCCACGGCTGGAAAATTCAGAGCACTCTGCAGAAGGAATTGAGAGCCAAAGGAACACATGAAATGAAACGTCTGTTCTTTCGAAAAAGCAGAACAATAAATGGTCTGTGCTGCGCTCCCGCAGTCCCAGTCCCGTTGCTGGTGTGTGCTGGGAGCCCTGGGGACACCACGTGTGCTGGGAGCCAGCCCTGAGCTGCAGGAACAGCCTCTCCCACACCTCCACGGCAGGAAAACCTGAGCTGGCTCTGGGGGAGCTCCCTGGACGCTGCTGCGGGGATCCAGCACAGATGGGCTGCAAACACCTCCCCTGCTCCGGTGCTTCCATCAGTCCTGCGCTGCAGGAGCTACAGAATGATCCATCTGCTGTCCTGGAATCCTGCACTGGTTAGGTGGGAAGGCACTTTAAAGCTCACCCAGTCCACCCCCACCCATGGGCAGGGACACCTTCCACTGTCCCAGGGTGCCCCAAGCCCTGTCCAGCCTGGCCTTGGGCACTGCCAGGGATCCAGGGGCAGCCACAGCTGCCTCACAGGGAGGAATTCCTTCCCAATATCCCATCTAACCCTTCCCTCTGGCAGTGGGAAGCCATTCCCTCTTGTCCTGTCCCTCTGTGGCCTTGGACACTTCCTTGAACACTTCCACACACTTTGTTTATGTGTAAGTATGGACAGCTCTCCTCTCTCCCAAATACATCAAACACCTTTATCAAGTAAACAGGTGACAGGAGATAGTGTGAGTAAATCATTTTTATCTCCCAGTATCCCCCAAAAACAGATTTAGGCCCCAACCAGCCCAGCAATATAATCACTCCCTAAAGGTTTGCTTCTCTTCATTTCTGGTCTCCAAAGGCAGCAATCTGGTGCTTGATATGTTGGTGTAGCCACCATGGAGTCACCCTGTGAGGAGTGTACACAGACTGGAAAACTCACTGTGTCCCCTGCTGGGATTGAAACATTTCTCCTGGGATTAGGATCCCCCCAGCACACTTTCTGCCTCTGATGGCCTTCAATTTGTGAAGCAGCTTTGGAAGAAATGCCTTTGCAGTGCAGGGCTCTGGCAGCAGCCAGGCCCTGGGGACAGTGCCTGAATCCAGAAAGTCCCAGAGGAGCAGAGAACAGTACTCATTAAGGGAAAAGTTGAATAAGGAAAGAAAACAACACAGAAACAATGGGCCCTCAAATATTTTTCCTATTTAACATCCAAAAATTAAGAGATGGGACAAAGCTAAGGGAGATCTTTGCCTTGTTACTGAGGGGACACAGCTCCACATTTTGCGCTTTGCTGGTGACAGACCAGAGGCAGCAGGTTCTGACTGATTCAGGAGATTATTTCTTCATCAGGAAGATTTTGCCTGTTACTATTTTCTAACAGCCTGTTACAAGATTTTGTCTGTAAAACGATTTTGCCTGTTACTATTTTGTCTGTCAGCCCACAGACACATTCCCTCAGACTACACAACCTCCTGTCAAGTGACAACCTCCACCAGATTATCCAGTTCCTTTCCCAGGTTCTCAACAAACCAAGCAGTGTTTGACAGGGAAGCCAAACTGTAACTTTCCAACAGGAGGCTTGAAAGAGAAAACAGAACTGAAAATGTTCAATTTCAGTAAAGACTTTGGAAAATTCAGGTGCAGGGGAATTGAAGGAGACCGAGCAAGACCAGCGATACATCACTGAAAAGGAGGCACTGTCCCATAGAAGACTCAAAATGAAGAGGGCAGGGATAGATGGGATACTAGGGAGAAATTCCTCCCTGTGAGGCTGGGCAGGCCCTGGCACAGAGAAGCTGTGGCTGCCCCTGGATCCCTGGCAGTGCCCAAGGCCAGGCTGGACAGGGCTGGGAGCAGCCTGGGGCAGTGGGAGGTGTCCCTGCCCGTGGCAGGGGTCGGACTGCATGAACTCTAAGATCTCTTCCACCCAAACCATTCCAGGATTCCATGATTCCAGGATTTTGAGAACTGCAGAAGGGGATTAGAAGGGAGAAGAAGGATCTGCCCGGTCTCTAAGCAAGGAAGCCACCAACAGGTGACCGTGCATCTCTTCTCCATCCCTTCCCAACACTGACATTTGCTGAAACCTTCACAAAAGGTGTTTTTATCTGGGGATTCCCCAATGCACTTGCGCTTTAGGCACTCACCATGACAGCCTGGTCACACACGTTCAGCTGGGGCTGGCCTGGCACCAGGGTGGCCTTGTGCTGCTGGACCAGCCCCGAGATGCGCTCCATGGCCCGCTGGTATTCCTCACTGGCAAAACTGCAATGGGAAAAGCACACGGGGTTACTGCTGGGCCTCCACTTTGCTGTCCACATCACCAGGCTGGGCCACAAGACTTTCCCTGGGCCACAAGGAGGAGGAGATGTGGAAACATCCTGCCAGCTGCCCATGGAACGAAATGCAGGCTGGCAGGGTGCAGGTGCTCTGCGTAGGACAACGAGGATGGCAGTGGCTCTCCTCCCCAGGAATCACATGGCTCCAGACCAGCTCAGCTTTCCAAACTGCTGGTCCAGGGGCCCCCAAATGTTTCCTCCTCGTGCAGATCTGCTAGGAGCTCATGCGGATTCCCGAGGGAATCGTCTTAGCAAATAAAGGGCGTTTCTGGGTTGTCCTCGAGCTGTCCCTTAAATTATTATCATCAAGGGAGACTTCCCAGACACAGGACAAACACCATCCCAGACAGCTTAGGACAGATATTTCCCAAGGCAACTCTTCCAGCATGTCCCACCTGAGGTCAGCAGCTCTCCACACTCATCCCCCACTCTTCCAAGAGCTCTCCTGGAACACCTGCCCCAGGCGGAGGCGTTTGTTGTAAGGAAAGCGAAGGGAATGTCAATATTTTGTTTTACAAGAGTGTTCTCAGGAAGGATTTCAAACACAACCCCGGGCCAGTTAAACTCCACAACCACCAAGGAAATGAACTAAAATTATGCAAACAAAGAGAAGAATAGAAGGGCCTTGTCCAAGATGAGAATACCTCCCCCAATCCACAACATGCCGAGGTTCTGCCCCATCCACATTCCTCCGTTACAATTTGATTATTCCAAGCTGGGACCCATCTGCCATGCCCCAAACGTGGTTATAAATGCCCAGATCCTGACCCACCAGATTCCTCCAGCAGGTATTTGTTGGAGTGGCTCAGGGTGCACTTCACTAATATCTCAAATATTTCCAAAAAGCAGGATTCCTAACAATGATGTCTCTTAGTCCATCATGTTAAGAGCCACTTATAAAAACCACCGAAAACCCCACAGAGAGCGGCAAATTCCTTGTGAAGATAAAAGAAACAATGCAGCTGGGTCCTGACCCCGGGCTCCCTCTGCTCCCAGGCCAAGCTGGCCACCAGCCCCACACTCCAGCTAATTTCCTCCTTTGCAAAACAATCACATTTCGAAGGCCAGCGATGTGCCAAGCGTTTCCAGTAAACCCTATAAATATCCCAGCTCGGCAGGCAGCCAGGGAGAGGCTGATTGTGAGGCTGGGCTGAGCTGTGCTGATAGAGAGCCGGAAGGGAACGTGGGATGAGGAGCTGGAGCTGCTGCTCTCACACCCAGCTGCCTGGATCCTGGTGGGGAGAGCTGAAGGACCACCCTGAAATCCAGAGGATCCTGAGAAGCTCCCGGATTTCATAGAGTCCGACAATCCTGGAATGGTTTGGGTGGGAAAGGATTTAAAGCTCATCTCATCCCACCCTCTGCCATGGGCAGGGACATCTTCCACTGTCCCAGGCTGCTCCAAGCCTGAATGTCCAACCTGGCCTTGGGCACTGCCAGGGATCCAGGGGCAGCCACAGCTGCTCTGGGCACCCTGTGCCAGGGCCTCAGCACCCTCACAGGGAACAATTCCTGCCCAAAAATCCCATCTAACCCTGCTCCATGGTTTTCTCTTTTTGGCCCCATAGATATCCCCATTCCATGGGGGTTGGTTTTCCTGCCTCGGTTCCATGGTTCAGTCTTTCCTCAAACATTCCTGTTCAGCTCCACAACATGCCCCAAAACCTCACATCCATGGATTTGTGAAGTATTTACTGACTGCACAGGAGTTAAAACTGCCTCCAGCCCTAAGCAAGTGTTTTTTTGAGACAAAATCTGCAAGAGTGCCTGGAATTTGCATGTAAAATGGGGATAATTACCTCATGGTAATCAGTCTGAGCTGTTAAGGGAGCTGGGAACCTCTCCTACCTGGAGTCCTATCCTTTCCTGGAATTCATATGCAGGCCTGGGCTGCAAGGCCAGGTTTGCTGCATTCCCTGTTCCAAAAAGAGGTGGAATTCTCAGTACAGGTGTCTGGGCACCATTGTCTGTGAGGATGCGGCCCCGGCTGCCTCCAGGGCCAGCTGCATTTCGTATTCCAGTTCAGCAATCCCGGGAAGGAGAGCTGGGAATAGCACTGCAAGAATGAGAGGGTGAGCAGGTGGTGTTGTGAGGAGTTTGCTAAAAGAGATCCCCCAGCGTCCATGAAATTATTCCACGCTCAGAACGAGGGAGCAGAGTGGACAAAGTCCAGGGTCATTACACTAATTGACACTTTACCTCTGGGAAGTCCCTGGAGATGCAATCAGGGCTGGATTGGAGCTCGGGGTCCCAGGCACAGGTGTGGGCTGTGCTTCCTTCATTTACTGTAATTGTGCCTTGGCAATCTGCTCCCGTCCTCCCCCCGCAGCTCCTGGAACCTGCTCTGCTGCTTAACCCCAGCGTGGCCTCCCGGCAAATCCAGCCCTGCAGGGAGCAGGGTTTGTCTCACACAGAGCTAAACTCTGCTCTAAGCCTGTGGTCCTCAGGCTTTCACCTTCGGGGATCATTCTCTGCCATCATTAAATGCACCCTCAAATAGATCAGCACCCAAACGAATCCAGGAGCATCTTCAGCAGGATTCTGGGATTTTTTCAGTTTTACACCTCGTCCTGCTGATGCACAGCGCAGTGTCTGTCCTGGGAGTGATGGGGCCATGGTGTAGCTGAGAGGACTGGAACAAAATGGGAATGATGTATTATAAAAAATCCCGTCATGGGATTCACAGAAACCTGACAAAGGGCTCTAGACCAGGTTGGACAGGGCTTGGAGAAGCCTGGTTTGGTGAAAGGTGACGAGCTTTAAAGGCCCCTTCCAATCCAAGCCATTCCAGGATTCCATGATTCTAAGAACAGCAGCTCTCAGACTGATATGAAGTTATGGGAAGAGCATAAAACGTGGCTAATGATACTTTACTTCCTTCTCCCCTGGAATAATTTTAATTTAAACCATCATTTTTAATTGTGAAATACACCCAGATTCTGATAATTTGATTTTATCTGTTATCAGTGCTTTGAGGCTTCGCAGCACCGAGGTATCCAAGTCTTGATCTTGTCTTATTACTCAGTCTTCCTCAGTTCCTCTCTTCTATTATCAAGTTTATTTGCAATTTAAGGTCTGCACAATGCAGGAGGCAGAGACAGGTTTGGGGCTCTGCTGCTGGAATAACTGCAGACTCAGAGGAGCCAAAGGAAAACAAACGAGGAATCAAAGGGTGAAGGTGGCCCTCACCCCAAGTCACCTCTGGTCCAGCAGCATTTTGGGGCCCAGATGCATCCCTGGAGGCATGAGGGGCATGTGGCCACTGAGCCACGGGAAACCTTGGAATTCCAGAATCATTCAGGTTGGAAAAAGCCTCCAAGATCAGAGAGCCCAAGCTGTGATGATCAGCACCCTCTTTGCAGCAAGGAGATGTGATGGTGCTGATCCTGAGCTATTTTCATGCAAGTTTTCCCTCCCCGGCTCCCAGAATCCTGCCTTTCTGCTGGATTTCACTGCCAGGAACACCAGCACTGGAAAGGCAAAGGGGATAAAGGCAGAGTGAGCAGTAAAGCCTTCATCTGGGTGTGAATAGGTGACAGGAAATAACAGCCATCCACTGATCCTCCTGCTGGCTGCTCCCGTGCTATTCCTCAAGTTTCATTTTCAGGGGTATTTCTGAATCACAATTCATGTACTGCGTTCTTCAGGCCACTTTCTTGTGCCTGCAGCACTGCCTGGTCCTGTCACTGAAGAAGATGATGAAGATGATGACATCCATTTCAAACTGCATTTTGCATTTTTTTGCAGCTAGTTCGTGCAGCATTTTTCTCCCAATATTCCTTTTCATGCAGCATTTTTCTCCCAATATTCCTTTTCATGCAGCATCACTCCACCCAGAACACCTGAGGGCTGCGGGCTGAGGAAGTTCCAGGTTGCTCCCAGAGACTGGGAAAGGGCAGCCACGGACCCAGACCTGTTTGTGTCCATTCCCAGTCTCCAGGCTGATGATTCTCCTCCACAGGGGGATTTTATTTCCCCCTCTTCCCTCTAAGCTGGCTCTGCACCACTCCCACCTGGCTCAGCTGCTTCTTCCCACCTTGCTGCATCCAGCCCCAGCGTGGTTGGTGCTCCGTGGTTTTTACTGCCACCTCTGAGGCTCCTCAGCCACCATTTCCACGGTTTTAGTGTCCCCTCTCCTGTGGCAGCTGCTAATTCACCCCAGAAATGCAGCTGGTACCATTTCCCTCTTTTCCAAGATGAGGAGTCAGCACCTCCCCCAGGCACAACCCTTGCTCTTTGCTATTATTCATATTTATCCCCCTGTTTGGCACCTTCTCTCTCTTCCCCACAGCCAGGTTTGTGCCCTGAGCACTAAGGTGAGACTGGCAACTTTTCTATCAGATCCTTTCCCCTTTAGCTTCCCTTCAGGAGCGCCTTCCTTTTTTTTTTTCTGGCTCCATAACCACTGCAATTACCTCTCTGATGATTTCCTGAATTTTCCATCTGCTCGAAATAGGCACTTGTGAGCTCTCTTCTTAATTAATCTGTTCTAAAATCATTATGTTCATCAACCAAGCCTTATCACTTCCATTTTCCTCCATAATAGTAAAATCCATTGCCCTAAGTAAAACACAGGAATTTTGATGTTCATAATTCAATAAACTCATTGCTCAGAGGAGAAGCTGCTACAAACCTGGAGTAACACAAGGTGTGAGCAGGCTGTACTTACCCTGTCCTCACTTGTTATTAAGCTTTGCACCTCTGGCTCAAACTGGCAGCATTTCAGAGATTTCTGTTATAAATTCTTCGGCTTCCAAACACTTTTTCTACTTCAGGCTGCATTAGGTATTTTACTAACTGTATTTTTAGCTGTGCCAGCTTTGCTTTTTAGATATATATGTAAGTATATATAAAATCATTATTTGTGTTCTTCTTGACTGGTAATGCAGTATTTTAGTAAATGTCTGTATAAACAATAATCTGACTCAGATAATAAAACTGACAACTGCTTGTGAAGATGGTACCAACAGATAATTTTCCTGAATTTGTCACATTGGAGAAACAAGTTCCCTCTGTGGTACTTAGCACACACAGCACAGCCCAAAGATAACAGAATCTGGCCAAGGAAAAAACCTAACAGATCTTTGAGTTCCACATTTGGATAAATTTGGTAACAAAGGCAGTTATTGCACCCAGGGAGGAAACAAAGCCTTGCTCAGACGCAGGGAAATGGTTCTGCTTTCTGTGCTGCCCAACACACATTCTTAGCTATAGTTTAAAGTTGAGAGCTATAAAAAAAGAGGGATTTTCTTTCCCCCGGCCTGCACTGATCTAGGTGACAAAAAGGCACAAAGGGTTCACTTCCCACCACCAAGGACGAGGGAACTCTTACACAAGGGTCTAAATGGGCTGCAGGAGAGCTGGAGAGGGACTGGGGACAAGGCATGGAGGGACAGGACACAGGGAATGGCTCCCACTGCCAGGGGGCAGGGAGAGATGGGATACTGGGAAGGAATTCCTGGCTGGGAGGGTGGGCAGGCCCTGGCACAGGGTACCCAGAGCAACTGTGGCTGCCCCTGGATCCCTGGCAGTGCCCAAGGCCAGGCTGGATGGGGCTTGGAGCAGCCTGGGATGGTGGAAGGTGTCCCTGCCCATGGCAGAGAGTGGGACTGGATTTCAGGTTCCTCCAACCCAGCCCATCGCAGGATTCCGTGCTATTCCAAGGCAAAGGGGCAAACACAACTGTGTCCCTTGGCAGAAGATGGGGGCAGGGGGGATGCAGCCAAATCCAGAGGGGCAGCAGCAGGAAGGGAAGTCCCAGCCGTGCTGGGAGGGGCTGTTCCCAGAGCAGCTGAGGGCAGGGATGCAGCACCAGAAGGGAGCACACGGGCAGGGTGCTCAGCACGGCCAGATTTGTGGCCAGCACGCTGACAGGACCTGCCTGGAACTGCCTGGGCAGTTTTTCACTGCATGGAAAGGGCTCCTGGGGGAGCTCCTTTTGCTGGGATTGTTTGCAGGCAGGCTCCAGGAAATGCAGTGAGCAGTGTGAGGAAGAGGAAGGACTTGTCCTACCTCACCAAGAATCCCAGGGAGCTGAACATGTCACCTGCTGCCTCTGGGTCTTGCAGGACCTGCAACTTCAGGGATCCCTTTAGCAGCTACTTCAACAAAGACTGAAAAGCTTTGTTTGATTTTTGGAAAAATAGGTTCTTTCTATCCACTTATCTTCCTAATATAGAATAACAACCATGGAATGGTTTGGGTGGGAAGAAACCCTAAAACTCATCTTGTTCCAACCCCCATGAGATGACCAAAATAGTGGTGGATTTGGCACATGATGGTCCAATCTTAAGTATTCCCTGAATCTAAAATTGCAGCCTTGAAGAAGTGTCTGTGTGTCCTGCATGTGCAGTGTCATGACCCTGCAAGTCAGGGGCGTTGCTGCAGGTGACTGAGCTGCTGATTCCTGGGATTCCCTGGCTCTGAGATCCCAAACACAGAAGCAGCAAATCCCTCTGGAGGTGCCCTGTGATGCCAGGCCCTCCTGAGCAGCAGTGACACCCACTGCTGGTGGCTTTGCACGTGACCCCACTCCAAACTCACGTAAATCAAGACAGATGACAGATGATTAAAATCCTTTCAAGGGAGAAGAAAAGGCTTCACTAAATAAGGAATAAATATAATAAAAAGCGAGCAGAAGCAGGCAGGGAGAACAGAGCCAGCATGTAGGGACAGACAGATACAAGCTGGGAGCAGGATGCTGGATTCCCTTTGGAGAAACATTAGTGTCGGGACTCCCAGCAGGCTCCCTGCCAAGGGGGATAATTAAGCTAAATAAAAATACACACCAGGAACAGCTCCACAAATGAGCATAATTTAATTACCACATTCGATAGAGGAGACCCACTTCCCATGAGTTTTCCATTGTGACCAGAGAGGAGACAATAGCAGCAGAATGTGCTGGAGAAAGGAAGAGAGGTTTGCTAAAAAGAGGGCTTCTATTAGGGGCTGCATAATAAACACCAGCACAGCTCTCCATAATCGGGTCATAATCTTGCCATAAAATTCAGTCAGAGCAACAGCTTGTGAATATCCAAAAAAATCAATGCAACCATATGAGAAATGATTGCAGTTGGAACCCTGGAATTTATTTCAATGCTCACTCCACGATGGCGGGAAGGAACAGCGAAATCACAGGGAGGCAGGAGCTGCAAACACCTCTGAGGGAAGAGCTCCTCTGCCTCAAACCCAGAGGAAACACAAACAGTATCACAGAATCCCAAAATCACAGAGAACTCAGGGTTGAGAGAACTAGGGATAATGCTGTTCAATCCCCTGGCAAGGCAGGGTCACTTGGAGCAGGTGACAAAGGTGACACACACAGCAGGCGAGCTACAGTTCAGTTACTGCTACCCATTTTTTTTGGTTTTTGGAAAAAGAGATTTTTTTTCTATACACTCATTTCCTAAAACAGAATCACAAAATCCTGGAATGGTTGGGTTTGAAGGGACCTTAAAGCACATCCAGTGCCACCCCTGCCATGGCGGGGACACCTTCACTATCCCAGGTTGCTCCAAGCCCCGTCCAACCTGGCCTCGGGCACTGCCAGGGATCCAGGGCAGCCCCAGCTGCTCTGGGCACCCTGTGCCAGGGCCTGCCCACTCTCACAGGCAGGAATTTCTCCTCAGTATCCCATGTAACCCAGCCCTCTGGCAGACGGAAGCCATTCCCTGTGTTCTGGCACTCCAGGCCCTTGGGAAATAAAGCAGTTGTTAAACTGCCCAGGGCTCACCTGGAATCCCAGCCCAGTTTAGTTTCACTGAGCTGTATTTACAGCCCTGGAGCTGCAGCTGTGCTTTGTTCATTAGTGCTGGAATGCAGTGGGAGCAGAACTCCCAAAGAGCTTTACCCACTGCTGATGCACCTCTAAAGTGCTCTGTTAAGCGAGAGAGGATGGAAATATTTTCCCTCCCCTCCTCTCCCCAGTGAAATCACTCAGTGGACAGCACAGGCTCAGTTCCTCTGGAAGGAATGGGGTGAGTGTGTCCACTCAATTATTCAAACCAGTTGAGTAATTACAGCCCTGTCAGCTCAGGAAACATCTCTGCCTCTCCAGGCTGCTGCACAAACCCAGTTCTGGGCAGGCAGTCCCAGCAGCACTTGTTCCCTCTTGATTTATTTCCACACTCTCCCTGTCAGAGCCACTGGTGAGGTGTCCCTGGATTTGCTGCGGGGAGGGAGGGAAGGAGGGAGGTGGGGACACCTTGGGAGCGTTTTTTGGAGGTGGCAGGGCTCTTTGTGGGCTCTGCCGGCTGCTGACTGCATCAATGCTGGCGGGAATCTCTCAGGGCACGGTGTGAGCCAGAGATAAATATTACAATAGCAGGCTTAGAGGAAAATGGATTCAGACAGCCAGGAGAGCCTGAGGAAGGAGCAGGGTTGGGCACAAAGTCCTCTTGCTGAAGACCCTCTGGAGAAGCTCCCTTAGCTGGGGTAGGAGGCTGGAAGGTTACCAGTCTGCCCTCCAGAGATTGCAGCACCAAACAAACTGATTTTTTCTTCCCTGGCCCCAAAACTCCCGGCTCCAAGGCACAGCTGCCCAGCAGCCCTGTTTGAATGTGCTGCACTCAGCCCTGTCCTGTCCAAAAATTGGTGTTTTCCTCCTCCCCAAGGGGCTGCAGGACACAGGAACAACCAGGCTGGCAAGTCCATGTGCACACCCATCTCACCTCACCTCACCACCTGAAATCAAGGTTTGGTCCTCTCCTTCTCCTTAGAAAAAGCCAGCAGGAAAGCCGTTATTTCCCAGTCTGGCTTTCTGGGACAGTTTTAAAGCAGATTTCAAGAACAAGCTACCAAAGCAAATAGATCTTGAACACTGACACTGCTGAGTTCTCACGAAACCCCACGGAGTGGCTCACCTCAAGGGGTACTTCTCTCCAGGGTCCCTGCCCAGGTGGAAGAGCAGGGGCAGGTAAGTGTGCTCCTCCTGGGTGTGTGTTGTCACTCCAGCCACGCTCTGGCCAGGACAGAAATCGATGCCCTGCAGGCAAAAGGACAGACGTCATCAAAGGTGACGCAGGGCAGGCAGCAAAACTTGAGTTGATGCCACTTTCTCCAGCAAAACACCAACAAACCTCAGGAGTATTTTAAACCAAGAGTCCACTTCACTCTCCAAAACACATTCTGAGCTGGTGGGGTAAAATAAGGTGACCAAGTGGTGTTGCACTGGCATAAGAGCTGAAGCAAGGCCGTGCATTGTTGTCTTATAAAAATGTAATTCCAATCAAATATTCATTAAAATGAAATGGCAGAACAAAAGACAAAGAGGTGGAGGCATTGAATCATAAAAATTCTGCACGTGGAAAGGATTTTCTGGCTGTTTTTTATGGCTTTGGAAGTCCCCAGGAAGATGGGATCGCTTGGCACTTCTGATGGAAACCAAAGCCCCAGGAGAGACATCCAGACACTCTGAGAGGCAGCAGGCACCTGAAAACTCCCCTGCCAGCACCTGAAGGATCAGTTTCTCTGAGAAATGAAGCAAATCTGGTTAATTTTATAAAAACCAGTGTGTTTTCAGTTTGACTCATGGCAAGCTGGTATTGAGGGACTCACCTGGGCCTGGAAGTGCTGCAGGGAGTGGAGACATTCCCACATTCCTGTCTCTGACCATCTTGGGGGGCACAAGGTGGGATTTTCCCTGCAGCAGCAGTGGATTTGGAGGGCACAGCTACTGGGAATGTCCTGGGGAAGCAGCTGGGAGCAGCAAGGGGTTAAGCGCTCGCTGGGCACCAGAGCTGCCAGCTCCATCTGCCCCCAGCCCTGCCAGCTCCCCTCCCTCCCCAGCCCTGATCTGCCAGCTGGGAGCTCCCTAATCCCTGCCCTGCAGCCTCCGGGGCCACCAGAGCCCATTTAAAGCCCGGCAAGAGCCAAAAAAGCAAAAGCACTCATTTCCCTGGGCAGGCAATAAAGCAGGGCCCCCCAGGCCAGCCCAGCCCCAACTGGACTTGTTAAAGCTGGGTTTTACAATTCCAGCCCCCACGCTGCTCCTCACAATCCCAAACTGCCCCGAGACACGGACAGAGACATGGAGAGCAGGTAAATGGGAATGTTTCAATGGAAGTGGGAAAGCAGCTGTAGCATTTGCTTATAAAACAAACTGAAAGGGCTCTCTACAGATGTTGGTAGGATGTGATTGGCAAACAATTTTCTAAAAATATCCCGTGTTTTTAATGGACAGCTGGGCAGTGGAGCAGTTAATATTCTGCTTTTCAATAAAGCAAGAAGTTTAGAAGCCCATGAAATCCCATTTATCTGCACAGGGCTATAGATTCCTGAATCACTGACTGGAAAAATAAGGGAGTTGTTTGATAGGTTGGATTGGCCCTACCAATAATGGACTTTAAATGGATACAAAACTGATTGACCTTCCCACCCTGTGATGCCACAGGCCTCTGAACACACAGGGAAAAGAGATTTTCGTGGGTTTTTTTTTTTCCCCACAAAAAGACCAGTTAATGAAAAGGTATCAAAGCCTCCATAACATCCAAATTATAATTTGGATGCAAATCAAACAAGCAATTTAATTAAGAGCCTGCTAATTGGTACAATGCTCCTCGGCTGCAAATGCTTCAGTGTGAAAGATTTTCGTCTCTTGGGTGTTTGTTTAGACATTGCTCTGTTTCTATTTTATCTCATGTTTCCTAGGAAATCCTTGTAGCCCAGACTCCAGAACACAATCCCAAAGATTCCCAGGAAAGAAAGTGCTGGGACAATTTGCCTGATGCCACCAGCCCAAAGCTACCTGTCATTCTAATTTAAGCACTCAGTACCCTCTTCAAAAGCAATCTAGTGGAAAAAAGCCAAATAAATAAATAGCTAAGTAAATAAACCCCCAAGAATACCATTTTAGGACATTTCTGGAGCATTCTAACTTTATTGATGCAAATAAAATGGAATAGTGCTGTTTTTATGTACTGTGTGAGTCAATATTCAACCTTCAGAGAGAGTTTTGAGGATTTTCTATTCATCAACAAATGAGAAAAAAAAAAAGGATATAAATATATAAAATCCCATCTTATTCATTTTGTATAGGTAGGTTTGGTGATGTCTGGAGCTGGAAAAGAACCAAGAGCTGCCTAAGCCCGTCCTACCCACCAGGATAACACCACCCCATTCCTGTTATCCCTGAGAGCAGTTTTATTGTCACACTGTCCATAACAACATGCAGGGATCAATAATTTAAGCACATTCCTAATTTTTGTCCCTGCTCCCTCTCCAAGGTAATGGATGGAGGTGCTCAGGGAAGGGCTGGATGTGGCTCAGTGCTCACACCTGGGGACTGCTCACAGGTTGGACTCATGAGCCTGGAGGGCTCTTCCAACCTCCTGGATGCTGGGATTTGCAGGGCTCACCGATCAAACACAGCACAAAAGGTCACTCCCTGTGTTTCAGGAACTCTTGGAGCTTTTCTCTTCCTTCACAAAAGCCTGAAAGCCAAACCAGAAGCTCCTGTCTGGAGCATCTCCTGTCTTCACACAGAGCACCAAGATCAGCTCAGCCCCTGCCCAGCTCCTACAGCGCTTTGCAGCACCACAGAAACCTGTTTGCTGCAGGATAGACTCCAACAATCCCTTTTTCCAATTATTCTCATAAAAACACGACATTCCCTGCCCACCAGGTGAGCTTTCCAGCGCTCATCATCCCTGTCCTTCTCAGCAATCACACAGCTCGGGTTGTTTTCCCATTCCTGGGATGCTGCAGCCTTTGGTTGCACAGCTTTAATTTCCAGAGCAAATGGCCCACAGATGCTGTGTCAATATAGACATGAGACAAACACAGCCGGTTGCCAGTTTGGGCTCCCTGCCAAGAGATGGAATCACCACTTGTGTTAACGGGAGCCCTCTGGCAATTCCTCAGCCTGGCTCCAGCCCAGCCACTCCGGCTGGCAGGAGCCACCCCAGCCCAGCTCTGCCTCCTGCTCCGCTCTCCTCGCTCCACCAGCACCACCCAGGGCACCAAACCCACGTTAACAGCGCGAGGAGAAAAGCCCAGCTGTGGATTAAAGCCTGGAATGGCATTTCTTGCTGTTTGCCATAGCACAGGTGAACGGCGTCCTTGCCCTGCCGGTGAAATGCTCCTTGGGAGGAGCAGCCAGCTCCAGTGTGGGTGCCAAGCCTCAGGCCCGTGCACCCAAAATTGTTTCTAACGTGTTAGGAGGCTGGAGGAGCCCCCGGAGATCGGAGCGCAGCGAGTGCCGATCGATGCCTGGTTCGTGCGCTCAGAGGGCCACAATCAAATGTCATTATTTGCGAGGTTCTACTTGACTTCACATCCCCGGCGCAGAAAAGGCTTTATCGATCCCCTCACGTGGAGGAGAAGGGCAATCGCAGAGCCTGACTGGAATAAGCCCTTTGGCATTTGGAATTAAAACAATAGCGGCTGCTGGCAGGCGCCTCCGCAGCCTTTAAAGTCACAGGAGCGCTCGAGGAATCCCACGGAAGGCTCCGAACAAGCTGACAGCACAAAGGTTGATGTTATCAGCCCCTCTCCCACAGCCAAAGGGCGTTTTCCACGTTTTTTTCTTTCGTTATTTTTTTTTCTCCTTCTTGCATCAGTGCTCTTGGGAGGTACAAGGGCTGTTCTGTGCTGGATACTCTTGGTGGCAGGCACAGAAAAGGAAATTTCCGTTCTCCTGCTACCTCCCATTCCTGCCTCCTCTACGCAGCATTAAATCAAGAAATTCCTTAGGACTTGCTGCCTAGTCTGGTAAATTTATAGAAAACGCCCATTTTTTACCCTTTCAGATCCCTACATTCAAAAAACCCCAGCATTTTACAGGTGACTGCCAGTAAAAGTCCTGTGTGTTTTCACTGTCCAAGAGGGATCTCCCCAGGTTTATGCTCAGTTCTCCCTTTGCTCCTGCACACGTGGCTATTTTTATCACTGCTGATTTTTGCTACAAGGAAAAAAAAGGTGAACAACAATGGAAAAGCTTTCTACCCACAAGTCCTAGAGCACCAGGGACTCAAGCCTGTGTGCAGGAAGGAGATTTTTCTGCCTCTATCAAACTGTTTAAAAATACAAACACATTTTTCAAGTCAGGCTTCCTTTCATCTCTCTCTGTCCCATTTATCACCTCTTGAATGTCAGAGATGTCAAATTATGTAAACATGAGCCACCTATATAGATGGAAGGCAGGTAAACAGCTCCAAATAAGCATCTGTGCAATCCTCAGGGAAAATGTCCCACAAAACGCTTACTCCCACTTGAATCTGCAGAGTGAGCCTTCCCTTTATGCTTTCAAGAGACCACCCCCTCAAGAACGAAGAAATCCCGTTAATCCAGCAGAAAAGGCAGCATCAAGGTATCCTCCAGCACTGAGAGAGACTACAAGACTTCCTGACAGGAGTCAGACTAGAAAAAAAAAATTGCTCGGGGGTTAAAAAATAAACAAACAAAACCCGGGAAAAACAGAACAGCACAATTCATCTGTGTGTTAGATGACAAGTCCTAATCCCAGGCCATAAGGCAGAGGATGCAGACCGGTAAGGGCATGCTGCTGTCATGGGACTGGAGGATGACTGTAAACCTGTGTGCTGCCTGCATGGGATGTTTCCAGAGTAAATATTCCGAGTGCCAGATGGAGAGGAGCCTTCAGAGCCCAGCTCTGCTTTGCTAGGCTGTGCTTTCAGCAGGCTGTCTCTCCGTGGTACATTTTTATTTGTGTGTACATCCTTTATTACTGAACCAACTCACACCCCAGTCAAACACAGCTTTCCAGGTGAGGGGCCACATCCTCCCTCGCCATCCTGGTCATCCAAACAGACCCAGGACAGGCACCAGCTCCCCATGTTCCAGCAGCAGCAAGAAAATGGGGTTCTGGCTGCTTTAATGAGAAAATGTCACCTGAAAGTCGAACAAAAAAGTGGATTAAAGTCAGGCTAAGTTTTCTGTATCAGTGATTTTCCACAGTCAATGACCATGGGAATTCTGAAAGTGAAAGGAGGGCTGGCTAAACCCTGTCTGTCAAAATCATGAAATATTCACCTACCCATAAAACAAACCTCTTCAAAATGTGCAGGCAGCTGGTTTGCCACATCTGGCCAACTTCAGCTCTCTTTCCAGTGGATGACAGGAAAACCACATATTCCAGGTCTGAGTGGGGACCTTCACACAGAGAGTTTCATATCTGGAAGTCTCACTGGATTCACAATGAGGAAAGACCTCTAAAGACCATATAATTAACAAATCCTCATTAGCAGGAGTTCTACTGGGATGGCAAATCAACCTTATTGAAGAAACAGGCCAACAGTCAGAATTCCAAATGCCACAGATGTGCATGGATTTATAGTTGTTTCTCAAATGGAATTGGCAAACAAAGTGGCCTTTTTGATTCCAGAGTCCAATATCAACACAGCTGGGAAGCCCAGTCACTGAAAGGGAACTGTGTTGTAAGGTGAGCTTAGGAACTCCTCCAGCAGGGCTGGGAACTGTGGAACTGCTCTGCATTCTGATTTATTTCTATTTTTAAACTTGCGAGGTTTGTAATTAATGGCTCGAGGACATGAGGAGAATTGGAACAAATCTCAGCCTCAGCTTCCTCTGCATGTTGTTAATGGCTGCTCTGGCCACTAATGTGCTCCAATTTTCCCCACATCAAGCTCATGTGATCCAAGCTGCAGGAAAGAGAGTGGATTTGTAATCGTCTCTCTGATGTACAGGATAATTGCTGACTTTTATCAGACAGCAGTTAAACAAAGACTTGGAAAGAAATAAATATTCCTTAATTGCAGCACTGCCACTGCTCACAGTGGGAGAGCCTCTGGAAGGAGTAGCTGGTCCCCATTATCACTGTTACACACTCAGACATGCAGGAATGAGTTGAGTTCCATGCAGGGAGTTATTTATTTCCCAACTGGAAGTGTGGGTATGTGCTTTTATCACCACGAGAGCAAGAACTCCTGTGGAATTTGCCACACTCACGGCAAGAGCAGGAGGCCACCCCTACACCCAAACACACAGACAGAGCAGCTCCCCCTTCCTCCCACCCAGGGAAAATCCTCCACGGGTGATGAACAGGTTTTACTCACACAGAGAACAAATGAATGATCTCATTTTAGCTGTGTGGAATTAGCACGGAGACAGAGCATAAAATACATTTCTAGAGCCAACTTTCCTTTCCTCCTTGCTCCCTGTAAAACAAGCTTTGACTCCTGAAGCACTGCAGTCTGAAAAAAGACAAGCACACACATTTACAGCCCTGAATGGAAATGACTCCCTTGGAGCTGACACTTCCTTCTACCCCCAGGACATCCCAATGAAAGAATCCCTGCACTTTTATATCCACAAATGTCACCAGCACTTAGTTCTGCACCTGTGATGCCTTGAGGACCTTCCATAAGTTCAAAAAAAAAAAAAAAGGCATAAAAAAGAGAAATCATGCAAACAATCTCTCCCCAAGCCCAGGCTGCTGTCAGGATTGCTGAGAGCTGGGTCTTAATGCTCTGGGTTCCTGTCTGAAGGTATTTGCAGCAAGGCACACGTGTGAAGCTGCCACTCAGCAAATGCCCCAGAGTTTAGAGCCAAGAAAGACACAAAAAGAAAAGGAAAGAATAGTGCTTAACATCTAACTGTGAGGATATCAGCCAGGAAATAAATAAAATAAATAAAATGTTATACATAGTGGGACGTGGGGGTCGCTGGAGCGCTGATAACAGATTAGACACATTTATTTCACTCTTTTCAACCACTGCTGTGTTTTCCACTGTGCCTTTCCTACAGCTCTCCTTTTAAACCATCACAAACCCAACAAATTCATCTCAGTCCCATTTCAGCAGTTCAGGGCAGCAGGTGTTTTGTGCCAGGAACGTGGAGACACGTGGCAGTTTGGCACCAGGCTCCAGACTTTACCAGAATCACAGAATATCCTGAGCTGGAAGGGACCCACAAGGATCAGGGAGTCCAACCACAGGTGAACATCTAAAAGCTTGGAATTCAGCAGGGAAAGTTTAATGTTAAGGGGGATTAAGGACTGATTAAAGGGAGCATCCCTCAGACCAACTTGGAATTCGCTCATTTTCCTCTCTTTGTCCCTGATTTCAGGAGAGGGGGTCCAGCCCCCTCAGGTTTTTTAGGATCATAGAATTATTTTGATTGGAATATCCTCTACGATCATTGAGTCCAATCGTTCCCCCAGCACTGCCAAGGACCCACGTCCCCAAGCGCCACATCCATATGGCTGTTAAATAGGGGGACTGGGACTCCACCACCTCCCTGGGCAGCTGTGCCAGGGCTGGACAGGCCTTTTGGGGCAGAAATATTCCTGATACCCAACAGGAACCTGCACAGCAGCTCTGTAGCTCTGAGGAGACTGAAGCATGGTGACACCCCCCAGTTTAAAGGGTGTCTGTCCCCAGGATCCCGGTGACTCCAGGACAGGTCCCTGTGCCGTTACCTTGCTGTGCTCCTCCCAGGAGTTGCTCCAGGTCCAGTAGTGAGCTTTGTAAAGCCCAGCTCTCACTGCCATCAGCTCGTTGCCACGATAATAGAAAATGGGCCTGGAAGGAGAGCAGAGTTGCATGAGAAACTCCAACAGCCCAGGCACAGCCTCCTGATAAGGGCCACAAACCCCTTAATGGCATCCCACTTCCCATGTGGATATCAGGCAGGAACAGCCTGCCTCCTAATAGTCTCCTCTGCAAGGTTTTCAATTAACATTTCTTAAAGTGTTCATCAAGTTGAGAGCTCACACGGTGCAAGAATGAAACATTATCCAGCTTGGCTGCCAGTGATTGTTAATCCTTGAACTCTCAGCCCCTGGGATTTCCTCTGGAGCATGGCGGTTTCCACGTCAAACAGCTCTCAAGTGCCTGGCTGGGAGGGAAAAGGGGGATTCAGGAGCTCTGGGATGCTCAGGCTCCCCTCCCCAGCTCCCCAGCTCTGCCGTGGAGTGGCAGTGTCACACGGGCAGGGTGGCTGGAGGACACCAGATGCCGGCGTGTTCTGGATGACATCTCCGAGAAACTCCACATGGAAAAACCTGGCAGCCAGACATGCTGTGGTTTTAATTCCTCTCCAGTTTTTCCCCCCCAAACCTCACTTTGCAGCATGTAAACACGCTGCTAAAGCTGCATTTGTTCCCAGAGGTTTCCCTAATTAATAATTCATCCAGGAAATGCATCTCAGTCGCTGCATCTGTGCTGTTCCCTGGGCATCCCAGCAGCGTTCCTGCTGGTTTTCCCAACAAAACACTCCCGGGTTTTTCTGAGGGAAGAGCACAGAATTTTACTGGAAGGGATTATCTGCAGGAGAGAGGGTTGATTTGTTGGTGCAGCTCCTCTCTCCAGCTCTTTTGGGCTGCTGACAGGACACCAGGGTTGAGCTGTTTGTCACTGTCAGGGGGAACCTTTGTCTTTCCTTCTCGGATGCCACTCCGAAAACGACTCACTCTGGTGATGCCACCTGGAAAAACCTCTCCCTAAATGCAAGGTGAAATTTAAATATCCCTGTCTGAATGACAGCAGTGGCCTCAGAGCTCTTTTAGCCTCACAGTAACAATGAGCCTCCCTCCTTTGTCACCAAGAGCTGCCACCAGGAACAAAGGGAAAACAACTTGGTCCTCAGGAAGAGGGGGAGGCTGCTCCCAGAAAAGCCCATTCCTGCATCCTTAACACACCTGGAGGTGAAATAAAGGCAGCAAAGTGCAGCACCTGATCTAAACCAGTGCCATCAACAAAACCTCCCAAAAATATCCCACACAGTACTCCAGTCTCCTTTTCCTTGCCATCAAAAGCCAATATTTGACCAGTTAGGATGTGCCCCTCTGACTGAAGGTTTTAGGGTTTTTTCCTTTTAAAAAAATACATTTTCTATTTCGAAGGAGGATTCCAGCTTGTACTCAATATTCTGATGTAAATCATTTCCATTCCCCTCATTCACTTTTTCCTTTTTAAGCTTAAAAGAACACAACAACTGCATCTCCTGTAAAGTTTTGGGGGGCTGTGAAAACTTTGTCCTGGTCATGTCTTGGGGGAAAAAAAAAGTAAGGAAAAAAAGAAGAAAAAAAGCCACAAGGTGCTTTGAGCGACTGTTATTGTAATACAAACAAGGGGTTGGTGACTGCACTGAAACTCCCTTTTTTTTAAACAACAAATAAACTTTCCAAACTTCTAGAAGATGGGCCAGGCTGTGTTTGAGGAACCTGCAAGGCTCCTGTCAGGTAACACTCAGGTGTGCTCCTTGCTTAACAGGCACAAAAGGAATTTCACAGCACAAAGGCTCTCATCCAACAAGGAAGAGAGCTCCAAAAACATTTTCCATGTATAAGTTTCCTTACTGTCTCCCAAACAATATTACTGTAATCAGACTTCCCAGGCTGCCAAATTCCTCACCAAAATCCCAACTCCAAGACCTCTCCTGACCTCTGACACTTCCAACAGAATATCTGTTGGCAGGATTTGCTGTCAGATCTTGGTGCCTGTGCCCAAGAGCTGACAATACATAAAGACTCCAGGTCTGTCACCCAAATCTATCCCTGCAGAAGCATTCCCAGATCCAGGACCTTGGGAAGAGGATTTTCCTGGTGTTTCCACGTCCTCTGCAGCAGCACAGCCTTTAGCTCCCAGCTCTGCAGCAGGATAAGGACCCAGCACACTCTGGGCAGCTTTTGCAGTGATAAATAATGGATTCTCCCCTAGCCAGGCTCCAGTTCTCAGGCTTTTATCTCCCCTCCTGCCATATGTTGTTCCAGGGATCCCTGCTAACCCTGTGACATTTTCATCTGTCCCCAGACTCCAGTGTATGGCAACATGCCACATGTCAGGAATTCCCACCTCAGCTTGTTCCAGCGGAGCAGGAGCGCAGCGGGGAGCTCTGCTGCTGCAGCCATTCACTCTACATTAAACACTTGTGAGCTGGTGTTATAAAAACCAGCCCCAAATTTGGCATCCCTTCAGCCAGGAGCAGGGCTGGCAGCTCTGGGATAATCACTGACCTGTCAATTAGCTTGCCCTGCAGCATGACAGGTAAAAGGTCGATGCCATCAATCTGTCTGTCACTGGGAGGCTGCAGCCCCGCCAGGGAGAGGCTGGTGCTGAACAGATCCATCACACTGCCCAGCTGATGGCTGACCTGCAACAACAACAACAACAAAAATCAACAGAAACACATTTGCAAAGAGCCCGACGGGAAAATCTATATGGAAACAGGTTCCCCCCAAAGCTCCCTGAAAACCTCTCCCTTCACACTGCTGCAGTCACCAGCGAACTCCTCTGAAAACAATAAAGCAAAGGAAACAATCCCTATTTCTCCACTTCCAGGGAGTATTTGCATCTTGAATTCTCTTTTTTTCCATTTTCCTCTCCCTCTCCTCACTCCTGCATATCCCTTTTCCAGGAGTGTGTTGTCGCAGGGCTCAACTTAATTTAGCAAATTCCAGCTCATTTGTGGATTGAAAAATCAGCACTTACACCAAGGGAAAAAAAAGTCCTTGATTTGTTCCCTTCTCCAGGTCATCTCTGGAGTCCAGAATACCCTGAGAGAGTTCCCAGAAAGCCAAGGGATAGATGGATAATAACAAAAAGAGCCTGATGACTTCATCTGCAAACCATTTCCAACAATTCAAGAACTGTAAAGTCGTGGTATTTTTAGTCCATATTTTAATAAGGGAGAAAAACATCTGGGTTTGGCTTCAATGGAGATGTGCAAGGGTTTTTTTCCCCCTTTTTCCTTACTTGGAAGCCATACACATCTCTCTGCTCTTAATTATTTATATTTTAAAAACCTACAATGTGTGTTCTGCCTGATTCTTTCTGAGCCTTCTCCCCCCACGATTGTGGGAGCTGTTGTAGGTGTTTAATTAGTCAGTGACACACTCAATTAAAGCAGATACTGCCAGCTCAGGAGCACCAGGATGCACCAGCATGAGATGTGACAGGAAAAGAGCATTTTCAGCCATAGCACTTGATGGGAAACAAGAAACCATTGGACACAACCCCACAGCTGTGAGAACCAAAGCACTTTCTGCCTAAAATCCAAGTCCAATCCCAACAGAAAAACGTTGGGACTATCAAAGACTTTTTATTTCTGATTCCTTTTACTTACAGACAGACTCCTAGCCTCTAAGCTGACACAAATTATTTAAATGCAACAAATGATGACATGATAATGAATTTTTGTGAGATGCTGGCTCAAAAATAAAGGAAAAAAGTGGGATACTAAACCTTGTATTAAGAGGCTGGGCTGAACAAAGTGAACACAAAGGAAGAATTAAGAAATTAAAAAAAAAAAAGAACTGGAGAAAGCAACATGCAGGGTTCTAATTACAAGTTTAACATTACAATATCACATTACTTGATTACAGTCATTTCAATTTTTAATGGCTTTCATTCATCAGGAGGTGTTGGCAGGAACACATCTTATTAAAGCTGCATGCAAGAATCCTGCCACAACTCCTTGGGAGGAAACAAAGTGCAAAGCTTGAAGCACGAGAGGAAACCTGGCTGTGGAAATCCTTGGGAAATCAGCTGGATCAGCTGACCCAGACCAACGGGTCCTGAGCCCTCACGTTCAGGATTTATCCATGGCCACTGCCTGGGAAAGGTCCTGCTCAGCCTGGCCTTGGGGGCAGGCACAAAGGGAGATGTTTCCCAGACGAGCTGTGGCTGCCCCAGCTCTGGAAGTGCTCAAGGCCAGCTTGGATGGCATTTGGAGAACATTTATTCCTTATTTTAGTGCAGCATTTTCCTCTCCTTAAAATGATTTTGATCATTCAGTCCCACCTCCCAGCTCCAGCAGGGCAATCCCAGAGCACAGGGCACAGGATGGTGTCCAGGCAGCTCTGGGATGTCTGCTGAGGGAACTCCACACCCCCTTGGGGCACAGAGGAAAGAAGCTCTGCCTCATGTCCAGGTGGAACTTCCTGGTGCCCCCTCCTGCCCATCCCTCCTGTGCCATGGCTGGGCCCTGGGAGCAGAACCTGGGCCCTGCTCTGCCCCTCCCTGCACAAGGACGTGGCTGAGGTCCCCTCTGAGCCCTGTCCCTCCAGGCTGGGCAGCCCCAGCTCCCCAGGACTGAAGTTCAGGCCATGAGCAGCTCCCAGGGCTCATTCCCTGCAGAGCTCCTGAAGGAGCAGCTCCGACCCCTCCTGCTCCCACACCCACCCCAGGAGCCAGCCCCTGGCTGAGCCCTTCTGTAATCAGAGCTCCCACAATTTCTCCATCTAATCCAAAAGTCACTTTTCCTGGTGTGGCACCGTCCCAGCGCCTCAATCTTTTGATAAGAGGCAATCACTGACCCCGGGCTCGTGCCTTTAATGTCACCTCATTTATCCAGAGCGTGGGGACAATCCTGGGGGGGCCACCACGCTCCCCTTGTCCTGGCCCTTATTAACCAGCACCAGATGTAGATGACTCTCTTTAATCATCCAATTACGTTTCTGGTCTCAGACAACATTTTTGCCGTGAAGCAGAGAAAACTTCTTAAGGAAATTAAATGCCCATGCCACAGCCACTTGGATTTATCTGTGCTCTGCAGCACCACACTGAAGAAGGAAAAAGGGAAAAAAAAAAAAAAAAGGTTAATATTTCTATAAAACTTTGAAGTATTTTCAGAGAAAAAATAAAAAAATTACCATTTTTCTCCTGTCAACAGGGCTCTTTCATTCTAGTTGCCTTTCCCTTTTATTTATTTCTTTTTTTTTTTCAAGAAAAGAAAAAGAAAAATCCAGAGAGGGCAACAGCCCAGAGAAAATAAATAATATATAAACGGAGGGAGATCAGATATCACTGTATCAGTGAGGAACAGCCGGTATTACGCACGTAAGGACGGATTTTTTCCCCCCCTTCATTCCCCCCTTCTTTTTAATAAACTCTCAGTATCCACACAACGTCTTTAAGAAAATGAAATCCTTTTGCTGTGGGCCACGGCGCTGGAAGAAATAGTCCCCAGTGCTGTTATCAGCTCTTTCAAGCTTTAACTCTGAATCAAAGGCGACAATTAATAAAGTCGCCCCCGCCAGGAATGGAAAGGAGGAAAGCTAAATATTTGAAACTGGGTGAACAAATGTCAGGGTGTTTTTAAATAAAATCCTTTTACAGTTATCACAGCGAGCAGACCTGATATCCCTGTCTAATTCAATTTCAATTTGCGCCCCATGGGAGATAGGGAAGAAAAGGTTGCAATGCTGTCTTTGGGTTGATATGTTCTTTTCTCCTTCAGGAAGCAGGCACGAGAGAGGAAGGGGAGGAGGGCGAGGAGAGAGAGGAGGAGGATTCAAATACCAATAGAATATGATTTTTTTTTTTTTTCCAGCTGGATCCTTCCAGAAGGCAGATGTGATGTGGGGAATGTTGAAACGCTGATTTGTTGTGAATTCACCTGGAAAACGGAGGCGAGCAGGGAAGTGCAGCGAGGCTGTTTGTGTGGGAATAAATATTCCTGGTGGGGAAGCAGAACTCACTGAGTGTTGATGCCAAGAGCAACACACACTCCTGAGGCATCTTTCCCCTGCAAAAACCTGCAAACCAGCCAACTGCACCAATTATGCCGAGCTCCACGGAGAGCCAGGCAGGTGCTGCCACCCTGTCCCCTCACTCCTTGTGCTTAGATTGAGGTGCTCCTTTATTCCAGCACATGAATGTTCTCTTTAATAAAAACAACCCCCCCCAGCCTTATGCATCAATAAAATTATTAACGAACTGCCAGGTAGAATCATGGAATGGTTTGGGTTGGAAGTGACCATGAAGCACATCCAGTTCTACCCCTGCCATGGCCGGGACACCTCCCACTGTCCCAGGTTGCTCCAAGCCCCGTCCAACCTGGCCTTGGGCACTGCCAGGGATCCAGGGGCAGCCACAGCTGCTCTGGGCACCCTGTGCCAGGGCCTGCCCACCCTCCCAGGAAGGAATTCCTTCCCAGTATCCCATCTCTCCTTGCCCTCTGGCAGTGGGAGGCCATTCCCTTGTCCTGGCACTATCTGCCCATATACAAAGTCCCTTTCCATCCTTTTCCCAAGGCATGGGAAAGCTGCAATTGGGTCTTCCTGAAGCATTCCCATCAGCAGATGGAGCTTTCCACACAATAACTGGAATTTCACTGGCCAGAGACACAAACTCTCCTTTTCTGGCTGCAGTTGTTCCACCTGAAACAGCTCCTGGCCCTTCCCTTGCTCCTCAAATTGAAAGAAACAACCACTGCCCTGGGAGAAAAACCCACACAGGAAGGACTTGACCCCTTCAGCTTTGTGCTGAAGTTCAGATCTCCCAAGCCTTTGTTTCCTTCAACTCTTGAAAAGAAGCAGCAACAAGCAACTCTGAAGCTTTCCCACATTTTACAGCTACCTGGAGTGCACAGGACTGGGGCTGAGCAGTTAAAACTCATCCAGAGGACGGTGAAGCTACAGCAAGGTACAGGAAAAAAAAAGCCAAAGATGCAGGGGTGGACACAAGTCTCTCACCTGTGGTCAGGGCTGCTGAGGGAGCAGGCTGGAGCCTCGAAGGCAAGAACACAAGGTGAAAGAAAGCACAGGTGAGTTTCTATCACAGTTACTGAGCAGCAGCAGATAACAAGGATTTAAAGTTCAGCACCTGCTTAAGGGTGATACTGGCATGGTGGAGGAGGGATTTTAGGTGCATCCCAAAATCTGGGAGCTCCAGGCACAGCTCAGCTGCCCAGCTCACCCTGCACACAGAGCTCTGCACAGCAATGCCTCTTCCCAGGAATTCAAGCAGCAGCTCCCAAAAACTACCTGGGAGAGGGGTCCCAGCCAGGCAGAAAAGAAGCAGGCACAAGGATTTCTCTCTCCTCCTGTTCTTAATTATCCTCAGAGTTACTACAATGGAAAGAATTTTTAAATTTGGGCATTTTCTCGTCCCCATTTATAATGCATGTTTGCTTTTAGCACATTATTTAGTTTGGACCCAGCAAACAAAACACTCAGCTGCAGTTTCATGTTCTC
This sequence comes from Donacobius atricapilla, assembly GCA_013397315.1. Taxonomy (NCBI): domain Eukaryota; kingdom Metazoa; phylum Chordata; class Aves; order Passeriformes; family Mimidae; genus Donacobius; species Donacobius atricapilla. Next base: position 48,162 of record WBMY01003258.1, read on the forward strand.
CTCTGCTAGCCCAGGGCTGTTGTACTTGGCTTGCAAAGGCTTTATGGAAATGTTTAAATTTAAACAAAAAGACTGTTTTCATTTCAAATTAGAAAAATAATAAACCATCCTTGGTAGGTTTGGTGAACTCTCGAAAAATAATGAAACCAAACCACCCTCCCGCCCTCAGCTGCAGATCTGAGCTGCCTCATGGTCCCTCCTAAATGTAAATGATAAATTATCATTAGCCTGCCTCAATTAAACCACCCCAATGGAATGCAACTTCCACAAATGTTTTATTTATGACCAGTTTGCAGGCTGGAGCACGGTGCCCAGTTAATGAAGGATCACATTCTGCAGGGCTCAGAGATGCTCAGTCGGGGAGGGGGCTGTGCTGTCCCTGTGAACCTGCAGCAGCACTGATTGCATCCTTCTGTAATGAGAGCTGGGACAAGGGGGGCTGGCAGTGCCACTGGGGGTTATTTGGAAGTGATCATATCTGCATTTGTGCACAGGCAGCACAGAGCAATAATGTACTGTCTAAACCTCCCCGAGTGGAACTTTTATCAAGCATCAAAGCGAGAGATGTGAGGGTCAAACCACTCGGTAACTCAGGGCACCGAGAGTGTGGGGAACAAATTCCTGCTCTTGTGCTCCAGTTTGCTCCAACACACGAGAAGCATCGAGGTCCAAAAGAGTAAAGGGTCTATAAAGAGCAGGAAGACAAGAGCAGACCCTGTGTGCTCACAGCAAAGCTGAGCACAGACTCCAAACACAAATTTGCATTAAGATGGCGCCGTTGTCTGGGGCAGCAGCAGCAGCTCCTTACTCACACAAACACCTGGACTTGGGGCACTGGGGGGGCGTGAAGCAAAGCCCCCGGAGCCCAGCCAGGAGCCCTCACTCCCTGCAGGCCCCCCAGGGCCGCTGAGAAGCCCCAAGGCAGACTCACCCCTCCGGCAGGGATGTGGCCGGGCCACCAGGCGATGGCAGGCTCCCTCATGCCGCCCTCGAAGGTGGTTTGTTTGCCACACAGGAAAGGCCCATTGCTTCCTCCTAGGGACAGAAGAGAGGCCGTAAAACCCCACAAAACACCAGCATTTCAAAAGGACACTGTCACCCAGGCTGGTTTGAAATGAGTTCTCTTTTCTGCATGGATGCTTCTTCAAACAACACGGCCAGAGTTGGGGTTTTTTGTCATTATTTCCTTGTTGGTTGTGTCATGTTTTGGAGTTTTTTTTCAATATCCATTTGTGATGAAATTTTAGGAGTGTCTTTTCAGCACAGGGACAAAATGACAGTTAAACATACCTTGCTATCAACTACCAAATTAAAAACAAACCCCAAACAAACAAAAAGGGTGTTAACTGCTGTCTGTAACCAAAGGAAATCTGACACTTTCAGGCAAAAATAGCACTTTTTCATAATGATTTTAAATTTGATAGTACCAGAACAGTATTAGATGAAGGCATAAGAGTGACAAAAATAATGCTGGATTCCCTGAATGGTCACTCTTAGAGAAGGACGGCTTTGCAGGAATATCTGGAGTTTAACCCAATTTTAACCCAACCTTGGAGCTCAGCTGGCCAAGGAACAACCAGGGAGGTCTCATAACTGATTCCAGGTCACACAAAGTCAAAGCCAGTGGCTGAGCTGAAATCAGAACTCAGGTTCCTCCCTGCTCTGTGGTTCAATAACCACAAGCCAAGCCTGGCTCCAAAGAGAAGAGAGCAGGTTCTAAAATCAATTTGCAGCGATTTGTTTCAGAGAAACCATCACTTAAACAAAAGAAAACCTGTTAGGTAACAAAAATCATTTCTCTTCTTGCTATTTTTCATGAGAGCTAAAGAATGAGAGACTCCTGAACTCTCTCTAATTGCTCAGAAGGTTGAAATATGCATTTGGCAGATGGAGAGTAAACACCCTGCTAAGTTACTGAGCCGGGTTCTCAATAAATTACAGAATATTCCCTCCCTGACAGTGCAAATACACACAGGTAACAGCAACACTGGGGCAGGAAAAATTCCATTTGGCCAAGGACACCTCCTCCAACAGTGACCAAAAGCACTGAACATAAATTATTCCAAACATAAATACTCTGTCTTTTGAGGCTTCTCCTAACCCCTAACACAGAGCCCACACACAGGGCTTTTTTCTCTGCAGAGAGAGAGATTCAAGCCTTGTTTTCCCAAGGCCAGGTTTGTTCAGCTGAGCCTCACCTTGTTTGGGAGCAGAAATGAGAGCGGCCCCGTTATCAGAGGTGAAAAACACGAAGGTGCTCTCACTGATCCCCAGCTGCTGGAGGTGCTTCAGGATCTTCCCAATGCTGTCATCGATTTCCCGCACGGCATCCCCATACCTGAGGCAAAAGGAGATGCAAAACATTCAAAGCAGCAAAAAAGAAAGGGTCAGCACAACGTGTTCAATGGATTTAATTTGTACCTGTGTTGCAGAAATCCTTCTCATGCATCAGGTTTTCTGCTGCCACTGCAAACTTTTGTGTCCCTGGCCTGCAGAGAGCAGCCCTCTGGAGTATTGAGGGTCAGGGTTTGCTCAGGTGTGAGCCACTCTTGGACAAGGAAAAGTCAGCCATAAAATTCACAGACAGAGGCAAACCCACCTTGCCACAGACTGGGAGATAATAACATGGCTTTCCTTGTGGTTAAAAACCCTTTGAAGCAACACTCCCAGTGTCTCCAAGGCTCTTTGCCTCCTCCAAACTGCATTTTTAGGAGCGCTTTTCTATTTGCTGGTCTGATTTATAGGCTTTTAAAACAGGCACTAATCATACAAAAGCCTTCTAAAAATCATCTGTGCCATAGACAGCATTTCATTCCTCACACAACTGGCAAAGGAGCTTAGAGCCCCCCTCCTCCCCCTGGGGTCACGTGAGCTCCAGTTCAGACTAAAGCCAAATTATGGAAGAACAATCCAAGCAAATAACGCATTTCAGCACACACACACACTTGAGGAGTGATCCATCCCCTTGGATCCACCAACCACTGCTCAGGTTGGCACTTCCAGCTGCAGGAGGTATTCATTAAAACAACCCCAAACCCAACACCTCCAAAAGCAGAACTTACAGCCCTCTCTGACTCGTGCCCAGGAACTGTTTGGAGGCATAAACAGGAGCGTGGGTAGCATCAATTGCCCAGTATAAAAAGAATGGTTGCTGGCTGGCCTGCTGCTTGCTAATAAAATCCAGAGCTTCCTGTAAACAACAATAAAAATGAATTTATCCTCTGCCGTCAAAATTTCTCCAAAAAAAAAAAAGCATAAAGTCACCTTGGCTTAGAAGCCAGCACTAAAATAGTACCTGCAGGTAGAGCTGAGTCAGGTTGGCTTCACCTGTCTTCAGATCAATTTTGAAATCTTCGTAGTATCTTAAGATAAAAGGAATCAGAGAGGGGAAAAATCAATCCTAAGGAATAAACATCACAAAAAAGGTTATTTTCCCCTTTTATGGATTTTTTTTCCCCTGTGTGAGGAAGTGACAAACAAATCACAGTCAACACCCAGCAAACTCTCTTCAGATATTAAAAATATGTCACCATAATTGTTCTTATGGGAGAAAGCGGTGACACAGTTTGATCCAAATTAATGACTTTAAGTTTTGGACAAACCTGAGGGACTGGCCTTTTGCTGTAAGGGGCAAAATGCTTCAAAATCGCATGGTGATTCATAAAGAGCTGGTTGAAATGTGAATAAAATTTCAGAAGTACACAACAACTTTCAGTGAGACAGAGAAAGGCTGGAAGCAGAACTTGGGCTGCTTTGGTTATTTTTGAGGGATCTTCAGCCACCAGTAAAGCAGAGAAGGGCCTGGGGAAGTTCTCAGGGGAGTAACAGCAGTGAAATGACACAACAAGAGTGAGAAATGAACGGACAAGAAGGGCCCAGACTGCAGACTGGGAGCAGGGAATGGAGTTATGCAAACACACAAAATGTTATTCCAAACAGGAAGAGAAGGAACAAAGAGGTCTTTCAGTACAGAATGGGAGCAGCTTCCAAGAGCGGAGTGAAACGCTCACAGGAAGCCTTGAGGGTGCCAGAGATGAGCAAACAGCTCTGGGAGGGCAGCTCCACATCCCTGCACCATCCACACGATGCCTCCAGGTTGGTCGTGGCGTTGGATCTTTATGAACCACAGGATGATGGGACCCCCGAATGGTCTGGGCTGGCGAGAAGCCTAAAGGGAGAGGCCAGACAATCCCAGAGGCAGGAAGGAGCTGGGTTACCTGCCCACCATCTCCCAGTCCCTGTACATGGGGATGTTGGGGCGCTCTCTGCCGTCGTAGGGCCCAAAGTGGCAGTTTGGGGACCCAAACCACTCATCGAAGCCGTGCTTCAGCGGGTGGAACTGGGGCCGGTGCCCCAAGTGCCTGGCAACAAAAGCAACACAGGGCAGTTAAAGTTCCACGGCAAGGAAGCCAAACCTCAGCTCATCAGAACAGCATGCAAGAACACAGCCTCTGCCTAAGAAATCAAAACTCGAAGCATTTCGATCACACAAATGACTCCAGAGCAGTGTCTTGAGCTCTCTCACACTTGTTGCAAGCACAGCCATGCAGACTCACCCCAGTGCTCACTCATATTCCATTTTATTTACTCTCCAAGAACTGTTTTCCATTTTTTCCTTCCACTGGTGTCTTCTCCCATGCTGTCTGCTGATCAGCACTGATGGACTACACTGCCCCAAACCACTGCAGAGATGCACATAATGTTTTACTTGAGGATTCTGATCTATGACAAGTCCCTTTTATCCCCCTGAGCTGTAAAAACACAAGGCAGAGCTCATGAAATGCACCATTCCATCCTCATCCCCTTTATGGAGCATTCACGCTGCCAAAATGATACAAAGAGACCTGAATGGGAATGAAATGAGGTGTTTGTGTGCACATGTGGACATAAAACACGTTTAGCTACTCCTGATGACAGCTCCTCTCTACTGTGCAGCTTGAAAATCCTCCATCCTTAACTTCCAGATGAAGCTCCTCTCTAATCTCCACGTTTTGTACTGTAAATTCTACATTTCCTGCCTTTATAGCACCTTGAAGACAGAGAATTCCCATCCTCTTTGTCTCTAAAGGGGATCTTGGTAGCTCAATATTTATTTAATCATTCCATCTTCTCCTCATGACCCTGGATCTGTCCCCTGTCCACTTTGTGCCATCCCCCTCCGCACCTGCTGAACATAACAGGCACAAAATGCATTCCCTGGAGTAAAATGATCCTTGGAGTTACTCTGAGCTATTCCAAACTGAGCTATTACAGAAATAATCCTCATTTCAGATGTGATTACAGCTCCATGATTTAACTGCCTCTGCAGGTGTGACCTGCAGGATTCCACCCTTTCCCCATTCGTAGACGTGGGAACACAAAGTTATTCCTGGCTGTTTCTACAGCAGGGGAGATGGGAAAATATCTAAATCTAAGAAAGCCCTAAAAGAACTTAGAGAGACATTAAACAGTGACTGAGACCCAGATCAGTCTCTGCATCTTACAGCACAAAAACCTGAGATTTGATGAAACACAACAAATTCCACAGTGGTCGTGGAAAATACTTGACTTGCAAACTTATAATTAAACCATGGAATTTACTGTCACAGGACACCCTGAAAAGTTTCTAGAAGGGATGATGAAACAATAGGAAAATTTTCTGCTGGAAAACCTCTGTGAGGCCAGGATGAGACTCCAGTTTTACCTTGCATTTCTTCACACCTTTCCAGGGAGCAGGCATCACTCCCAGCCCTGGCCTGGAGAAGTTTCTGGAGGCACAAAAATGCCCTGCACATTCCTACTTAGTCCTATTCCTGCTACCAGCTGCAGGTCCTTCCAGATCTGCCTTTTTTTTTCCAAAGAACTGGCACCAGTCTGCATTGGCCTTGTTTATTCCTTTTCCCTGGGTGTATGAATTTCCATTTATTAGCACTGAACTGCAGCTGATTGCACCCAGCCCACTGAGCTGATCCTTCAGGGCCCCCTCCTGCTTGGATTTGTGCTGATAAATAATTCACTCTCTTAGGGTGCTTTGCTTTCTTCCAGATTCCAGCAGGTGAATCCAACCACAATTCATACTCACCCTTCTCTAGCTTATTAATGAAATGGATAAAGAAATTCCTGTTACTTTCCACAGGAATTCAGTTTATTAATAAACAGCCAACATATAGCAAGAGTCAAAGATAAAAAGCATGTAGGTGCTCAAGGCAAATTCCAACAGAATATCCTGGTGTTTTCTGATTAAATAAGTGGTGTGAGGTGTGGATAAAAGCACGGTGCTGAGGAGTTTATAAATACAAATACACACATGAAACCTCACCAACTCTTTGTATGTAAGTACTTGTAATGGGAACACTCCGGAATTGATCCCAGCAGGAGGAAGATCCATCACACTTTCCAAAGTTGGACATTTGACCTTCAAAACAGGTTTTTTTTTTCCCCTGTATTTCTGGTTTTTTCTGCTGCTCCTTCCCAACACACACAGAGTAAAATCTCAAACCAAGAGAGCTCCAAATAAATTTACCATTTTCCAATGATCTTATTGGTGTAACCAGCTTTCTTCAGGAGCTCTGGAAGCAGTAATTCCGAATCTGGGATTCCTCCTACTATATCCTGTGGTGTGTATGCTGTGGAAAACAAATGAAGAACACCTTTCTGAGCCCTCAAAATATTACAGCAAACACCTCATGTACAGGATCAGAAACAGCAATTAGTTTGGAGTCCCAGCAATGCCATTCCTTGGAAGAGATGGAGAGAATAAATTGATCCAGGGAGACCAAAGGGAGATTTCCACCCTCTCATGCATGAGGGCAAATAATAAAGGGAGCTGCCACCCCAGAGTGGAGGTGAGATCCTTGAAAGGGAGATGTCACAGAAAATCAGGTGCTTTAGGGGTGGTCCTTAAGTTGCAAATTTGCTTTGTGTTGTCTAAAGTGCAGGCAGCTTTTTCCTAACTCAAATAACCAATAAAGGTGCTCAGACTGCAAGAGCTGATATATTACAGGTTGGCCTTTATGATCCCAAAGGTGTTTTCCAACCCAATTCATTCTGTGATTCTGAAAGGAATGAGGAGTCCCTCTCGGCCCCTGAGGCTCTCAGGTGTGACTCTGCTCTGGGAATCAACCCCTGGCTGCTGATTCCTGCCCAGCCATGTCCCAGCACGTGGCATTTGTCACCCTGGGACCCAAATCAACTCAGGGATCTTCCCTGGAAGCACCACAGGATGGAAAACTGCTCTAGAACAGAGGAGAAATCTGCCTGCTGCATCGATCTGTGAGCAGCCAGCTCTCCCCTCTGGATAGTAACACCCCCACCTGATTTTCCTTCACCACACCCCGATTCCCCTGCCCAGAGAAAAGGTTTCTCAGCCAGCAGAAACAAAAGGATCAAGCAGCCTGGTTAATCTCCTTAATTTGAGGAGGTTTCCTGCTTGGTGAGGAGGAAGCAATAAAATTCACTCTTATTACCGGCACTTAACAGGGTTTGGTGACACTCCAGAACATCCACGGGGAAGATCCCCTTTATCCAAAGAGAAACTTCCTACAAGGCACAGAGGGAACTCAGGAGAGGAAGGGAGATCAGCAAGGAGGTTCCTACCGTTCCTGGCGTGTCCATTTGTGGTGTAAAAGCCATTCCTGACTGGGAGCCGGCCCGTCAGCAGTGCCGCCCTTGCTGCAAACAACACAAACATTTCTTTATACCCATTCTCTGCTTAATATTCAGGTTATTGTAGGAGGGCGAGGCCAGCACACTGAGTGGAGCCTGTCAGTGCCCTCCTGTCACAGCCAGCCACTAAATCACTCACACTCTCCCACATGCCACGGAGAGAATCAGTTCTGATGCATCATCTGAGTTATTCTGGCTGAAATTTGGCCCCTTTATTAAATTAGCCATGCTGAAGAATCATTCCTTTGAATAGCCAATGGAGGAACCCTTATATCTCAGTTATATATATATTTATTATGTATTTAAGAGGAAATCCTAGCACAAACTAGATGCTCAAGGCTAGGCTTTTGAGCTTGACTGAACAAAAACTATGAGATACAAAGAAAGAGCTGTCCAGCTTTGACAATAAAAGCCAAGTCCTGACTGCAAGGAATATTTAAACAGATGTTTAACTTCAAGCATATGCAGTGCCACCACTGGATTAGCAGGATTTCAGCATATTTTAAATGCCTTTTCTGAGCAAGGACATCATCAACACACTGTCAAGTGCTATCCTAAATGAGAGCCCAAATAAAAAGCTCCTGTTCCTCATTTTTGCTTCAGTTCTTGGCAGCTAATTAGGTTTGAGGGGGAAAAAAAAAGAATGCAGAATGAGAAACCACCTCACAGAAAAAACAACAAGGAGAAAAATATCTGCCTCTCCCAGTCCCAAACGTTCCTTTTATCTCTTGTCCCTGTCCCAAGAGTCTTGTAAGACACCAGGGTCAAGAGCAGGACACAAACTGCTGCCTTTCCTTGCATGAAAGTCTCACCAGAGCCAACAGAATCAGACCAAATATGTCCAACAACAGCTCAGATCCTGCTTTGTTTAACCCAAAATGAGAAAGACGAAAAAAATGCAAAGACTGGGGCTGGAATACTGAACTGAAATGGCATAAAAATCCTTTAGCTGGACTGATCCCTGAACCAGCGCTTTGTACGAACTGAAAACTGTCGGCTTTCCAATCCAAACACAAATAAAAAGGGAGCAAAACGCAAGATCAAAGCAGCAAATCCAATCTCTGGCCCGAGGGCAGTCACTGGTTTGGTTGTCAGCCCATGTCAGAGGCTGGCAAACACCCCAAGCTCCTCGGAGGGAGATGTTTCTCATGCTCACACGGCTCCAACTGCAGTTTACTTACAGGGAGAGCAGAGGGGGTTGGCAGTATAAAAATCCAGGAAAAGCATCCCTTCTGCAGCCATCTGGTCTAGGTTAGGGGTTTCCTTGGAAGGCTCTCCGAAAGCTCCCAAATCCCCCCAGCCCATCTGTAAAAGGAACACACCAAATGTCAAAGTCCCTTTCCACAGCCACATTTTTGGGCACACGTAACACTTTCACTGTGTCCCTTAATCTATAAATTTTTACAGTGCTCATCTCCCTACTCAGCACTCCACAGATGTGACAAAAAGGATCTCTGCCGGCCCTGTGGAGCAGGGAACTCTTACCCTCTCCCCTGGTGGGTGGGAAATTGAGGCACACACAGGATTAAATGACTTATTAACAGGTGTTAAAGCACTTGGAAGAAGCCCAGCGCCTTCACTCTTACTCAAGAGGCCCGAGGCACACTCAGAGCAAGGAGGAAGAGGAAGTTACACGTGGTTTACTCGGGGTTGTGCAGCTGCCACGTCTGAGCCTTCAGTCCCTGCCTTGCTGTCTGTGCTGGAGCGCAGGACTCCACCTCAGCCTCTGGATCTGCAGGCACAAGGAAAAGGCCTGAACTCAGAAGCAGCACTGCAGGAAAAGCAGGGAAGTTTTAAAAGCTGGAGGAATGTGCCAGAGGCATCACAAGTGACTGTGCGTATCTGCAGGACTGGGGTTTCACCCTGTTCTCCTAATTCCGAGCGGCCACACGCCAGGGGAACCATAAAATTCCCACCAGGGTGTCTGTGTTCACTGCTGAAAACCATTCCTGGGAGAAGCACAGCTTCAGGGAGAAGGTTCTAGAAGGGAGCAGCTCAATGAGGCACGGCAGGTGCTGGGGATTCTATTGTGCTTCGGAAAAGGCAAGAGGCTCCTTTGATGCAGGTGAGCCATGGATGCACAGAGTTGGATGCACCCAGATCCTCAGGAAACCGTCTGGTGCCACCAATATGGAAAAGAAAATCGTTGCAGAGCTGCAGAGATGGTCTCTGAGTTAAGGAGCAATTAAATGGTTCCCCCTGACACTGGGATGAGGAATTAAAATGGATTCAGTGGATTCACCCCCAACTTCCTGATCTTTCTTTATCATCAAGGAAGGAAGACAAAAAGAATCTCACATGGCTCTAATTCCAGAGTCCCAGAGGATGAAGGGAAAAAAACCAGGGAGATGTGTTTTTAATGAACATATTAAATAAGTCAATAGTTCATAGAAGCTGCAGACAGGAGCCTTGTGCTGTACCAACACTTCCAGAGCGGGAGAATCCCTGTCCCAGAGAGCTTTCCTCTGGAAAATGACAAATTCCAGCTGGGGAGGGGGAAATATTCCTGAATGGAAAACTGAGATCACAGAATCACAGGATCACCGAGGCTGGAAAATGCTCCAAGTCCAAGCTGTGCCCAGTCCCCACCTTGTCCCCAGCCCGGAGCACTGAGTGCCACATCCAGTCCTTCCTTGGACACCTCCAGGGCTGGGGACTCCAAACCTCCCCGGGCAGCCCCTTCCAGAGGCTCAGCTGGCTGGAAAAGCAGGGGATTATCCTGCTCACTAATGCAGGAACACCATGGAAAGAGTGAGCAAGATGAACTGGCAAATAGGGAAGGGTTTGCCACCCTCATGAGCTCCTTGAGTAGCTTCAAACAGCAACAAACACATTTCCACCACAAACACACCTGGAAGGTGACAGGAAATTATGAGGAGAGAAGCAAACTGGACGGACAGCAGCGACCTGAACATGCTGGAAATGAATATAATTCCTTATCCAAGTGCAAAATTGAGAAGATTTTGAGTTAGAAATAAATCTGTAATTGTTTCTGCTCTTTAATCATTTATTGCCATTTTTTTTCTTCCCAGTTCAGAGAGCCAAAATGCGTAGAATTACTTTTCTTCTTGCTTAGATTTTCAGGAGGCCACCAACCCCCTCCTTGTGACCAAGGGTCATTAGTGTTGGAAGGGAGCTCTGGA
>WBMY01003261.1:0-12714 GCA_013397315.1 Donacobius atricapilla
CCCACGTCTCTCCGAGGCAGGGCTCAGGAGCTGGGAGTTCTTCCAGCTCCTTCTCCTCATCACCGCCAGCCCCAGCAGCCTCTCAGACAGCGGCAGTGTCCAGCCAAAGCACTCCAGGACCAGCTGGCAGCAGGGAATCCCGATGGGAAGGCAGGGCTGGAATTCCCACATTTGGTCCTGCTAAATTCCAGTCTCTCACCTCAAGGCCAACCCTGCAGTGTAAAACTCCATCTCTCATTTTCCCAGCAAATTCCAGGCCCGAGCTCACTGCCCACAGCCCCAGGATGGTTTATTTGTTTGTTTAATTTAAATAAACTTTTCCTGCCAGCTCACCTCGAGCCACTGAGGCTGTTCTTGGTTTTATCTGAGCCTGGGACCGCAGAGGTGCCAGAGAGAAGAGCACCAGCCATGGTTTGACTTCAGCGTCTCAGCTGAAGGGCTGGAGGAGAAGCCAGCTGCGTTTGGAGTTGTCATCTCAAGTCCAACCACGATTCAAGGAAAGATTTTAACAAGGTGAAAACCCCCCAAAGCCCGAAACATTCCAACAAACAAAAAACAAAGCAAACCAAAAAACACCCACAGAAAAAAGGAAAAAAAACCCCAACACACACTCCTCCCCGAATGAAACTCCTATTTCTTCACCTTAATAAAAATGTGGATTTTTTAAATTACTCGGTTACTTTGCAATTTATTTTCGGCAATGATAAATATGAAAAATTATCCAACTCATTGAAGGCTCTGCGGCCCAAGCAGGGCTCCAGGCAGGCAGGGACCCCCAGCACTGCCCCTGCCCAGGGGCCAAACCTCCTGTGTGCGCCCAGGTCAGGCTTTCAGGCCAAATCACCCTAAACCTCACTAAAACTAAAATTCCCAGGAGTTGTTTTGTGGGAACATTGTGTTTTAGGGGAGTTCTGTGTTCTAGGAGGGGCTGCAGCCCCCCAGTGCTGGGCTTTCCTCTGGAATCCCGGACAGGTGCAGGGAGTTCTGGGTTATAGGAGCTGTCCTTGTAGGACATGAAAAAACGAATTACTTCAGATTCTTCTTTAGAAGGTAAAAACATCACAAGGTGAAAACATTAGAAGGCTTTATTGTTTAATTTTTACTGCCTTTTATAAGGTGTTCTGATACAGACTTAATGTGACTGGCGAATGGAAACAACACTTCTTTAATCCTATTAAATTAAATTAAAGAAATAGAACTAGGAAGGCAAAACATCAGGTAAAGAAAATTGTTTTAAGAAACGAAGAGTTGTTTACGAAGATCGTTTTGAGAAAAAAAACTTTCCCGACGTGTTTTTCCCTTAGGAAAAAGTTAGCAACTACCAGCAAGCTAAAATCCCTCAAACTCAAAAATATCAAGCCTACAAGGAGCAGCTGCAGATCCTCGGTGCTGGGATTTCCTCTGGAATCCTGGGAATCCCTGACGNAGGAACTGCAGATCCTCGGTGCTGGGATTTCCTCTGGAATCCTGGGAATCCCTGACGGGTACAGGGAGCTCTGGGTTTTAGGAGCTGCAGATCCTCGGCACTGGGATTTCCTCTCCCATTCCTGGGAATCCCTGACAGGTACAGGAAGTTTTAATGTCCAGCCATAAAGTTAATTCAGTACAGACTCTCTTAAATCCACCTTTTTTTTTTTTTTTTTTAAATGAGGGATAAGAGCACAGAATCCTGAAGTAGTTTGGAAGGCTTAAAGCCCATCCCCTTCCACCCCCTGCCATGGGCTGGGACATTCCCACTGTCCCAGGGCGCTCCAAGCCCCATCCAGCCTGGCCTGGGACACTGCCAGGGATGGGAGCAGCATTTTGGGTTGGATTTCATCCAGCTCCGGGCGTGATGGACGTTCCTGAGCTCCTGGGAATGTGGAAGTTCTTCCCAGAAGTTGCCAGTTCATCCCACAGAGCGTCTCTGCTGGCAGCACCCGGGCCGGGAGTCCCCAGGGACACCCCTGGGACACCCCTGGGACACCCCGGGGACACCCCAGGGTCACCCCGGGGGTGTTTTTGGCCCCTCTGGGAGCATCATTTGAACCCAGCAGTTGCGAGGCTGCCCTGAGTGGAATCTGTGCCTGCACCGAGCCACGTCAGAGCGGATTAAACCAGCTCAGGGCTGGCTCAGACCCTTTCCGAGCAGCAGCCTTGCCATTCACGGCGATTTTCCCCAGCCCCGGAATGATTTGTGTGGAAAAGGTTGTGGATCCCAGGCAGCCCCGAGTCAGCGCGAGAAATGCCAGGGCTGCTCACGGCCCGGCGTGTCTGCCCGTCCCAGGGCCTCGCATCTCAGCAGCTTGATTTGATTATCTTGATTATCAGCATCTGCTTTAGTGCCTTGCACTATCAAAGAGGAGACTTCAGCTCGAATCAGGGCTGCTGTCTGTTCCCTGCTGACAGAGCTGTCAGGGCCAGGCTGTGAGAGCAGAACGCGACTGCCCGGAGCTGCAGCATCCCAAGGCGGAGGGAGAGGAGCCACACCTGGGGAAGGGCTCCAGGAACTGTTTGGAAGGTCCTTCCTGCAGCCGCAGGGATGGGGAGAGATCCTGGGGAAAAGGAGCTCAGGGGGACCTGAGGCTCTGCACAGCTCCTGCCAGGAGGGGACAGCAGGGGGGATTTGGGCTCTGCTGCAGGGAACGGGGCCAGGAGGAGAGGGAACGGCCTCGGGCTGGGCCAGGGGAGCTCAGGGGGGACAGCAACAGGAATTTCCCCATGGGAAGGGAGCTCAGGGCTGGGAAGTGCCCAGGGAGGTTTGGGGTGCCCATCCCTGGGGGTGTCCCAGGAACTCCTGGAGGTGGCACCTGGGGACAAGGTGGGACAAGGGCACAGCTTGCATTTGGTGATCCCAGAGGGCTTTTTCAACCTCAAGGCTCCCGGGATTCTGTGCCTGAGGCAGATCCAACCTTCCTGCTGTAAAACCCCCAAGGAACCCCAATATTTCAGCCCTGGGATTGCTGGGCAATCCCAGGAATTCACCCCCTGTGCCAAAGTGCTCCTCCTGCCACCCCCACCCCGCGCGCCAGAGCTTCTCCTGCATTTTTCATTATTCCAGCCCTGGAACGAGCTGGGAAATCCTTAATGAGACATTTCCCCAGCCTCTGTTTTTACATTTTGCCGATGGCATAATGAGGCCGAGCTGGAAGGAAACATCCCCAGCACTTCCCAGCACTTCCCACTCCCAGCCCCGCTGCTGGGTTTTCTTCCCTGCGGGATTTTGGGAATCCATCCTGCCTATCAACAATCCCCGTGTCAAAGGCACCTCTCTGCCATGCTGCTTGGTGGGGTTTTTTTAGGTTGGAAAGAATTCCCGCCCATTTATCTTCAGGAATTCTGGGGGATGCTTGCAGCCTGATAAATCCAATTTCTCCCTCACTCCCAGCCCCTCCTGTGGACGTTTCTCACTTCCGAGCTGCTCAAGCCTTTATCGGAGCGACTCCAAATGTATTCCAGATCTTCCCAGGGAGATTTTCCAGCCGGGCTCGGCTTCCCACAGAACCCAGCGCTGGAAGTTCCGTGCCTTCAGCTTTCCGGTGATGTCCTAATTAAAGAGAAGCGAGATTTATGGGGAGACACAGCTTATTAGGCTAATTTGGGCAGCTGAGAGGCAGCCAACGCGTTGGGCTCATTTAAATCCTGGGAGCTGATGGGACTGGTTGGGAATTCGTCTTTCCTCTGACGCCTTGGAATGGTATTTATATGGATTGTGCCAGGTGCTGGTGCATAGCCCTGAGGAAGGTCAGAGGATATCCATGGATCCATAGATTTCCCTGCCAGGACAGCCCCAGCCGCACAGAGAGCACTGGCATTTTCCTCCCAGTGAAAAATGGCACTGAGGGCTCACAGCTGCCTCTGGGCCCTTCTCGAAGTGGCAAAATTTTTCCAAATGTGCTCCCAAATCCTCTTTTTTCCAGCCCATTGTCCTGTTACGTTTTTGTTTGGGACAGGCGAGTTTGCTGATTGAAGTGGGGGGTCATGTGAGCTCCCTGTGCGCCCTGCAAACCCCAGGGATTTATTTTCCGTTTCAAAATCTCTGCTCGGTGATCTGCAGCCCTCCTGAACTTTCAGCACGCTTTTAGGGTATCTCAGCCATTATTTAGGATTTTTTTTTTTCCCTGACAGATCATTCCTTTCTGTGGCTGAGACCCAAAATCCAGATCCCAAGTGTGGCAAAGGCAACCAGAGGCACCACAAGGATGAAAATCCTTTTTTCCCTCGCAGTGACCACAGGAGCAAAACCTTCCCCCTGCCCTAATTCCAACACAAATGGGAGCTGCTCCCCCGTTAAATATTCCACACCCTTCAAATCCACTGGAAGAGCACAAGGAAGGATTTACACCCATTGCAGTCTGTGAACTAAAAAAAGTTCAGTTCTCTACGGAAAATAAGGGAGATTTTAACATTTACTGATTTTTGTTCCCGTACAGCAATATTCCCACTAAACTTATCCTTTCTTTGGGAACTCTTAGCAGAAAATGACTTTTTTTTTTTTTTGAGAGGGGAGAGGTGTCTGATTAGCAGAATTAAACTGCAACATCCCATTTCCTTTCCATTCTCCTGCTGTTTGGGAATGTGTCCCGGCCTCCTTTCCCCATCTCCTGACAAAGCCCCCTAGTCTCCCTTTCTGCTACAAATATCAGATTTTTTTTGGTCCTTGCTTTTCCCCATGGGAATCCTTCCTTAGCCCGGTGCAGCCCCGGGATCCCCCCTGGCCCGGTGTAATCCCATCCGTCCATGAAATTCCTGCTTTAATCCCATCCCTGGATCCTGGGCAGGAGCGGGAGGGGGTTGGCAGGAGCTGCTGATCCCTGGCCCCGGGCAGGATCCCAGGATGGGATGTGCTGGGAAACTCCAGTCAGGAATGATGGAAAACCTCATTCCCAACCAAAGGGAAGCACTGGGTGATGGAGGAACCGACTGCTTAAAGCTGCTGGGAGGCACGGAGCACCTGCCAGGGCAGGGGGAAAATTAAATAAAATAAAATAAANCTAAAACCACACCAAAAAACCCCGAAAGCACAGAACAAATGAACCCGCCAAACAATAAAAATCCCCAAACCAAAACTAAATGAACAAACATAAAAACCCCAAGCAAGCCAACCAGATCCCCTCCCTACAAGCCCCCAGACCAGTGAGGAAATTTAAAATCCCCTAAGGACAGCAGGGCGGGCAGGGCAGGAGCCCCGGGAAGCAGAGGCTGGGACTGAGGGCTCCCCCGGAGACCCTCCCAGCCCAAGCAGGGTCACCGAGCCCGGGATCCATCCGGGGCTGGCGCGTCCTGGGGAGGGGCATTCCAAGGCGCCTGGAAACCACCCCCAGTTACGGCACCAGGATTCCGAGGTTTCCCACCCTCGGCCTGCACGAGACAATTCCATGGGCTGGATCTGTCAGGGAGCCGACCTCGGAGAGCCTCGGGATGGTTTGGGGAGGGAGGGACCTTTCGGGATCACGAGATCTGACCTGGGCCAAGCTCTGCTGCGCTGGGGGCGCCGGGAGAGCTGAAATCCTCTGCACGGACCAGGCTGCCTTGGGAATGTCCCAGGACACCTCTGGGGCAGGCCGGGCCTTGCCATCCTCAGGCGTCACCTCTGGAGTGGCACAGCTTCGAAATATTGACACCTCTGACACCGCCCCCGGATGGATTGTCCTGTTTTACTCATCGTCCATTTACCATGGAGTGGGGCTGTAATCCCATGGATCCCATTGATCCCATCCTATGGATCCCATCCCATTGATCCCATGGATCCCATTGATCCCATCCTATGGATCCCATCCCATTGATCCCATGGATCCCATTGATCCCATCCTATGGATCCCATCCCATTGATCCCATGGATCCCATTGATCCCATCCTATGGATCCCATCCCATTGATCCCATGGATCCCATTGATCCCATCCTATGGATCCCATCCCATTGATCCCATGGATCCCATTGATCCCATCCTATGGATCCCATCCCATTGATCCCATGGATCCCATTGATCCCATCCTATGGATCCCATCCCATTGATCCCATGGATCCCATTGATCCCATCCTATGGATCCCATCCCATTGATCCCATGGATCCCATTGATCCCATCCTATGGATCCCATCCCATTGATCCCATTGATCCCATCCCATGGATCCCACCCCATGGATCCCATCCCATTCCATCCCATTGATCGCATCCCCCATGGGATCTCATAGATCCCATTGATCCCATCCCTCCTTGGCAGACAGAGAAGAGCTTTGGGACCCCCTTTGGGACACCTCCCCTCCAGCGCGTTCCCACTCCAATCCCAGCACGCCCAGAGATCCCAACAGCCCCGGGCCGTGCTGATAAAAACGGGAATCTCCTCCGCCGGATCTGGGGTTTGGGAGCAGCGCCCCTGTTTATTCGGATGTTACCCCCCAGTGATTGCAGGGGTGCCCTGACGCCGGCCCCGGGCCTGCAGATTTCCCCTCCTGCCCCAGCCCCTCGTCTCCCACGGCCAGCGCGCTCCCAGCCCGGCTCTGCCGCCGGGATCGCCGCCGGAATCCGCGGCAGTGTTTGCCCTGATCCAATATTTGCCTCATCCCCGCTCCTTCCCGGCAGTGTTTGCCTTATTCCCTCGCCGTGTTTGTCAGGAGCCCCCCGCTCCCAGCCTGACCCCGCTCCGTGTGCCTGGAAATGCAGCAGCACCGGGAATGTGCGGGCTGGGAAACGCCAGGAAGGGCCGGGACTGCCAATTCCGAGCGGCCGAGCTCCTCCCGTCCTTTCCTCCAACAGGTCCCGCACACGGGGCCGATTCCCTCCCCAAACCCGAGGGGAAAAGGGCCAAAGGACTTTGGGAATTGTGCTCCTGCCATTAACGATTCCCTCCTCAAATCCGAGGGAAAAAGGGCTGAAGGATTTTGGGAATTGTGCTCTGGCCATTAACGATTCCCTCCCCAAACCCGAGGGAAAAAGGGCTGAAAGACTTTGGGAATTGTGCTCCGGCCATTAACGATTCCCTGCCCAAACCCGAGGGAAAAAGGGCTGAAGGATTTTGGGAATTGTGCTCCGGCCATTAATGCCCCGGGCCATCCTCTCCATCCTGATCCTGAGCAATTCCCCTGGGAAAGGACAAAGAGAGACCAAAACACAGGATCGGGGCGGGTGAGGCCGGGAGGGACCTCTGGGGATCGCCGGGCAGGGAAGGGGAAGGAGGAAAAGGGGGAAAAGAGCAGGGAAAAAGAGAAAGAAAAAGGAGAATGCAGGAAAGGAAAGAAGGGGGGAAAGAAGGGAGGAAAGAAGAAGGGAAATGACAGGAAAAGGAGGGGGGAAAGAGAGGAAAAGGAGGGGGAAAGAAGAGGAAAAGAGGAAGGAAAAGAAAAGGAAAAGAAGGGGGAAAGGAGGAAGGAAAAGAAGAGGAAAAGAAGGGGGGAAGAAGGAGGAAAAGCAGGGGGAAAAGAAGGAGGGAACCCCAGGATTTCCCCCTCTGTGTGTCATTTAACAGCTTTTCCTCTCTCTTTCCCTTCCTCTCGTCTCTCTTGCTACCGATCATGGCTTGCCTTTCATGCTGAGGACCAGGCTGGAACGCGGCAGGGAGAATTCACGGACAGAAACGACAAAAAGCTTCTCTCTGGATCTCTAGAACACTCCACAATATTCCCAAGCTGGAAGTTCTTTCAGGACTTTTGCTTTAAAGAAATTAAAAAAAAAAAAAAAAGAAGCTGAAAATCAGCGGTGACCTTAAACCAAGGAAACTGTGCCCATCCCTCCCTCTCCTGCTCCGAGGAGCAGCCCTGGCAGCACGGAGCCCGGGACGTCAGGAATTCACAGGCACCAGCATTTCCAGAAGCCTTCTTGGACAAGGTTTCTGTTTAATTGGCTTAAAAAGCCACTCTTCTCCCACACAGGCGCCTGCAGAGCCATCTGCGCCCGCAATTGGCAATCTGGAGAAAGAGGCTGTGAAGGAATTCGCCCTGCTTGGCACTGCTGGATCATGGGGGGAGAAGGATTCCAGAGGTTGTGCCCAGCCCGGGGAGAGGGCTCCAAAGGGCGCTGGGAATTCCAGGTGCGCCGGGAAAGGCCTGGGCCAGGGGGAAGGACAGAGGGGAAACCCGCGGGGATGGAGGGGCTGGGCCCTTTTGGAGTGATTGTGGCAGGGAGGTGAAAAGTTGTGCCCTGCAGCTCCTCATTTTCTATGGATAGAAGGAACGCGGGAAGAACCGTGGACGTGGAATTAAGGATGAAATGGGGAGAGGAACACAGAGTTTAAGAAAATGCTTCTGTAGGGCCCTGCCTCACAACTGCTTCGTTTCCACGAAATGTTTTCATTTCCAGACATTCCCAAAGCCCTGCCAGGCCACCGCAGGCTGTGGGGATGGAGCTGCTGCTCCAGCACACCCCCTCTGCTGCCAGGACAGCGGGGAAAAGCTGAAGGCTGGAGCCAAACCCACAGAGGAGGATCCCTGGGGATTCGCCAGCCTAGGAGCAGAGCACCAGGAGGTGCCAGCAGGAACATGGGGGGTTCACCTGGAGAAGGGAAGGCTCCAGGGAGAGCTCCGAGCCCCTGGCAGGGCCTGGAGGGGCTCCAGGAGAGCTGGAGAGGGATGGGGACAAGGCAGGGAGGGACAGGACACAGGGAATGGCTCCCAGTGCCAGAGGGCAGCGATGGGTGGGAGATTGGGAACTGGGAATTCCTGGCTGGGCTGGAATTCCCAGAGCAGCTGTGGCCGCCCCTGGATCCCTGGCAGTGCCCAAGGCCGGGCTGGAGCAGCCTGGGACAGTGGGAGGGGTCCCTGCCAGGGCAGGGGTGGCACTGGAGGGGCTCTAAGGTTCCCTGCAAGCCACAGCGCTCCAGCATTCCGTGATTTCCACGGCAGTCAGATGTGCTCTCCACACTTTCCAGTGCCAGAGGTCCCGCCCAGAGCCTCTGGGAGCTGTGGCTGGGGTTTCCTGGCNCTTTCCCGATCCCTGTCCCCATTCCATGCCCCAGCCCGGCCCAGGGCAGGTCAAGCTCCGGGCTCCTGCTCTCCAATCCCGCCTCTCCCTGGCACCGCAGGGATAACAAAGGGATAATGAAGGGATAATTCAGTGGTGTTCCCTCAGCCAAGCACCCCGAGCAGATCTAGAACCCTCCGCAGCCCCTGACAGGACCCGGGGCAGAGCCTCAGGCCCCGCTCCCGGGGCTCCCCTTTCCCCTTCCCGGGACCAAGGGGCTCCGGGAGAGCAATCCCAGCGTCTGCAGCACTTCTCATCCTCAGGGAAAGGCTTTTTCCGCGGCAGCAACGATTTCCAGGGGTATTCCCGTCGGGGAGTCGTCCTTCCAGCGATATAAATGACTCCAAAGGGCCAATCAGCCCCGGCAGTTAAACCTTTCCGAGCAGGTGAGCGCCTCCTCCGCATGAAATCCCTCCAGGAACGCGGCTCCTGGCAGCCCCAGGCAGGCAGGCAGGGTGCCGCAGAGCCACCGAACGCAGCCACAGCCACAGGAGCTGCCTCCTTTCCCCGGGCTCTTCCCAAAATCCATCAACTCCGCCGGGATTTGGGATCGGGGGCTGCGCCGCCCCCTCTCCCTAACCTGGCTTTAAGCTGGGTTTAACCTCACAAAGGTGATTTGCTCCTGAAGATTTTGGCTGTGGGGTTGTGGCAAACTCTGCTGGGCACGTGGATCTGTCCCCTTGGGCGTTCCTGCTTCTCCCACCTCCCTTTACTTTTCCAGGGGGGATCTCGAGGCAAAGCGATCCCTTATGGAGTGAAGGGAGCGGGGTTTAAGTCAGGAAATGGGGTCTTGCAGTTTCCTCAGCCTCAGTGACCTGGCCCAGCTTGGTTTGGGAACAGCGAAAGGGAAAATAAGAGATTGGAAAATGGGAAATGAGGATTTGGAAAAATGCATCAGAAAAAGTAACCAGGGGAGAGTGGGAGAAGCACAGGGAGGGGAGCCCAGGGACTGCACCCAGTGACCACAGGGGTGGGGGGGAGGAACTGGCCCCACAGAGGGGCTGAAGAAAGAATCCCAGGAGCCCTGAGGTTGGAAAAACCCTCTGGGATCATCAAATTCAAGCTGTGCCCGATGCCCACCTGGTCCCCAAGGGCCACCTCCAGGAGTTCCTGGGACACCCCCAGGGATGGGCACCCCAAACCTCCCTGGGCACTTCCCAGCCCTGAGCTCCCTTCCCATGGGGAAATTCCTGCTGCTGTCCCCCCTGAGCTCCCCTGGCCCAGCCCGAGGCCGTTCCCTCTCCTCCTGGCCCCGTTCCCTGCAGCAGAGCCCAAATCCCCCCCGCTGTCCCCTCCTGGCAGGGAATTCCAGAGANCTTTAATCCCCAGTGACCATCTCAGGGATCCCTGGGTGTGCCGGCTCAGCTCCCCACGCTGACCAACCCCCTTGAACACAATCCCGGAGCCACAGGGAGCAAACCCCAAAGCCCCCCGTGTCCCCTGGGGCTGCTCCTAAACCAGGGCAGGTCACCCCAGCTCTGGCTGTGGCTCCTCAGGACGGCTGAGCTGCATTTTTCCCACATGTTTGCAAAACCCCGAGAGGAGATAAATAAAGCCCTGTTATTGGCAGGATCAGCCCGTGTGCGAGCACAGGTTGAGGTGCCCGAGTTCTGAGGAGATAACAATTACCAGCAAGTCATTACTTACAAACAGGATAATTTTTCAAGCAAGCCTGAATGAATCTGCACATTCCCAGCCAGCAAATAGCTTTGAGAACCCTCTGAGCTGGAAAAAAACCATTGTGAATCCCGAGCATCTGCTTTGCTCTGAGTGTATTTTAAAAAATATTTGTTTAGGCCGGTAATCTAAAGAGGGAAACCGTGGCTCTGAGTGTGGCTGAGATGTTTAGCCCGTGGCTAAACAGGATTTTCCTGTTCACAGTTATGATTTCGTGTTTGGCCATAATAAAAAGCGTTGATGAAAAATATAGATGTTCCCAGCGTGAGCACTGTCACATCACTGGTTTATAAATAAACATGGATTACGTTCAAAAAACCTCCTTAAGCACAGTGACCTCGCAGTGCAACGCCTCCCACAGCCAGCCCCGTGCTCCCGGGGGATGCTGCAGCTGCTCCAGGGAATTCCAGGGGCTCCGAAAGGAGGGATCCTCATGGTCCCTTCAGCCCCAAACCCTTCTGGGATTCTGCTGGGGAGGGGAGCAGCTTTTCCTCCCAAAGCTCAGGAAGAAGTTCTGGAAATAAAACCTGGGGGGTTGGGAGGGTTTGGGAAGGACGAAAGGTCAGGGATGGTGGAGCCGTGCCAGACTCTGTAGCCTTTAATGGGGTCCCACAGAAATAAAAACTGGGGCTCATGGAAAACAGGGAGAGTGACTTTTTATACGGGCAGAGAGTGGTGGGACAAGGGGGGATGGTTTTAAGCTGGAAGAGGGAGGGGATGGGTGGGATATGGGAAGGAATTCCTGGCTGGAATTCCCAGAGCAGCTGCGGCTGCCCCTGGATCCCTGGAAGTGCCCAAGGCCGGGTTGGACACTGGGGCTTGGAGACAGTGGGAGGTGTCCCTGCCATAGCAGGGGTGGGATGGGATGGGATCATTGGGATCATTGGGATGGAATGGGATCCATGGGAGGGGATTGATGAGATGGGATGGGATGAGATCAATGGGATGAGATCCATGAGATGGGATGGGATGGGATGGGATGGGATGGGATCCATGGGATGAGATCNAATGAGATGGGATGGGATCAATGGGGTAGGATCCATGGGATGGGATAGGATCCATGGGATGGGATGGGATGGGATGGGATGGGATGGGATGGGATGGGATGGGATGGGATCAATGGGATGAGATCCATGGGATGGGATCAATGGGGTAGGATCCATGGGATGGGATTTAAGGTCCCTCCCAGCCCAAACCATCCGGCAGCCCCCGTGCCAGGGGATTTGCCGCTTTATCTCCACGGCCCAGGGAAGGCAGCGCAGCATCCCCATCGCTCCCGGGTGAGATATCCCAGCTTTTCCCGGCACTCCCTCCTCCCTTCCACCTCCCACAGGTGCCTTCGCCCAGCTCTCTCCTCCTGGCACTACAACCCCAGCAGGGCTCATTCCCAGATTTCGCCCCTTCCAAGCCCAAATCCTGCCTTCCCACCCATTTCCCCTCCTCCTTCCGGGGGGCTGCTCTTTGCTTGTCACTTCTTTTGCTGGGAAGTGGCATTTGTTTACCTTTTCTTTCCCCCCGGTGCTGTGAAATGATGGCTCCAGCACCAAGGTGCTGGTAAATGACAACCTAATGGCCGAGCTGAGTGTGCTCTAACAGTAAAAGAAAGAAATCACTAATCAAAGTCCCTCAAATTATATGGAATACTGACAGCTTTTTACGCTGTTTTAATTAAGTACACTGTAATTTAAACCACTGAACCATAACAACCCAACGTTTAGTGTTATATCCCTGGGAGAACTTTAAAAATATGCATAATTCCGCCTGCGAGGTAATTGAGGGATATTTTTGGGGTGGTGGGGGTAATTAAAGGTTATGCAGGAGAGTAATAGGGATTTTACTTGGGTACGGATGGTGCCAGCAACTGTGCTAAAACCCCCTCGGGAAAGGGACTCATGTCAGGCTCCTGCTGGTGTTCCTGGAGGCTCGGGAGGGGCTCTGGCGGCTCCTGGATGCCGGGGAGGTGCTGGGGGGCCCTTTCCCCGCCATGGTCACCCCTCCCCGGCCCCAGGAGCAGGGCGAGCAGGGGAAGGGATTGATGTGTCCCCAGGGGGAGGGCAGGGAGGGCTCTGCCCCGGCTCAGGGCCCTGCGCTGGGGCAGGCAGG
>WBMY01003268.1:1668-16966 GCA_013397315.1 Donacobius atricapilla
GAGCCGGCTCCCCGGGCCCCTGCACCCAGAAGTTCTCATCCAGGTGTTTGGGGAATCTCCTGGGGCTGCTTGGACCAGCTGTGTGCTGTTCCCAGGGCACGCCCGGCAAGTTGAATTCCCCCACAGGGACAAGGGTGGCTGGTTTGGAGGTGTCCCTGGGTTCCCTAAAGAATCATTTGTTGATGTCATTGTCCTGGCTGGGGGGCCAAGAGCAGCCTCCCACAAAATACTGCTAGGGAATTCCTAGGAGATAGGAATTCCTAGGAGATAAAAAGCACAACCACATAGGATTTATCTGAGAAGTACAGAGTTGAAATGTGTATTGCTTTTGGCTAAAACATAGCTATTAAAAAATATTTTATTTTTTTAATAAGACCTGCAGTGGAGAACGGGGCAGGCCAAAGGATCTGTTCTTTGGATAGACTTTGGAAGAAGGAGTTGCTAGTATTAAGTCTGTGTTTTGGAGGAGAAGCTACATTTCCTATGCTGCTGAAAACCTCCCCCAGAAAGAAAAACAAAACAAAACAAAAAACCAAACCAAAACGACCAACCAAAAAACAACAACAACCCCCTACCCAAACCAAAACAATAACACAGCACAAAAAAACCAGAGCAGAGAACTGAAATCAGAATTCCTGAGTCCCCAGAAATGAGGAACTGCTGTCACTCAAATGTTATTAAACCACCCATCTCAAACCCCTGAATTCTAGTCATTGTTCAGCATCTCACTGCAGCTAAGAAGAGATCAGATAAATCACAGTCATATATTACTTCCCTCCAGGCACTATGTTTAAGTAAAAGCATCAGCTTCTCTTTGCTTGTCTGGGTGGATTGCTCTTGGTCAGAATTTTCCTTTTAGCACAGCCTGCCTCAAAAAGAGCATCTTTCACCTTTCTTTTCTTCTCTTGTATTTTTCTTTTAAATATAGTGGAAACTTCCCACTTTGAGTTAGATAACACCACACAAAGAACATGAAGAAACAGGTGCTGCTGAGAGACTGAAAATGTTACCTATTATTTGATCAATATTTCCAGTGGCTGCCATCAAATTGGGCTGCCAGGGATCCATGGATTTTTAAGAGACATGTCAGGACCCTGAAATACTTCTCACGCTCTTAAATGGAGTAATAAAAAAGGAACTCTGTCCAGGTACTTCATTCTTTATGGGACTGGTTGTCATGTTAACATAGGAGGTAAAAATGGGAGTATCTAAAATGTGTTTCTACATGGGGGTTCAAGGGACCTTTTTGTGTGAAATGCTCTGCTGGGGATATTTGAAATGAGAGCCTACCCCTGGCAAAGTGTAGGAAAGGATGGTCTGGCACAACAGGGGCAAAGCTGCTGGTGCCCACCCAAGGTGAGACCTCCACCCACGTCTGTGGCTTCCAGTGTCTGCCCAGGACAGGTAAGCACCGGAAGGATGGGGATTTCTAGAGATGCAGAGGATCTGGAAAACCACTGCTGCCACCTGCTGTGCCATCCCACTTTTAAATCCAAAAACCCACGCCCTGAGTAATGCCACAGCCTAAAGCTCATGGCTTCCCATGGGATTTCCCTACTGGGATTAGAAAAAGATTGCTCTGCAAGCTTAAACCCTGTGTAATAACCAGTGTGTAATAAGCACCCAGAGGTATTTCCCAGCACTTTCCCAGCTAGGGAGAATGCAGGAAATCACTTCCTACCTGCTCCTTGTGGTTGGCAATGTCACCTGGCATGGAGATCATCGACCTCCACCACTGCCGCTGTTGTTTCTCCCCACCAGATTAATTTTTCAAAATTAAGATTCCATGAAAAAGCTTTTCACTTCTTCCTAGGAGGCAGTTCCTTTAGAAGTGTTCAAATTGTGAGTGCAAATTCAAATCTCACTTTCAAACCAATTCTGCAAGGTTGCTTTTAATCTGAAAAGTGATGGAAAAAGTGGCAAGTGATCACTTCTCCACAATTTCTTCAGATCAGAGCATTGTCAAAGTACTTGAGAGTTCTCTGCTTGCCATATTTAAGTACTGTGTCACGAACAAATGAAAACAAAGCTGATGATGGCTATTCAGCACTGCAGGTTATCAACACACTTCAGTCCAGTCCAGGTGACTCAGCCTCATCTCTGTAAAAGTGAAAACACCATGGAGTTAAAGACCATTTTGCAGGAATTTGTGCTATGAAAGGTTTTCGAGGTCATTTGATCTTTGATTCAGATGAGAGAGGCGCAGCTTTTACTGTTGCAAAGAGCGGAACACCTGCACAGAGCAAATTGTAAAGCATGAGAATGTTGTACTTCATGGTCACTGCTAAACAGAAATTGAAGTGAAATTTAATAGTAATTGATGTGAGATTAATTGTGTCCTGGCGCAGGAGGCAGCAGCTGTCAGACTGCACAGAGCTCGAGGGCTGTCTCAGAGCTTGGCGCTCTTGAGAACTGCCAGCCACTAGCACTGTAATTATGTTATTTTTATAATTCAGGCATGTAGCAAAGGGTGATTACGATGCAAAGGAATAGATGTCCTGCCAGTAACACAAGCACCACCCGAAAAAAATTAGTATTATTATTAAGAAGAATGACTCAATGTGGAAAAACATTGAAACAGCTATTGAAGTGCTCAGTTTGTATCCACCTCATCAGCAGCAAGGTGCTAAGGAGCAACCACTCAGTCTGCCAAAGTCAAATTGAATTGGACTAATTTAAGTGGTTTTTTGGCAGTGTCCCTGGGCTATGGAGCAGTTTGCAAACCCAGCAGCAGGAAACTTTAGGGACTGGTGAGAGACACGTCACCAGAAAGCTGCTGGGAACACAGCAGTGACTACAAGTGGCAGCCACGGTTGGAGATTTGAAGGTTTCAAGCTTCATTTGAAGTTTCAAAGGGGGCTTCAAGCAGGAACCACAGAACTAATGTTTTAATGTTGAGATAAAATGTAAGGAAAGACTAAAACAGGTGGGCTCAGTCTAGGGAGGAGAGAGTGGATGGGGACAATCACCAGATAAATAATGGAATTATATTAATTGTTATCCATGTAATTGGCTTGGTCCTTTTGGGTTAATTCCATATGTTTAAGGAATAATTAAAATAACAGTGGAATGCTGCAGGAAGCAACTTAAGTTATGGAATCAGCCACATGGGAGATTTTTGAACCACAGGGGGGACAAACACCACTTAAGACCAGTCCAGACACTTGCTGTGCTTCAAGAAAAGGGAAACTGAATAAATGTGTCTATAGCTTCCTTTCAATCATGTGCTTGATTCTGTAGTTAACACGAACAACACTTACACTTGCATGAAGTCACTACATTTAAAGTAAGTTGAACTGACAGGAAGAAAAGTAATTGAATCAAACTATGTAGATTTGCAGCTTAAATTTGGCAGAATAATTCAAGTAACTGGATCTTTACATCTTAGGATTGCTATTCTGTGTTGTCAGCATCACTAAAATCAGCTCAACAAATGTACCTGCTCTTGCTGTACTTTCTCTGAACAGAAGAAATGTTACTAATAAACTGACATCAAAGTAATTTGCTGTATTGCAAGTGATTTTATATTACAATTTAAAGTAAGTTCTGTTTGTGTAGTATTTAAAGGGAACCAAAAGAAAAGACATACTAAAAAGAAACAAGTAAAACCAAACCCCTAAAAGTATTAATGACAATGTATACTCACTTTCAAAAATCCTCACATTTTGTGACTGACTTCCCGAACATTGCAATTCCAAACCAGACTATTTTATTTCCACTTCTTATCAAAATGCCTATTTGTTTTCAGATTAGAATAAAACCACAGAGAGGAAAGATAGACTAAAAACTGTGCATTTGACCTGTTTTACAATGGGTGTTCAGATGCTTATTGAGTTCTGGAGGCAATTTAATAGAGTCATAGATATAAAAATATAGAATAGTCTTTATTAATGAGGTATGCATTTGTTCAGATCAGGTTTCTTGGGATACACCCTTCTATTTGGATTTCAGCTGGCCAGCCTTTGTATCTGTTCTTCGTCTGGTCAGAGTGGTTTATCTGTAAAAATAAAATAATTTTTTTTTTAAAAAGTCAGTATTTAGTTTTTCTATTTACAGACCTGTTTGTCAAGCCTTATACAAGAGGAGGGTGTAATGAAGGAGGACTGGGGAGCTGAGGAGAACGTTGCACATCTTGCTTAACATAATGGGTGAAGATTCTGCCAGTTTCTCTCTTACACAGAGTGCTTTATTTATTTCGCAGATGGCTCTCATGATTTACACTAAATTGAATATCTTTGTCCAGCAGAAGCTCTGAAATGTGAAGAATATCGCAAAAATATTCTGCACCAGCACAAGCTGGGGGTGACCTGCTGGGGAAAAGCTCTGTGGAGAAGGACCAGGGGGTCCTGGTGGACAGTGAGCTGTCCCTGACCAGCAGAGGCCAAAGGGGCCAGTGGTGTCCTGGGGGGCATCGGGATGAGCATTCCCAGCAGGTCAGGGGCAATCCTGCCCCTCTGCCCAGCCCCGCAGGCACCTCTGGGTGCTGTGCCCAGCCCTGGCTCCTCAGCACAGCAGGGACAGGAGCTCCTGGAGCTGAGGAAGGGCCTGGAGCAGCTCCGTGCCCAGGAGAGGCTGAGGGAGCTGGGGCTGCTCAGCCTGGAGAGGAGCCCCAGCCAAGAGGGGCCCTCAGCCCTGGGTGTCCCAGTCTGTCCCAGTCTGTCCCAGTGTGTCCCTGGGTGTCCCTGTCTCTTCCTGGGTGTCCCTTGGTGTCCCTTTCTGTCGCTGGGTGTCCCAGTCTGTCCCAGTGCGTCCCAGTCTGTCCCTGGGTGCAGGGAGGGCAGAGCAGCCCCAGGCTCTGCTCCAGGCCCAGCAATGGCCCCGGAGCCACGGGCAGGGACTGAGCCCAGCAATTCCCCTGCACAGGGGCACAACTTCTGCCCTGGGCAGTGCCCAGCCCTGAGCAGAGCCCAGAGAGGCTGGGGAGTCTCCTCCCTGGGGATATTCCAGAGCCACCTGGACACAGCTCTGTGCCCTGTGCTCTGGGATGGCCCTGCTGGAGCAGGGAGGTGGCACCAGAAGAGCAGCTGTGGTCCCTTCCAGCCTGACCATCCTGTGATCAGGTGATATTCTGGGAAAGGAGCCCCATTGTGGAACTTTGACATGGCAGTGGAGGGACTCTGCATCACCAAGGGACCTGAACTCTCTGTTGGGTTTTCTCATTTCTGTCTGCCTCAGTCAGACAGAGGAGCACGACTGGGCTTACAGAAACTGAAGACAGCAAGGGCTCAGATACAAGCAGAAATCTCTGTGAAAAACAGTATCTTTAGTCCTCCAGCAACCTGTGGGCAAGCTATTCCCAAAGTTTTTGGTTTTGATATAAAGACAAACATAAAGTGAAAATGAAACAAATCTGACCTTTTCTTTTTGGATATTATCTGGCAGCTTGAAGCCTTTAGCAGCTATAAAAACCCAACTTGATCTGAACTTTATATTCTTTATTTCTTTACTTCCCAGTTCTTCTATTAATTTTTTGGCGTCATTTTTCAGCCTAGAAAAACAAGTGAAAAAATGAGTGTTAAAAATCCAGTATGTGAAAAATGATGATAAAGATCACATGCTTTGCATTCAGCATTAAGCCTGCAGAAGCAAAAATGAGATTTAAATAGTCCTGAGAGAGCTGTGGTAGTAGCATGACGTTGAACTGACAGAGAGAATTGAGTTTATCAAATATTTTCCTTCTCAGTAAGTTCCTGATGCTAATACCACCTGTTTGTAACAGCATAGCAGAAAGAAAAATGTATCTCAAATACTGTCTGGTGCTTCAGTCCTTCCTAAATAAGGACAAGGGTGTCAAACATGGATTAAGTATTTTCCTGGATAATTACCATATCATGAACTCAACTGAAAACCCTCAAAGATTCAAAAGCACCTGAAAAATCAGATTATGATGTTAGAAGGAATGCAAACTGGAGACATCATAATTGGAGGCGCGGTTAAATAACATTTCAGAGTAAAGAAGGTTGTGACCCAGAGGTAACAGCAGTGCCCTTTGGGGTGCTTTTAAACTATGTAATGTCTACCCATCCTAGGGAGCACCAACACACAGATATATGCAATCATGGAAAAGACATGGAATTAAAACCTTGAGACAAGAATTGAGAGAACAGCTGTGAGTGTCGAATGAAATTTACAGTTCCTTTACACCAACTGACAACAGTAATTTTCCAGCTTTTCACCGCTCTGCCCCTCAGGCTCCACAACCTCCTACCTGGTGCTCCCATCATCGTGAGTGGCCATCAGAATGAGGGTCCCCTCTGGTGCATTCCTGATGAAATCCATCATCTCCCATGACTGGTCTGTGGAGTCAATCACGCAGCTGGTTATTCATGGCACACACATCACATTCCTCCTCTTGCACCCAGGGTCACGAGCATTTTTAAGGACTCAGGGAATCAGCTTCCAATTCCTCGGAGCATGCTGGTTCTCACCAATGGGCAAGGAAACTTACCATTCAACGTTTAGAAAATGTGTTAAAAGCTTTTCTTAAAGTAGATCATCCTTCCAACTATGTGGAAGGATGTTAAGAGACAGATTAGCAAATTTCCTGTGATGATTTTATAACTATGATGATTTTATAGCTAAAATAGAAGACGATGTGTCAGGAAAAGGAATTTTGCTGAGTGAAGTATCTGGATGTCATATCTGGTTAAGTGCCATTCCTACCTGACTGAAATAATGGAGACCAAAGAAAAGGACAAAGCAGAAAAGGGGAAAAGAACACGATAATAATAAAAAATAATTTTAAAAAAGGAGATTATTAACTATCTCAACCAGCAGGAGAAAGTCAGCTTTTCAGGCAAAATTTGTCATCATATCTGGCCAGAACATATTTTACAAAGACAGCAGCTGTTTGTTTCTAGCTGATCCCTGTTGAGAATACAAAGTCAAACAGGAAAGAGGAGGATAATTACATGAATCTGTCTTTTTTGAGTGCTGAAACACTAACAGAAGCTCTATTGAACTCTTTTCCTTACCTTTTGCCCACATTTCAAAAAAATTTGTTGACCTGAGTTTTCCTGTTTTATCTGTAATTAAAAAAAAAGGTCTAAATATGAGCAAATAGCATTTTATTCAATAAGCAACATAGCATTTTCAGCTAAAGCCAGGCATCTTTAATTTTGTGTATTATTTGGGTTCTTTTGCTTCAGTTCTTAAGTTGGAAGAAATATGAAATAACAAGTGGAAGATTTGGGGAGAATATTTTGTTTCACGTAGTCTCCAAATCATCAAATGTGACTGAAAAAAAATTTATTACTTCTTATTTTAGAGAAGAATTCATTTTTCGGTGTATGCTTCCATGCTTTTATATCTAAATATACTATTCCAGGTCACAGCCATAGATAGGAAAATTGGTTAAGCCTATTTGAATGAGCTTAATCCTATTCTGTGCAGTGTTTGAGATGTTTAACCTTTCATCCATAAGACACTTATTGAAAACAGTCATTATCTTGCCTGATCTAATTAAAAGACATATTAAAAAAAAAGGTTTTGCTACAGACTGGTGCAGGATAATGGACAGATTTACCTGCTCCTATTTTCCACCATCTTGTTTGTGCATTCAAGATGAGGATTTCTCCTCTTACTCTCATTTTTAACTATTTTTTAATATTTTATACCCAGTAAAGATTTTATGGTTGCTGGAAAAAAAGGCGGTAGTTTGCTGGGAAAAATTTGGAACAGGTTCTCGTCAGTGATTAATTTAACCTTCAGCAAAATCATACAAGTTTAGACAAAGTCAAGATCGTGCTTAGCAATAGTGAGACAAAAATAATTCAAATGTAAGTGTTTTGTGATCAAAGCCAGCTTGACTGTGCCTGTGAACTCCCTTTTTTCCCCCTCCCCTACAAGATTTAGGCATTCATTTTTCCCTGGACCCATTATTGAATACACTGCACTTCATCACCATTCCCATTGATCTAAATCAAAATTTAGGATTTAGGTGCCTCCAAACCTAGAATAAAGCACACTTGCTGCTTCCAATGGCTTTTACTATAAGCAAATGGTAGTTTAATATTAAATAAAATTTTTGAGTTCATCTTTCTGTACCCTGAACAAGTCTGGAAAAGGAATTTGTACCATGGCTAGAGGCAGAACTGCAACTCCCAGTTCCTGCTTCCCCCTTATCAGTGGAGCAGCAGACACATTTTTTCAACAACTGAAGCTGAAAGTTGAGTCCTACTGCTGGAGATCACAGATATTATTGCTGTGCCACAAGTCTTTTGTCTAATAAAATACACCATGTCTATGTGCACATTTTCTGTTCTATTCTCCTATATTGATTATGAACATGTTTCTTTTGTTTACCCAGAAGACTGTTTTTATCACACAGATTTGTTTTTCTTACATTAACGTGAATCAAGTTTGAAGTATTTTCCTTTCCCTTCCATACTAGCTGGTAAAAAACCCCACAAAACAAAATATCCAAGCCCCCCAAGAACACAGGTAATTTATTGCAGTACAGAAGTATGTCTCTCTCTAACATTTTTTTCTCTTACTTACAATTCACAATGGCAATGTTTATACCACTTCCAGGATCATCATTCCATTCACTTATGAGCCTGGAATTGAAATAAATACAATATCTGTAAAATACATCTGTCCAGCAGCTCTGTTGCAAAGTTATGTTTACCAGTGCTAAGTAATTTTATGATATTTATGTTTCCTTCAGTTATTTAATACAAAACTCTATTATAAACAAGAGCTTAAAAATCTTGCACAGTCTATCAGTCAGTTTCCTTCAACAATGACTCTTTCAAAATGAGCCAGATCAAGAAAATATTTTGTACAAATGCAGCCAGAAAGATAAAAGAGAAAAAAAAAACAAACAACCAAACCAAACAAGATAAAGTGGTTTTGTGGCTATACTCTCTGTGGATTATGTCTCCAGGAAAGGTCACTGCAAGGTTTTCAAGTTATTTCACCTGTCCAGTTTGAAAAGCCACAAAAGAACATGAATTTCAGAAGGTGCTGAGCAGTCAACATTCTGTAAATCTGCTATTCTGCACTATGAAAATTAAAAATCCTACTGAAAACTAACAGTCGTCTGCAGCTTATGTAGAACAACAAAGAAAATCACTGGAGATTAGGTTAAAAAAAAAAAAAAAAGACAGAAGAAGAAGAGTTAAACAGTGTCAGATAAATTCTGAAGTTTTCCACCAGAATAGGAGCCCCTGGTAGGAGCTCTGTTGCTGCTGCTGAACCAAGCCCAAACATCACTGCTCACCACGCAAAGCACTTGCTCAGGCGTAAAGTTAGAGTGGTACTCACTGCTCATCCTCAAAACAGATTTTCGCCCTCCTCTGTTTGCCACCGCCGCTGAGGATGCGATAGGCGAAGTTCCCCGGCGGGCAGGGAGACCAGTGGTCACACTTCTGCCTTCTGGGGGCTGGGGCTGCAACAGCAAGGATGAAAAAATGTTTTATTGGATGCCGCACGAACAGTTTCTACACGGGATGAATCCCCTAAAGTCAACGTGCTAAACTCAAACATCTGATCCTGGCAGATCTATGGGGCCGTGGCAACTCCATCACAGGTTTGTTTGGGCTGGAAGTCATCACTGACTTCCAAATAGGTCTAACAGGAAATAAGCTAATAATTACCTGCTGTTCCACGTAACAGGAAACAAGGGCTACAAGGATGAAGGTTTCCTACCAACAGCTTGAAGTGAATAGTTATCATTCTTATTTTAAGCCCTTTTTTTACACAATAACTTAGTCATAGAATGACAAAAATACACACATTAAACCACCTGGTCAGAGTAGAGCAAAAAAAAAAAAAGAGCATTTACTCAGGAAGCTTAGTTAGTGGTTCAGCTGTTTATCATAAATATAAAATACATGTGACAGAACCAAAGCTGCAGCTTTGCACTATTATGCCAGCAAACAAATAAGGTGTTCTTACATCAGTGTTCAATTAATTACCTTTGTTCACTTGCAAAAATAGGCTGACATGGTGTTTCTTCAAAAACAGTGTCTAAGAAACGGTCTTGCTTTGCTTTAATTAACTTTACAGTCAACTCCATTCTTATAATAGCACACACCAAATAATTTCTTAGCTAACAAGCCATTTGTCATTTAGCACATAAATACACAATATCAGATGCAGTATAAGAAAGAAAAAGAGGAAATAAGTACAACTACACACCCCTCAACACTGGTTTCTTTCCGATCTCTTGAAGTGCAGCAATAGATACTGTGGTTTGGGGTACGTGAGCAGCAGCAAAGTATCCCAGGTACCAAGCAGTCACGGATGCCAACAGGAATACAAATAATCTCAGAAGCCCTGTGAAGGGGAAAATAAAAGGGGAAAAAAAAAATAACACAAACACAGATGTAAAAATGTTTTCATAGCAACACAAAAAGTCTTGTCATTCTTTTTGGCATTGCTACCCAAACTGGCTGTTTTTTGTCTGATTCACTGTGCTAACCACAGCCTTCAGTGATGTGGCAACAGCATAGTTGTTGCATTCCTATCTAGGACAACTCCTTTTGTTTATAAAACTTGATCTTCAAGCAGAAAATTCCCCCCAACACTCCCTTCAATCCACATCCATAATACCTCAAAGAAACATGAAATTTCGCTCAGTCATAGTAAGATTTTCACTCTGAAAAGTAAGTACCAGGTGCTACAGAGGTGTTTTGCAGTTACTATTGATTTTTTGAGACATGCAAACACTCCAGGAATGGTTTTGAACGCTGACCAAACAGGGAATTCCCTGCACCCACGTTTTCAACGTGCTGGGTTAAAAGAGCCGAAGGCCCAAACAATCCCTTTCACACAGTGAGCTCTGACTGCATTCAAAGAATCACAAATTAATCTGGGTTGGAAAGGACCCAGATTAATTTGTGACTCTTTGAATGCAATTAGATTAATTCAAAGTTAATCTATTTGACCTCCTTTCAATGAGCAGGGAAATCTTCGACTGTATCAGGTTGCTCAGAGCCCTATCCAGCCTGACCTTGGGTATTTCCAGGGATGGGGCACCTACCTCCTCCCTGGATAACTTGTGCGAGTGTTTTACAGCCCTTGTTGTGAAAAGCTTCCTCCTCATATTGCATATCTGCTTTTCCTCAACACCAGGGGTGCTAACAGGCTTTCCTAATGAAATACACCACCTAATTTATGATGCTAAATGAGGAAATGTCACAGTGCACTAGTGGAACAGGCTGTTTTAGAGGCATGAGTCACTTCCTGATGTGCAGAGAACCATCCTGGAAAACAAGGGTCTGTTAAAGTGGAAAAAAAAGAAAATTACTCATTTTATAATCCTGAAAACTGAGCTGAACAGGACCAACGTCCAAAAATGTGCAGTATGTTTACTTTGCCAGCCCTCTAGAAAATATCTTATATTATCTAGTCTGAATCTTCCTTATAACAGTTTACACTCGTAAGACACTTCTTTCCTTTCCTTCTTGGAACTACCTTTTATAAACATTAAGATTTCTGCCCTACCCTTTCTCTAGAATAAGGCAAAATTTTTAACTTGCTGTCATCAAGTCTTGTTTTGCAAGTTCTGCCACTTTTGTGAATTCTGCCCAATTGGTCTGCATCCAAATACTGAAAAATTCTCTAAAATGAATACCCTGGTCCAACACAGATGTTCCTGAGCCTTTACTTCTGGTTATTCATGCCAGAAGGAACTTTGATTTTTTTTCCCCATAAAAGCTAACCTTATTGGCTCAGGTTCTGTTGATAATCCACTGTGAAGATTGAATTTTTCCTCTCTAGCTGCTCCCTATTTGTATTTGTCCACGTGGTTATTCCTGCATTCTCCCAGCTTTAGAAATAAAAAGCCCAATGAAACATTGCAGAAACATTTGTGTGACTGCAGGGAAAATATTGTGAGAAACTTGCTGTGTTTTCATCAAGGACTGAGAAAGTAATATAATGGATCTTCAGATATTATAAATTTCCCTAGGTATTACCCATGAGAAATCTCTCAATCCACCATGAGTAGTGGTGCAATCCCACACTAAAATAACACTGAAATTACTCTGACACTTCATTTGTGCAGTGATGTGAACACAAACACTGACAAGGTCCACAAATCAGGAAGTTGCTGGAACCAAGAAGAATGACACCAACCTTTGCTTTTTGTTAATATTAAAAAAAAAATACCAGATTTATACACAAAATATATTTAATTTGTAAAGGAGGCCAAGTCACAAGTTTCAAAGACAAACTCCAGGAAGAATGACGTGAAAATGACAATTTTATAGAGAGATTTCAGTGACTATTTTTGGGGAGGGGCTGGGGCATTGTGCATTGCAAAGATCTATGAGAGCACCAGTCAGGTTTTATTTTGCTCATTCCACAGTTAGCTTGGCAGGTTTACCTTTACAATGTATTTGCACTATTTTTCATCATTATTGTGGAGCAACTCTGCTGCAAAACACTCAACAATGAAGCATTTTACCTAAATAGAAGAGAAAGTACAAAAGTCTAACTGCTGTTATGCCTGATGTTATTCCCTGGCGGCTGGGAAAATCATGAAACAGATCATCCCAAGTGTGACCACGTGGCACAAACAGGATAACCAAGGGATCAGCACGGGTTTAGGAAAGGCAGGTCCTCCCTGACCAACCTGATCTCCTTTTATGACCAGGTGGGGGACCCTGGGGGACGAGGGGAAGGCTGTGGATGTTGTCCCTGGACTTCAGCAAAGCCATTGACACTGTCTCCCACAGCATCTCCTGGAAAAGCTGCAGCCCTGGGCCTGGACAGGTGCATCTTCCCTAGGTTAAGAACTGTCTGCATGTCCAAGCCCAGAGAGTGTTGAGGAACCATGTTGGAACCCTGGGCACTGAGAATTTCAGGCTTTCTGTGCTGAACAGGCACTGACCCCCAAGCAAACCCTGCATTGGACCTGAGGCTGTGGAGAAGGCTTCCAAAATTGAGTGACAGCACTGGGATTGTGGGTGTGTAGTTTGAATAGAAGTGTGCAATATCACTGGGTGGAAAACTTAGAGTTTAAGGTTTTAGAACATAGTAATATATATATTGCAAGATGGAGGATTTAGGGTGGAGGCCAGGCCTTCTTTTTCACCTTCTTCTTCATGGGTCTGGGTGGTATTTTGTAATTGGATAGAAAAGTCCGCAGTGTGGGCCATGAGTGGTTGGTTATTGGGTTAAAAGTAAAAATAATTTAGGTTTCATTTCATAATGGGACCGTTTATCCCTAAAAGGCCTTGTGGAGAGGGAGATAGGGGGACATTTTTAGTTTGTTAGCTAGAAGTGCTGTAGAACTCATGGTTTGTGAGACTGCAATGTAGATAAGAATTAATAAACATCTGAGTCTGAACACAAAATACTGTCTGGTACATTTAATCCTGACTCTGGCAAAAGAAGATAAAGTGCAACAGTGCCACACCCAGCTGGTGTTCAGTCATGAGTGGTGTCTCCAGGATCAATTTTGGGGCCAGTGTCTTTACTGATGATCTGGGTGAGGGGATCAAGGGCACCCTCAGTCAGTTCCCAGACCACATGAAGTTGGGTGGGAGTGTGGATCTGCTGCAGGGCAGGAAGGCTCTGCAGGGGGATGTGGCAGGCTGGATCGATGGATTGAGGCTTGGATCAGGAATTGTGTGGCCNCTTGGAGCAGGAATTGTGTGGCGACAGGAGCAGGACCCACCTGTACTGGGCACTGGTGAGGCCACACCTCAAATCCTGTGTCCAGTTCTGTAGTGTTCTGTAGTGTTCCTCACTACAAGAAAGGCATTGAGGGGCTGGAATGTGTCCAGAATGCAGCTGGGGAAGGGGCTGGAGCCCAGGAGGGGCTGAGGGAGCTGGGCAAGGGGCTGAGCCTAGAGAAAAGGAGGCTCAGGGGGGCCCTTGTGGCTCTGCACAAGTCCCTGCCAGGAGGGGACAGCCGGGGGGGTCGGGCTCTGCTCCCAGGGAACAGGGACAGGAGGAGAGGGAACAGCCTCAGGCTGGGCCAGGGCAGGCTCAGCTTGGGCAGCAGCAGGAATTTCCCCATGGAAAGGGTGCTCAGGCCTTGGCAGGGGCTGCCCAGGGAGGTTTGCAGTGCCCATCCCTGGACGCGTTCAAGAAACAGCTGAATGCGGCACTCGGTGCTACTCTAGTTCACAGCGTGGTGATCAAAGGTTGGACCCAATGATCTTGGAGGTTTTTCCCAACCTAAATTGTTCTGTGCTGTAATATCTTCTGTATTTTACTTAGAACATAAGCTACTTCTTTTTTTGAAATATGCCTTTTAAGGCTCAAGGAATACATTTACCAACTCTCCTGCATATTTTATGCTTGGTTTTCAAAACTCACAGAATAATTTCACTGTCAACCAACTTTTGGTTTTGCTTTCTGGGACTCAGAAGGCATCAAGAGACCTCACTGCTGGGTCCAGCTGGCTCTCTTGGGTCTACTGGAGTTATTTATCCTGCACACATACATTCATTTTTGGGTTGCTCTGCAGACAGGTGCAAACCTCTACACAGTTAACACCGAAGCCATAAACTCAGACAAAGTCAAGATAGTCAAGAGAGCTTAGTATTTGTGATTAAGCAATTAAAGAGTTATAAAGCACAAAGTCCAGCCTACATGCAGGGAAGTCAGGCTCTGCTTTTGCTGATTCTGGAGGCTGTGGTTGCTGAGCACCAAGGAGCAGGGTGGGGACGGTGAGCCGTGCCCCCCTCACTCCGTTTCTGCCACCCTGAGAGTTACAGCTGTGTCACTGCCATGAGGCAGAGACACTCAGCAATACTCACGGTGCCAGGCAGAGAAGGTGGCAGAGAGAAGCCAGGAGGAAGGACAGTCAGCATGGAGGTGTAAAACAGCAGAGCATAAGGGAAAGACAACAGAATCACGGAATATCCCGAGTTTAAAGGGACCCACTGGGGTCATGCAATCCAACTCCTGGCCCAGCACAGGACACCCTGCGACAATCCCACCCTGCGACTGACAGCGTTGTCCAAACACTTGAGCTCTGGGAGGTTCAGTGCTCCCCACTTCCCTGGGGAGCTGTTCCAGCGCCCAGCCGCCCTCTGGGTGAAAAACCTTTCCTGATACCCAACCTAAACCTCCCCTAAGACAGCTTCCTGCCATTCCCTCGGCTCCTGTGTCAGCAGTCCCACCTTTCAGCAGCTCCCAATTTCCCTGGCCCCTCAGGTGCCCTTTGGCAGCAACTAAATCACTAAATGTGAGCCCAGTGTTGGGTTATTCTGTGTTTAGCTGATTCCAAACCGCCACGCAGCTACACCTCGCTGACATACACACCCACCCGCATGCAGCTGGGCTTGAACAGAGGGGGAAAAGAAAAAAAAAAGGAAAAGAAAAAAAAAAAAAG